>CM076570.1:1261232787-1261388770 GCA_034641835.2 Pinus albicaulis
AATGTGTATTAGCTAAAGAATGCATATGGATTTATACATGGAGGTGAGGCTATTGGGATTCATCTCCCAATGACTCTTGGCCTTCCTTATTTCCTAATATTAAATAATATACAATATTAAATGTGCACACCCATCCCATAGGATTAGGTGTCAACATTAAATGTGCACTTTGAATACAAGGGTTATAACAAAGAATTGCAGAAACATGAAGCCATTTAGACTCCATAGAATCGATCAAACAACAGAACGAACATTCACCATAGTGGACTAACATCACAAATCTCAGTTGCGAGACTACACAGGTAATACATTGAAAACTGTGTTTTGAATTTCTAACAGTCGAATAGGAATAAAATTCCTCCGTATTAATGTAAACCTATAAATAAATTAAATGAGTTCAGATCAAGAAAAGACCACACCGGTAATTGTGTTACACTAAACTCCAAGAGACGAGCAAACATTGAATAGAAGGTTTCATAATGGACCCCACCTGTGAGCACATAAAACAAATAAGGGTCAATTAGCGAATGCAAACAGAATGAAAGGAATGGAGTAACAAAATCGAAAACGAAAGAGAGACAGTTACCTGTGGAGTAGACAATGCTCAGACACTACTAGCAACAAGTTACAACAACAAGGGTTTCTTCTCACGAAGGAGCAAAAATATTAGTGACTAAGGAAGAAAGCGGAATCAATGATAACATGGAGTGATTAGTTACCTAGCCATTGAAAGAAGAGATTCGAAGCCACGAAACCCTGGGTTGCAACCTGTAAGAAAAAATCATAGGGACAACAAGTAAATGCAAAAAAAGTGCATAGAGGAACGAGGAATGAATATAAGCCCAGTTGTTAACGAAATAGCCAAAACAACATCATATGCACATAGACCAAGCCAAGTCACGGCTTCTACAGGCAAACAAAATTTTGAACAGTTGCATAAAGTCAAGAAATTATAGACATAGAAATAGAGTATTAATCTTACCAATGACAGAGGAAAGTCCATAAACATTCCAGAGCTGAGTGACAACCATCTTCCCTAACAAAGAAAACGCACAGCCTCATTTTACAAAGAAGTGGTGGAACAAACCCTCGCTCAGTCGAGGTAAAGAGTAACATAAAAAATGAGCTCAAGTTAGGGTTTCGATAACACAAAAGGCGGGAGTGTGATCCACGAGGCAAGGACATTTGTCCAGCTAAAACGTAACTATTGTACAAACAAAATAAATTCCAAGTACCACCAATATCCAATCATTCGTAAACCTAAACAATAACGTTTATTGACACAATCTTTCCAAATATAAAATCATTTTTTATTTTATTTCATCATATTTATTGAGTTTGTGTTATAATTTAATATCAAGGTTCAGTTAATGAGGGCTAGGCCCATCAATTGGTATCAGAGTGGTTTGTTGAATTTGACAGAAAATGGAAGTTGGAAGGCAAGTTCGGGGAAGAGGTTTACACATAGTAGTAGATGAAGGACTGAGGGAAGAGATCGGGATCCTTAACGCCTGATTAGCAGTGGTAGAAGCAGGAAGAAGAAGGGATCCTGATGGAGGAGATGACAATGATGAAGAAGCTGCAAAGACGACAGATGGTTCAGATGGAGAAGGACCTGAACTCAGAATGTTTAGGTCAGTTTTGTTAGCAAGTAGTAATCCAAAGCATGAGCTTTTTTCTTATGATGGAAATTTATCGGCAAAGGTGTTTCTGGATTGGCTCAGTGAGTTGAATAAGTATTTTGACTATGAGGAGATCAGTGAGGATAATAAAGTGAAATTTGCTGCCACCGAGTTGAAAGGACATGCATCCTTATGGTGGGATAGTGTTCAGGTAGAGAAGAAAAGGTTGAACAAGAAGCCTATTAAAAAGTGGGTCAGGATGGAGGCTAAACTGAAGGGTAAATTCTTACCCAAATATTACCAGATTATGATGTACAAGAAGGTACAAAATCTGAAACAAAAGGGGTTGAATGTAAAGGAATATACGAAAGAATTCTACAGAGTAAATTTGAGAGTTGGGCATATAGAAGACACCCCTGAAAAGACAGTAAGTTTTTTGAATGGATTGAGGGGGGAAATACTATATGAAATAAGTATTCTTTCACCCAGAACCGAATATGAGGCATATCAGTGTGCCTTAAATGTAGAGGAGAAAATAACCAGGAAGCAAAATGCTGGAAGAGGAGGAGGATCTGGTAGAGGGAAAGGACGGGCCTATGGCAGAGGTAGAGCTACCAATCCTAGTGATGAAGGCAACAATTCAAAGACTCTAGGAACAATAGAAAGAGACAATAACACTAGAGGGGAAAGGCCCTACCATCATGGAGGAGGTAATGGTAGAGACAGAGGAGATGCTATCTAGTGTTATAGGTGCCATAAGTGGGGGCACAAGTCCTATGACTTTCCTGAGGTTGAACCAACGGGAGGTAGAGGAACGTATGTTGCCCAGAAGGTGAAAGTAGAGGCACCAACCCAAGAGGTAGAAAATGTACTAGAAATAGGGGAGGCCTTGGTGCTTAATAAAGTGTTGTTGAAACCAGCAAAAGAGGGAGTTGAACCATATCAAAGAAAAGCCTTATTCTAGATAGTTTTCAAATCACATGGTAAATGCTGCAAATTTATAATTGACAGTGGAAGTACAGATAATGTAGTAGCCACAGAAATGATGGAGAAATTAGGCTTGAAGAGGCTGAAACATCACACTCCTTACAAGGTGTCGTGGTGACAAAAGGGGCATCAGCTATTAGTTGATGAGCAGTGCGAAGTTGAGTTCCATATTGGTGGGTATAAGGATAAAGTTATTTGTGATATTATGCCTATGGACATGTGTGATATACTCTCAGGGAGACCATGGAAGTATGACAGGAAGGTGCTACATGATGGGAAGACAAATTGTTACAAATTTGTCAAAGATGGGATTAAAAACACACTTGTGCCCATCAAGGAAGAAGAGACAGCGGAAACAAGTGGAGTTAAAGCATTATTGTTGGGTGGAAAATAATTTCTGAAACAGATAGAAGACAGTGAGATACAATATGCAGTGGTAAGGAGGCCAAAAATAGTGTTGTTGCACACAAAAATCTTAGATTTTCCTGAGGAAGTTCAGGAAATGATGCAAGAATTCAACGACATTGTAGTTGATGATTTACCAGATAAACTGCTTCCTAAGAGACGTATTAGTCACCACATTGACTTTATACCTGGAGCCAGTATACCAAATAAGGCAGTGTACCGAATGAGTCCTAAATATAACGAGGAAATCAGAAAACAGGTCTAAGAATTATTGGACAAAGGATTGATAAGGGAAAGTTTAAGCCCCTGTGCAGTTCCAACAGTTCTCACACCCAAGAAAGGAGGAGAATGGAATATGTGTACAAATTCGAGAGCAATAAACAAAATTACCATACCATACAGGTTTCCACTGCCACGAATGGATGATATGATGGACTGTTTAAGCGGGGCAACATATTTTTTGAAAATCTATCTGAAGAGTGGTTATCATCAGATCTGGATCAGAGAAGGAGATGAATGGAAAACAATATTCAAGACTTATGAAGGGTTGTTGAGTGGTTGGTAATGCCATTCGATTTGAGTAGTGCCCCTAGTAAGTTCATGCGCCTAATGAACGAAGTTATGAAAGAGTTCATTGGGAAATTTGTGATTTTTTACCTTGACGATATTTTGATTTTCAGCAATAATAAGGAAAAACACTTTCAACATGTTCGAAGTGTGTTGGAGAAATTGGAGTAGAACAAGCTGTTGATAAATTTGAAAAAATGTACTTCTTTTTTAGAAAGAATTGGTTTATTTGGGTTTTGTGATTGTAGAGAATGAGTTGAAGATGGCCCCAAAAAAAGTTGCAGCTATTGTTAGCTGGCCATCCCCAAAGAATCTGTTTGAGGTTCGAATTTTTCATGGGTTGGAAAGTTTTTATTGGAAGTTTATCACAGATTTCAACGGAATCTGCGCACCTGTGTTGGATACCATAAAAAAGGCAAATTAGCCTTTCTGTTGGACAAAAGCAGCAGAGAGAAGTTTTCATACTTTGAAGAGGAAGATCACTGAAAGGTCGATTTTGAGGTTGCCTGACTTTAACAAAATTTTCGAAGTTCGTTGTTGTAACACCCCTAGTTTATGTGTTTGATTTTCAAAAAAACTAGACATTTGAACTTTAATCCTAAGGGGAGTGGACCCCAAAGGAAAAGTATTTTGTGGATGTAATTAAATATTTAATTTGAGAAAATGAATAAAATAATTTTGTGCAGATTGACCAAAGTAAGAATTATGAGATCACTTGCTAAATCCATGAGGATGGATAAAGGCAAATACTTTCCCCACAATCTTTCAAAAAAATCCTTGAAAGAATTTATTTCCAAATTAGATTTTGAGGAAAATATAGTTTCCCTAATGATGTGGAGAGTAGTTCGAAAGAGGTAAAAAGCTGGGAAAAGCAAAAAGAAGCTTTAAAAGTCAAAAAATAGGGAAGCCTAGGAAAAAAAAGAAGAAAAGCATCTTGATATTCTGGACAGAGAATTAGAAACAGGCTTTGGGGAGCAAAAGCTTAAGTAAGCTATTCCTGAACAGACTAGAGGTTGGTCTGTTGGAGGATATGATCTCAGCTCGGGGGTGAGTTCTGGGAGACAGAAGGACTCTAAGGTTGGGAGGTTGGTCAATTTCAATAGTGGTATGTTTTTTTTTGTTTCCTGGTGGTTATTACTTCCTACTGTATAAAGTGGTTATTCATAATTGTCTAATTTGAATGTTAGACTTGTTAGTTCTACATTTAACAGAATTAAGTATAAGGAATTCACCCTCTTAATTTTGTATAGTTGTAGAAGTAGAAATCTGTAGAGGAGAATCCAGCAGAATCTCTAAACCACGGTTGGTTTAAATCTGAGGATACATATTCCTCCACAGATAGTTTAACTTTAATCTGCTTCTGAGTTAATGAAATGAATTTGCTATATATATATAAAAGAGAGAAGTATGAGAATGCTTGTACAATTATTTAAAATAGGAATAGATGAACTGTAATTAAATGGATGAAAATACATGAGGTTCTAGAGTCAATATACCATTCATATACACATAGGAGCTGAATAGAAATTATTTTATGCACGTATCAAATCTATGTCTATGCCAGAATGAAGTAAAGAACAATTAGTAAGGGAAAATAACCATGATATTAGCTTGTCTAGAAGTTAACACAGTCGAAGCTATAATGGTAACACACAGGTACCCACAGTAAATATTCAGCACAGTGAAATAATTATTTCATATGAATCTGAGATTAGTAATTGAAAGAAAGATGAATGATAGGAACTATTACATCACTTGGCATTGATTAGTAGTCTATTTTAATTACTGTAACGAGTGGGTAGAAGTTATTGAAATATGAGTATTTATTTACACACATAAAAGAATAAACAGACCCAGAGAAACAAGAATTACATTCTACTCCTATTAGGAGAGAGCAACCTAGAAAGAACATATCTAACAATCCGGGAACAATTACAAAAAAAAAAAACTCAACTGTGTCAACAAAACCATGGAAAGCCTGAATGATTCAGGAATTAAATTCTTAACAAGGAAGTTGATATCATCGATCCAACTAACTGACCAAATAGTCTATGAGATGTCACTATGATGCATTGAACAGGCGAATATAGATTGAACCCCGGGCATGAGGAGAACAAATTAATTTCATGGCCATAGGGAACTATATATCTGAGATTCAGAAATAGTTCACTAGCCACATGTAACTATAGAAGTAGAAATTCAGACTGTCAAATTTATAGAAAAATTCTTCACGCCAATTTAAGTATAAAAATTTCAAAGGAAAAACTATTTGACATAAATATTAGCATAAAGATAAAAATCTAGAACCCCTCAGCAAAAAAATATTGAGCTGTCATTCAAAATAGAGACTGACAGTCGACGAGATACATATATATATATATATATATATATATATATATATATATATATATATATATATATATATATATATATATATATATATATATATATATATATATATATATATATATATATATATATTCGACTTTGAAACCCTTGCAATGCAATTCTATCATGGGTCCATAACACTATTGCAGAACATAATCAAGTCGAGAATTCCAGAAAAAATATTAATAGTCCCAGTTCGGACAAAAATCCTTATTACAGTAGAAATTTTATGGACTGTAAAAAACTTGAAGAGTCTAGGTAAATCTCGTATAACTAGAATAAGCAAGCTAGGTCACGCTCGGACTGAAGACACGGTGATACCGACCTGAAATCCAAGATACAATGACGTCAAGTTGAATAAGTGGCAATTCTACCAAATACCATGGAGGAAAAAAAAATGTCGACGAGGTTCGAAACTACCTGCAATCAAATTTAGAGCGGCATGAGAACTCATAGAAGACAATTCATAATTTAATATACTGAAGTGAGTATAATAACACAAGGGTTACCTCTAAGAATTGAGAACTCTGCTAACCAATACGTCCTATAGAAAAGAGAAAGGAGTGTGGTGAAAATTCTTGCATGAATAAAAAAAATCCAAAAGAAATCACTGTCAACAATCGTGGGCTTACTTGTGGGGTGACGTCGTGCTGATAGCCAGGGCAACCTTGATGAACGAAACAACCATGGTCATAGAAAAAAAAAAACGAAGAGTAGAGGTTCCTCTCCTGCAATGGTTAATATTTGAACCGAACTCAATTAGAGTAGATATAATAAATGACAAGCAAGAATAGTCGAAAGATAATCAACCAAAGGTCGAAATTTGAGTGGTTGAGATGATTATCTCTTAAAATTGAATGAGGAGAACATAAAACAAACTGAACAAATGAAATACGTATACCTGAATGGTGATGAAATAGAAAAAAAATGGTGTAGCTAGGAGCTGGAACGAGCTTGGCGAGGCGTCTCCCCAGTTGAACAGAGTATAAACACCAGAAATTGAGCAAGAGAAACGCAAAGCCAAAGAACTCTTCCTAAAGCCATTTCAAAAGTTAAGACGACTTGTTAAACCCAACGAACCAAAACCATATCTGATACGCAGCATCTCCATCGTCCATTTGTCGTCAGATCAAGGGGATGCCACGGATCGAATGGGGAAAAATCGAGAACCCTAGCACAATTGTCCAAGTCATAAATGGGAAATCAATTGCAATTGACCTCAGGGTACTTCCAATAGTATGGCGGGACATGCGTGATTAATAATTTCATACATATTACCAATATAAAATATTAAGGGTGAAACACTGGTGTTTACACGTGAACAAATCGGGATGAGGGATCATAGCTCAAGCTTTATGTTCTCAGAAGGCCATGAAACCTAATCGATGTGGAGGACCCAACGAGCAATCAAAGCCTCACCATATAAGTTCCAAATTGCCAACGTAGACAGTAAGTACGATGACTTCAATGTCATCTACTCCAATGTAAATTTTTTCATAATGGAATTATACAGGATATCTATAGTATTATCCCATTAAACATGGCCGCAAGGCGGGATTGAACGAACAGAAACGACCACTGAAAAAAAAAATGATGAGAGGAATCAAATAAGTCACCAGGCACCTTGGATAAATCGATATCCAGCCATAGTTCCGAGCTTAGGGAAATGTTAAAGGACTTACCAAGAAGTGCATGACCTAATCACGATGCATCCCTAAGAATAGGAAAATGAAATATATAATCTATTCGTGGTGAAATTAGTAAAGGTATATGAACATAATTACTATGAGTATGAATATGATTTGTGGATATACACGATTATATTCACCATAGGTAGGTACAATAGATATATGAATATATATATGTAGCACATAAGTTACCCCAACCTTTAAGGGAGGAATCAAATCAAAGTAAAATAATGACCAAGATGCACTTATAAAAGAACTCTAACATAATTATTAAAATTAAATTTTATATCGAAATGGCAGTGACCAATAGAAGCACAGAAAAAAAATTGAAGTGATCAAGAGGAGACGTTACAAATGGTATCAAAGCCCATGTTGTACAAAACTGGGTTGTTGTTGTGTGTGCTCACTGTTGTTATGTACACTATATAAATTAATTACTATTGAGAAAATTTTATTTTTACTGATCTGTGTTGTGTAGTGTACAGTGGTGCTGGAATGGTAGAAGGTGAGGAAATTTGTGTCGATCTGCGTGATGAAGATAATACACCAGATCCCAACACTCCGGTGATGGCTATGTTGCACAGTTTGCAACGAGAAATGGTTGAGTTGAGAAGCCAGAATGACAGATTGTCATTAGCCAGTGAGGAGCAGGAAAATCTCATCATAGAACTAACTTCGCGGAACAACCAAGAAGGTGAGGGTTCCGGAAAGAGGAATACTAATGAGTCTAAGGATGATGATGCTGTTAGGCATCAATATAAATAGAAAAAGGAATTACAGGGGGAATTCCGAAAGATCAAACCTCCCTCCTATGATGGGGAGAAGGAGGAAGATGCTGAAGTCTGGTTGTTGAACATGATTAAGTATTTCCAGGTTTATGAATATGAAAGCAATCTGAAGGCAAGATTAGCTATTTACCAGCTACAAGGTAAGGCTACCTTGTGGTGGGAGGAGATGAAAATGGTTCATGCCATTGATGAAAAGACAATTACCTGGGAAGACTTCCAAGTTAAGTTCAAAAACCGCTACTTAAATGAACGTTACTATGATGATAAAGCAAAATAATTTCATGAGCTTAGACTGGGACAACTTACTATTGATGAGTTTTTCACTAAGTTTACAAATCTGTTGAGATATATCCCTTACATTAGGGAAGAGAAGGCAAAGGTACAAAGGTTTCTGAACTGTTTACCTGCTATATACAAAGAGAAGATCGAGTTTGATAACCCAATAAATATGGACGAGGCAGTAAGGAAGGCTGGATTATGCTATCAGCAGTTTAAGGGAAAGGCCGAGCATGGAAAAAGCTGGCTAAACAAAGGTGAAATTAAAGGAAAGAAATAGAAACCAACTTACTTAATGAATTTTGGAAGGGACCATCAGAGGAAAAAGTTTAGTAAACCAAATGAAATCCAAACAACTCAGTCTCAAATTGGTTCCAAACAACTAGATGAAGGAAATAGAAAGGAAGTCACTGTCAAAATGAGGGAACCTTTGAAATGCTAGGGATGTGGAGAACCCCATCTTTTGAGCGACTGTCCCCACCGAAACATTCAGATGATTATGAGAGTTCGAGAAGCTACCACAATAAATGACATAGCAAGAAATATACCCATTATCAGTGCAGCCTTGGAGAACCGAAAAGCAGAACATCAAGCTACCATGGTTGAAATGGAGGGTAAGATTTCTAACCAATCTGTTACAGTTTTGATTGATCCGGGTGCTTTTTTGAGTTACATTAGTCCAAAATTTATAGAAAAATGCAAACTCAAAACTGAAAAATTTCAGCAGTCTTGGCTGGTCCAGTTAGCCACTGGAACCAAGAGGAAAGTAACTCATAGGTTACCTCAAACAGCAATCAAATTAAATGATTTTCAAACAGAGATAAATTTAAACATTTTTCCATTAGGTTCATATGACTTGCTGATAGGAATGGACTGGCTGGAAAAGAAAAAGGCCATGATTAATTGCTGGGATAAAACCCTGCATTATGTAGATGAAAGGGGGAAACCTTTTTTTCCCAAGGGAAAACCAAAACCTGTCTCTGTAAGACAAATATCAGCATTGCAATTAAAATGAACAGCTAGGAAAGGATACCAAGTCTATGCAGTACATGTAGAAGAGACAGAACAGAAAACTGAAGAAAATATGTTGGATGCTTCGCCAGTAGTAAGAGAGTTTAACGAATTTTTTCCAGATGAGATTCCTCATCCTCCTCCCAAAAGAGAGATTTACTTTTCAATCGATCTGGTGCCGAGAGTGACACCTGTTTCCCGAGCCCCTTATCGAATGAGTCCCCCCGAACTCATGGAACTGAAAATGCAATTGCAAGAAATGCTGAATAAGGGTTATATCCGACCGAGTTTGTCTCCTTGGGGAGCACCAATTCTATTTGTGAAAAAGAAGGATGGAACCTTTAGGATGTGCATTGATTATCGTCAACTGAATAATTTGACCATTAAAAACAGATACCCTTTACCCAGAATTGATGATCCTTTTTACCAAGTGAGAGGAGCTTCAGTATTTTCGAAGATTGAATTAAGGACTGGTTATCACCAGCTCAGAATTAAAGAAGAAGACATCAGAAAAAGAGCCTTTCGAACCAGGTATGGTCACTATGAATTTGTAGTTTTACCTTTTTGTTTGACAAATGCCCCTGCCACCTTTATGTGCCTAATGAACAGTGTGTTAAATAAGTATTTGGATAATTTCGTGCTTGTGTTTATAGATGATATTTTGGTTTATTCCAAAAGTTAGGAGGAGCACAAGGAGCACTTGAGGATAGTGTTGCAAACTCTGAAGGAAAACCAGTTGTATGCCAAATTCAGCAAATGTGAATTTTATAAAGACAGGATCCAATACTTGGGACATATTATTTCTGAACAAGGGTTGGGTGTTGACCCTGAAAAGATAAAGGATATTAGAGAATGGCCGGTGCCAAATGATGTTTCAGCAGTGAGGTCTTTCATGGGGATTGTAGGTTACTATCGCAAATTTGTGGAAAGATTTTCTGCAATAGCATACCCCATAACCTCGCTACAAAGAAAAGGTGTTAAATTTGAGTGGACTGAAAAATGCCAAAATAGTTTTGACCATTTAAAATTAAAACTCACTACAGCCCCTATTTTGAAAATTGCAGATCATGATAAAGAATTTGTTGTATGTACAGATGCCTGTAGAGAGGGGTTCGGAGGAGTCCTTTTGCAGGAAAATTCAGTTATTGCATATGAATCTAGGAAACTGAAGACACATGAACAGAACTATAGTGCATATGACTTAGAGTTAGCTGCTGTTATTCATGCCTTCAAGATCTGGCGACACTATCTTCTTGGGAAAAAATTTACATTGATGACTGATCATATTAGTCTTAAATATTTCTTTTCCCAAACTGATTTGAATGCTAGACAGGCCAGATGGCTGTCCTTTCTAAGTGAATTTGAAATGGACATAAAACATATCAGAGGGAAAGAAAATAAAATTGTTGATGCCTTGAGCAGAAACTCCTGTCAAATTATAAACAGCATTGGAAGTAGTGCCCAGTTTGATTTAGAAGAGTTAGTGAAAAAGGCAGCAGACCAGGATCCAAATTATGAGAACCTACAAGTGAAAATACTAAAGAAGGAGATGGCTGATTACACTCAAAACTAGGAAGTACTGATCTGTTACAAAAACAGATTATACATTCCCAATGTAGAGTCCTTGAAAAGAGAGATTCTAGATGAATATCACAAACAGCCATATGCAGGACATCCAGGATATCAAAAAATGTTAACAGCTTTGAAAAAGAAGTTGTTTTGGCCAGGAATGAAAAGAGATGTAGCAGAATATTTAGCTAGATGCATGGAGTGTCAACTAGTAAAAGTTGAACATCAGCATCCTGCTGGTCTTCTAAATCCTTTGCCAATTGCAGAATGGAAATGGGATACCGTTTCCATGGATTTCATAACAGGATTACCCAAAACCAAGTATCAACATGATTAAGTGATGGTAGTAGTAGACACTTTAACCAAAGCTGCACACTTCATACCAGTGAAATCTACTTTTGGGACAGCCCAAGTAGCAGATGTGTTCCAAAAAGAGGTATTAAGATTACATGGGGTCCCAAAGATTATTGTTTTAGACAGAGATGCTAAGTTCACAACAGCCTTTTGGAAAGGCCTATTTGGGGGCATGGGCACTAAGCTAAATTTTAGCACTGCATATCACCCACAGACAGACAGGTAGACAGAGAGAACAAACCAGATTTTGGAGGATATGCTAAGAATGTATATGATGGATAGGCCATCAAAGTGGGAAGGCTACTTACATTTAGCTGAATTTTCCTATAATAACAGCTATCAATCCTTCATAAAAATGAGTCCGTTTGAAGCACTCTATGGAAGGAAGTGCCGTACTCCTTTGAGCTGGAGTCAACCTGAGGATAAACTAATGTTGGGACCAGATGCTTTACAAGAGATGGAAAAAATTGTTAAGAAAAGGACACATCGAGAATTCAAAGTGGGGGAGCATGTGTACTTGCGTATTAAACCCAAAAAGAGCACACTTTATGCTGGAAGTTGTGCAAAACTGGCTCCTAGATATTGTGGTCCTTTTGAAGTATTAGAAAGGGTGGGACTAGTGGCTTACAAGCTGGCCTTACCACCCCATGTTAGAGTTCATGATGTGTTTCATGTTTCATTATTAAAAAGATATGTACATGATGCTTCTCACATAGTTGATTGGAATGTGGTACAGGTGGAACCAGAAGGGGAGTTCCTTCCAGAACCGCTTCAAATATTGGAGCGGGAAGAAATTGAATTGAGGAATCAGACGGTAGCAAGAGTAAAGGTGCAGTGGAAGCACTTTACTGCTAAAGAAGCTACCTGGGAAAGAGAAGCTGAAATGATGGAAAAATATCCATTTTTGTTTGAAAAATGAACTCTAGTAAGTAGATACAAACACCGAGGATGGGGTTTGCTTTCAGAGGGGGGATATGTAACACCCCTAGTTTATGTGTTTGATTTTCAAAACTAGACATTTGAACTTTAATTCTAAGGGGAGTGGACCCCAAATGGATAAGTATTTTATGGATGTAATTAAATATTTAATTTGAGAAAATGAATAAAATAATTCTGTGCAGATTGACCAAAATGAGAATTATGAGATCACTTGCCAAATCCATGAGGATGGATAAAGGAAAATACTTTCCCCAAAAATCTTTCAAAAATCCTTGAAAGAATTTATTTCCAAATTAGATTTTGAGGAAAATCTAGTTTCCCCAATGATGTGGAGAGTAGTTGGGAAGAGGTAAAAAGCTGGAAAAAGCAGAAAGCATCTTTAAAAGTCCCTAAATAGGGTAACCTAGGCAAATAGGAAGAAAATCATCCTGATATTCTGGACGTAGAATTAGAAACATGCTTTGGGGAGAAAAAGCTTAAGTAAGCTATTCCTGAACAGACTAGAGGTTGGTCTGTTGGAGGAGATGATCTCAGCTCGGGGGTGAGTTCTGCGAGACAGAAGGACTCTAAGGTTGGGAGGTTGGTCAATTTCAACAGTGGTATGTTTTTTTTTAGTTGCCTGGTGGTTATTACTTCCTACTGTATAAAGTGGTTATTCATAATTATCTGATTTGAATGTTAAACTTGTTAGTTCTACATTTAACAGAATTAAGTATAAGGAATTCACCCTCTTAAGTTTGTATAGTTGTAGATGTAGAAATCTGTAGAGGAGAATCTAATAGAATCTCTAAACCAGGGTTGGTTTAAATCTGAGGATACATATTCCTCCGCAGATAGTTTAACTTTAATCTGGTTGTGAGTTAATGAAATGAATTTTCTATATATATATAAAAGAAAGCAGTATCAGAATGCCTGTACAATTATATAAAATAGGAACAGATGAACTGTAATTAAATTGATGAAAATACATGAGGTTATAGAGTTAATATACCATCCATATACACATAGGAGCTCAATAGAAATTATTTTCTACATGTATCAAATCTATGTCTACAACAGAATGAAGTAAAGAACAATTAGTAAGGGAAAATAACCATGATAGTATCTTGTCTAGAATTTAACACAGTCGAAGCTATAATGGTAACACACAGGTACCCACAGTAAATATTCAACACAACAAAATAATTCTTTCATCTGAATCTGAGACTAGTAATTGAAAGAAAGATGAATGATAGGAACTATTGCATCACCTGGGATTGATTAGTAGTCTATTTTAATTGCTGTAACGAGTGGGTAGAAGTTATTGAAACATGAGCATAATATGAGTATTTATTTACACACAGAAAATCATAAATAGACCCAGAGAAATAAGAATGACATTCTACTCCTATTAGGAGAGAGAAACCCAGAAAGAACATATCTAACAATCCAGTAACAATTACAAAAAAAAAAAAAAAACTCAACTGTGTCAACAAAACCATGGAAAGCCTGAATGATTCAGAAATTAAATTCTTAACAAGGCAGTTGAAATCATCGATCCATCTAACTGACCAAATAGTCTATGAGATGTCACTATGATGCATTGAACAGGCGAATATAGATTGAACCCCGGGTATGAGGAGAACAAATTAATTTCATGGCCATAGGGAACTATATATCTAAGATTCGGAAATAGTTCACTAGCCACATGTAACTATAGAAGTAGAAATGCAGACTGTCAAATTTATACAAAAATTCTTCACGCCAATTTAAGTATAAAAATTTCAAAGGAAAAACTATTTGACATAAATATTAGCATAAAGATAAAAATCTGGAACCCATCAGCAAAAAAATATTGAGCTGTCATTCAAAACAGAGACTGACAGTTGATGGGATATATATATATATATATATATATATATATATATATATATTCGACTTTGAAACCCTTGCGACGCAATTCTATCGTGGGTCCATAACACTATTGCAGAACATAATCAATTCGGGAATTCCAGAAAAATTATTAATAGTCCCAATTCGGACAAAAATCCTTATTACAGTAGAAATTTTATGGACTATACAAAACTTGAAGAGTCTAGATAAATCTCGTATAACCAGAACAAACAAGCTAGGTCACGTTCGGACTGAAGACACGGTGATACCGACCTGAAATCCAAGATACAATGACGTCAAGTTGAATAAGTGGCAATTCTACTAAATACCATGGAGGAAAAAACGTCGACGGGGTTCGAAACTACCTACAATCAAATTTAGAGCAGCATGAGAACTCATTATACCTAGAAAAATAGAAGACAACTCATAATTTAATATACTGAAGTGAGAATAATAACACAAGGGTTGCCTCTGAGAATTGAGAACTCTGCTAACCAATATGTCCTGTAGAAAAGAGAAAGGAGTGTGGTGAAAACGCTCGCATGAATTAAAAAAACCCAGAAGAAATTACTGTCAAAAAATCGTGAGCTTACTTGTGGGGTGACGTCGTGCTGATAGCCAGGGCAACCTCGGCGAACGAAACAACCACGGTCATAGAAAAAAAAAAACGAAGAGTAGAGGTTCCTCTCCTGCAATGGTTAATATTTGAGCCGAACTCAATTAGAGCTGATATAATAAACGACAATCAAGAATAGTCGAAATATAATCAACCAGAGGTCGAAATTTGAGAGGTTGAGATGATTATCTCTTAAAAATTGAATGAGGAGAAAATAAAACAAACTGAACAAATGAAATGCGTATACCTGAAGGGTGAGGAAATAGAAAAAAAATGGTGTAGCCAGGAGCTGGAACGAGCTTGGCAAGGCGTCTCCCCAGTTGAATAGAGTATAAACACCAGAAATTGAGCAAGAGAAACACAGAGCCAAAGAACTCTTCCAAAAGCCATTTCAGAAGTTAAAATGACTTGTTAGACCCACGAACCAAAACCCTATATGATACGCAACATCTCCATCGTCCATTTGTCGTCAGATTAAGGGGATGCCACAGATCGAATGGGGAAAAATCAAGAACCCTAGCACAATTGTCCAAGTCATAAATGAGAAATCAATTGCAATCGACCTCAGGGTACTTCCACTAGTATGGCAGGACAGGCGTGATTAATGATTTCATACATATTACCAATATAAAATGTTAAGGGTGCAACGCTGGCGTTTACACATGAACAAATCGGGATGAGGGATCATAGCTCAAGCTTTATGTTCTCAGAAGGCCACGAAACCTAATCGATGTGGAGGACCCAACGAGCAATCAAAGCCTCACCATATAAGTTCCAAATTGCCAACGTAGACAGTAAGTACGACGACTTCAATGTCGTCTACTCCAATGTAAATTTTTTCATAATGGAAATATACGGGATATCTATAGTATTATCCCATTAAACATGGCCGCAAGGTGGGATTGAATGAAAAGAGAGGACCACTGAAAAAAAAAAAATGATGACATGAATCGAATAAGTCACCAGGCACCTTGGATAAATCGATATCCAGCCACAGTTTCCGAGCTTAGGGAAATGTTAAAGAACTTACCACTAAGTGCATGGCCTAATCACGTTGCATCCATAAGAATAGGAAAACGAAATCTCTAATCTATTCGTGGTGAACTTAGTAAAGGTATATGAGCATAATTACTATGAGTATGAATATGATTTGTGGATATACACGATTATATTCACCATAGGTAGGTACAGTAGATATATGAATATATATATGTACCACATAAGTTACCCCAACCTTTAAGGGAGGAATCAAATCAAAGTAAAATAATATCCAAGATGCACTTATAAAGGAACTCTAGCATAATTATTGAAATTAAATGTTATATCGAAATGGTGGTGACCAATAGAAGCACAGAAACACTATAATTTTTTTTTTTTTTTTGAAGTGATCAAGAGGAGACGTTACAAATCAGTAGGCGTAAATCATCAGTTTCATGGCAAATCACTGCATGTGAATTAAATAATAGTTAATTCACTTGTTCTCTCACTAGTGCAAAAAACAGTTACAACTAGCAGAACTAACTTTAACTCACTTAACTGAGTTAAATTGATTACACATGCATTAACTAATGCACCAACAACACTTCGAACTCTGTTACAACTAGAATTACTCTGCATGCCTCACCAACTACCCTAAACTCAAAATTCATGAGCTAACTGAGTTTATCACACTCGGTTAACTATTACAAGTGATTATGAGAAAAGATTACATTTTATTGTCCATTTTAATTAAGGGGTAATTAAAATAGACACTGCACCAAATTTAGCCCACACTAGTGTAGGTGTTGCTAGGACCTGTGGTCCCACACTTGATTTGGATTTATGCAGGAATGCAACAAAATACACATATAACCATAAATACAAAGATGCAACAGAAATAACACTTCATTTCATTAATATCAAAGAACTGAAATTTGCTTACAGACATAATGGAAATAAATTAGCTAGGGTGCTGGTAGTTTATCTCTGAGAAGAGATGTGGTGGCTATAGGCCTCTGAAATGTGTTCCAATGAGGCTCGAGGACATATTTATTATAGAGAAACAATTGAAAACCCTAAACATCCAAAAACCTAACCCTAGGAGATGAAGCACCAAAACTATGGGCCCTGTTTGGGTAAATTGGTGTTTCAACTTCCCGGGGTCGTAACTTTGGCATACTATCTCTGTTTGACGCACATGATACATTGTTAGAAAGATCTGTCCTAAGACTACAACTGCTGGCCGCAAATATCAATTCCAAAATGAAATCATATTTTCCGGAAGCGCGATGCCCAAAAAACGTCGTTTATGACCTCAAAACGACTCTAGAAGTTCAGGACCCGAAAAACTACTAAAAATAGTAAGTTGTGCTGAAATTGAAAAATTGAAAGAGACAATGGTGGGGCCCCAAGTAAAATAGGCGGGTGGCCACCAATATCCACCTGGATCATTCCTCCACCCTTAGGAAGCAATGGTCCCCATTGCGTTGAGTTCCTCCATGAGATGAGGAAACTTCTGCTGAACTTGGTCCCTGGTGAACCACTTGCCTTGGTGCAGGAGTTGGCCAGCTTTGACAACCCGATACAGTTGGATCTTCTGTTGGCGAGTGTTCTTGATTTGCATGTCCATGATACAATATGTGGTGGTTTTTTCCATGCATTCTGGGTTTAACTCTGTTGGTGTGAGATATTATACAATGTTAAAGGTGTCCAATAGAGGTGGGAAGTAGGGACGAAGGCAGTCCACATTGAATACTGGGTGCAGACCAAGGAATGGTGGAATATTGAGCTCGAAGGAATTGTTCCCTACAACCTTGGTGATGATGTATGGCCCATATTAGAGTGGGCGAAGCTTGCGGTGGAGTCTAGTGAGGCCCTCCTTCTGCAAATGTAGCCACACTTTGTCACCCACCTGGAAGTTGTGTGGCACCCGATGTTGATCTTGTCGTTGCTTGTACTTAGCAGTGGCTCTATCCAATATTTCATGAACCTGTTGGCGGATGTGCTGAATACGCTCGATGAAGATGTTCGCTTTGTCAGCTTCAGACTGGACATGAGCCGAATTGGCCTAAGTAGCCGCAAATGGCATGGCTACATCAATGGGACATAGCGGCTGGAATCCCAAGCCCACCTGAAAGGGGTTGTGTCCGGTTGAGCTAGGTTATAACTGTGTTGTACATAGGAGAGGCTCTCATCCCATGTGCATGGATGCTTGGAATTATACATGCGCAGAATGTGTACAATCATCCTATTGACGACCTTTGTCTGGCCATTAGTTTGGGGATGGAAAGCTGTGGAATTGGTGAGCTTGGTGTCCAACATTGACCAGAGGCTGGACCAAAATGTGCCGAGAAACTTGCTGTCCTGATATGATATGATAGACTGTGGGATCCCAAAGTTTACCGAAACTCGTTCAAAGAAGAGTTTAGCAGTGGCTTCTGCTGTGATATTCTTCTTGCAAGCTGCCATAATGGCCATCTTCGAGAATCTGTTGATGACCACAAAAACACAGTCATTTCCATGCTTAGTAGAAGGAAGCCCCGACATGTAATCCATGGAGATGGATTCCCAAGGTCGACTAGCGGTAGGTAGCAGAGTATAGAGGCCTTGCTTCTTGATGGTCGGTTTGGCTATGACGCAAGAAGTGAAGGATCTAATGTACTTCTCGACATCCTGCCAAAGGTTCGACCAATAGAAATACTTTTGCAGTACTGCCACTATTTTCTCGACCCCGAAATACCCAACGACTCGAATGTAGTGTGCTTCCCATATAATCTTGGTACACTCGCTTGAAGGTGTTGGCTATATGATGCAGAGTGTTGTCCTTGATGGAAACCTACTTGATAACGTTGATGACAACCTACTTGATGAGTTAAGGGGAGATTGTTGGCAATGTGATACAATGTATTGACTTTGATGGAACCTGCCTGATGAAGTTGTCCTTGATGAAAGCTGCTCGATGAGTTGCCTATGATAAGCAATCCATGTGTTAAATATGTAAGGATGATGTATCTATGTGTTAAAAGGGAAGGATGATATATCTACAGATCAGCTCAGAAGTAACAGAAGAAAGGAATTCCAGTAAAGTGCCAGAAAATTGATAAATATGATGTGTCACAAAGCATACGCGGGTTTGTTAAGTAGAAGTAGTGTATGCACGCGGAAAAGTACGTGCCAAGTAGCGTATGCCATTTTGCGCTCCAAATTTAGAATACCAAGGGGTGTTACCATGGTATTGACCCATTGTATTGAGTGCTGGATTATCCATTTGATCCCGTCCAGGAATACCATCGGAAGTGGTGTGGTTTTGGCTCATGGTATTGACAAAGGCTAAATCTATATAAGGAGAAGAAGATCATGGTGCAAGAGGGTGCATAAGTCTGGGTTTTAATGAATGCTTATCTCTGAAATATATCTGAATGGAATGGGTAACAATTAGCTGATAGATCTGAATTCATAATGCACCTATGAAGAAAATGATGAAGAGGGATCTCTAGATCTGAAATGTATATGTATTTTCTAGATCTGTTTATGGAATGTTTAGATCTGAGATGAGACGAAATACTTTCTGAAGTAAAGGATGAAATCTGAGTTGTTTATATGATTTGAAGAACTGCACAGTCCTGAAAAGTTACAGATGTATACGTAGGTTCGATTCAGTAAAAGCACGTGTATATGCGGGTCTGCTTAAGGAAAAGCGCGTATGGGCAGACAGGGTTTTATAAAGAATGCACAGAAGTATACGCGGGTCGGTATGCATGAAAGCGCGTACATACGCAGGTTCAGTGAAGTAAAAGCGCGTATGGAATCTAGGGTTTTCTGAAGTAAGTGGAATGAAATGTCTGATCTATTTTTCTGTTTTACTATTATCTGTCAATGATGTATTCATATAGAACTGGGTTGTTTGAATGATGAATATGCTGCTGATTATGTTAATTGAAGATCAATTCGTTGGTTGATTGGTTGATGATTCAATGAATGAATTGATGGGGTTATAAGTTTCAGTTTGATGAATGTTGAGCTTAAATGTGTGAAGTGGGTCCAGTCTGAAAATATGATGAAAAGTGGCCTACAAGATGTGTTGTATGGAAGTTGTTGGATCCAGTATGAAAATTGATGAAACGTGGTCCATGGTGGTGCTGAGGGTCGAAGCCTTCAGTGAGGGGGTTGTAGCTCCCTTCCTGGTAGCCGGTAAACGAGAGCAGGGGTAGTTTCTCCCTTCGAGGTGAGGCCGGTAAACGAGAGCAGGGGGTCAGCTCCCCTTCCGTAGGCCGAAACGAGAGGCTGGGGCCTCTGGGTGGGTGCCTACGTGCTGGTATGAGTCTGCGCCAGTACATGGTTGTAAGATGTTTTCTTTATAATAAAAATATTGAAGACAGAGACGACGACAGAGGTGGTTTTCTCCCGACTTGGGTTTCCACCTTAAATCCTGGTGTTCATGTGTGTTTCTTATGTGTGATGGTTTATTCTATTATTACTACACATTCTTACTGCTAACTAAACATTTGATGAATGAATGATGCATAGATCTAAGTAAAGAACTAAATGCTTAATAATATCTCTGTATATACGCGAGTTTTATGAAGGTTATATGCGTGTATACGCGAGTTGTGTTCAGTCAAGTAGCATATGGGTTTTAGAGAAAGAAAAAGTAAAAATTTCTGAGTATGCTCTAAATACTGATTCACCCCCCCCGTCTCAGTATTTTTCCCAACAATTGGTCTCAGAGCCAGGTCCTTCTGCAGAAGCTTGATCGCTTGAAGGAGATCCGTTGCAATGGGAAGTCATGAAGGAGTATTGTCTCTAAGGCCACCTCTATTCAATGGAAGTAATCTGTTATTCTGGAAGATACGAAAAAAATCATATTTGCAAAGTCTTGGTGCAGAAGTATGGGCAATCATGGAAGAAGGCTATCAGTATCCGGAAATTATTCCTACTGATGCAGCAGAAAGGAAGAAATATGAAATCAATGCCAAAGCAGTCAATGTTTTATTAGGAAGCCTGTCTGAATCAAAATTTGTTAAAGTGATGTGGGTGAAAATGTGAAGCTGGGTTACACTTTTTGCCCTTTTTTGAGAAAAAAATTTCATTTTTTTCGGTTCTTCAACTTTCTGCAAACTATAACAATTTTTCTGTGTAGAATTTCATTTTGCGATAAAAATAAAAGTTGTGAGAAATTTTGTTAGCTTTCTATTACTTATTTTTTGAAATTTTTTATGCAGATTTGATATGTCAACTTAGCGTTTCTTTGAGTGTGTGTTTCTTAACAATCAAAGGATTCATAAGAAGTCATGTTATGACGCAATGTTGTATTCATTGAAAATTTTTGTTTTTGAAAAAACAAAATGTGTTACAACAATCTAGACAGAGTCTACTTTGTTTTCGTCATATTTACAAAGCCAATGGATGCATATCATAATTACTAGAATTTTTTGAAGTGGTCCAATACGAAAAACTGCATATTTTGGATATGTTTCGCGTGACAAGAAATTTCTTAACATATAAGTTATAAACTAAAAATATAAAAGCTACCCATTAGAGTCGACGGACCAATGTAATGCCCCATAATTTTTTCAATTTTTTTTACAATGTATTTTGGGAGATACAAAATTTTGATTTCAATGAATCACGACGACCCTCAGAAATTGTTTGCACCTATTTTATTAGAAAAATAATTAAAATTAATAAACGTTTATGAAATTTCATAAAAGTTATATTTCCTGAAAGTAGAATCAATTCTGAAAATGCTTGTCTTGGTTCCGACAATTAATTAACAACTTTTCATGGAGTTTAATCAGTCCAAAGTTGCAGAACCGTTTTCAGAGCCTGCTTTTGCGTAATTGGTGACGTGTTAGTTCGGCCGAACTTTTAGTCCAAGTTCGGCCGAACTATGTTTTCCGTTTATGAGTCGCTAAATCTAACGTCTTAATAGTTCGGCCGAACTTCTTCTGAACAGTTCGGCCGAACTATTGTGTAACTCTTCGTCGGCCGGAAATTTTTATGGAGCCCCCTACAAAAAACACATTTCGCGTCAATATAAATTTCCGCGAAATGATTCACAAATTTCGCACATTTCGCACTTCATCTCATTTTACAAAGACTTGGTTTGGGTTCAAAAACTTTTCTTCAAAGTTTGGGTTTAAAGAATTTTTTTGGAAGAAATTTTTTGGAGGCGGCATGATTTTTCTTGGAAGTATGTACGTGTTTTGTGTTGAAATAAATCTTTTGAGCTTCTTTTTTCAAAAACTTTTCTTCAAATTTTGGGTTTAAAGAATTGGGTTTAAGAGCATTTCTTGGAAGCAAATTGATTTTACAATTTTGGATTTAAAGAATTTTTTTGGAAGACATTTCTTGGAGGTGGCGTGATTTTTCTTGGAGGTATGTACGTGTTTTGTGTTTTTTAAATTGTGTGTTTTGGATTGGATTACGTATTTTTTACAAAAAATTTACACTGAATTTTTTTTAAAATTTTTTAAAATTAAATCTTTTGTGATATTTTTTGTAATTGAGTTATTGTCTAATTTTTTGAAGGAATTTTTTTGAACTTCATACCCTATTATCATGGGAAATCGAAGAACTTGTGCGAGAAAATATGATCGAAAAAGAGACCCTGAGGCACGTAGAGAAGAGACGAGACAATATCGCAAAAGAAAGTTAGAAGCCCTCTCAAATATTGAAGAGGAAAATCAACCTCAAGCAGAAATTGAAGCAAGTATGTAAATGTAAATATTATGATCTATTGATATATTTTTAAAATTTTCCCAATGTAAAATGTGAAGCTTAATTTTTATTTGATGAACTAGTTTGAAAAATATTTTGTTTAATGTAAACAGACATAGATACTCCTCAAAATATTGAAGAAGAAAATCAACCTCAAGCAGAAATTGAAGCAGGTATGTAAATGTAAATATTATGATCTATTAATATATTTTTAAAGTTTTCCCAATGTAAAATGTGAAGCTTAATTTTTATTTGATGGACTAGTTTGAAAAATATTCTGTTTAATGTAAACAGACAGAGATACTCCTCAAAATATTGAAGAAGAAAATCAACCTCAAGCAGAAATTGAATCAGGTATGTAAATGTAAATATTATGATCTATTGATCTATTTAAAATTTTCCTAATATTTATTGACATATTTATTAATTTAGTGATTTATTGAATATGTACTATTTTTTCGAATATGTACAGATGAAATCACTATCGAGAATGAGATGTTAGAAAATGTCGACACTCACACATATGGAGATAAAAAACTTGACCATGTTATACGATATCGTGTCGATAGAATTTTTGAAAAGTATTTAAAAAATGAGCAAGTGACAGTTCAAGCTCAAATATTGAAAGGTCTCCTATCATCAAGGAAATTAAAAGAAGCGACGACACTATTGGGTATTCGAAAATCAACCAAAGATAAAAAAATGAAAGAAGAGGTGATAAAAAATATGAGTAGTGCTATAGAGTGAATTAAGAGATCTAGAGATAAAGATGTTTCAAATATACGTAGAGGAATACAGATGGCAATGGTTTCACCAAGTACTCAAGAGAATCGTTTGATAACATCTATGGCACGAGCACTGGGAACCTCGTGAAAAACTCTGCACAAACATCGAAAATTTCGACCGCAAATAGATGTAAATGATGAACTCGCTTGTTGGAGAGCTATTTGTAGGCAACCATACAAAGATAGACTTGGAGAAGATGTTAAAAAAATAATATATGAATATTGGAAGAACAATTCGCGTGTTTCACCGACTGCAAGACATCTGATGCGAAGAAGAATAGCACGAAATCAATACGAAGAACATGAAAAACATCTCTTGGAAACCAATCAAATAGAGTTATTCAACAAGTTCAAAGAAGAAAATCGTCAAATTCATGTTTCACTTAGTGCTTTTGTTCAACAAAAACCATGGTATGTAAAACCTATCACCGTACACGACACTTGTTGTTGCCGTTATCATGTGGAATTTGAGTTATATTATGACACATTCCTTGATTTCAGTAGAACATTATGGAAGGATTCACCTCTTCCTTCCACTATCCGCGAATTCATATCTCAAATTCTATGTGAAAGAGAAAGCGATGAACTATTTTACAAAAAGAAATGTGTTGGTGGTAAAAAATGCGATGATTGTGGAAATTTGAATAAATTTCAAAACAAATATCATATTGATATAAATGATCAATCATTGTCCAACATGAAAGTGAAATGGAAGAGATATGAATATATCGGTACATCGATTCAAGGTGCAGATAGTGTTAAAAGAATCGAATTACAAGAAGACAAAATTTTTCTGATAGACTTTTTGAGAAAGTTTGAGGCAGAAATTTACAAATACACCAAGCATTCCCATAGAGCTTGATGGCAAGACTTGCAATTCAAAAAATCTCGTGAAGTTTTTCCACTAGGGACCATTTTGTCAGTGATTGATTTTGCAGAAAACTACACATTTGTTCCACAAAAATAAATTCAGAGTGAATACTATCACTCTGACCAAGTCTCCATGCTCGTCCATATTCTATATAGACATGCTGAACAAAATGTCGATCATATAGAAAGGACGAGTGAAAATCTACATATCATTAAAGAATATCACTTTTATATCAGTGACGATCGTACACATGATACATGTTTTGTACAACATTGTTTTGGAAGAATTTATGATTCATTGAAAAATCGTGGAATAGCATTCAATGAACATTGGATATGGTCAGACGGATGTGCAGGTCAATTCAAATCTGCACGAACATTTTTTTGGTTGTGTTGTCTTCATAAGAAAACCTGCATTAAACATTGTTGGAATTTCTTTGAGACTGGCCATGGAAAAGGAGAACATGACGGTGCAAGAGCATGCATAAAACGAGTACTTCGAAGATATCAAATGAACCACTTTGCACGCCGACTTGTGAACACTGAAGAAGTTGTTCAATGGTGCAAAACTGCTCTAAGCCATGAGATTAACCCATCAAGAGAAGTGCGAAGGTACATTCAATTTAATTTATATTGGAAATCTAATTTTAAACATTGCACATTTATCATGCAATGATTATTTTTAATTGTATTTTGATATCATATTTACAAATTCTTTTTCTAATTTTCCATATAAAGGTTTTTCTGGCATATTGGAGTCGAAGATGTAGATAGATCAATTGGAAATGACGTTGAAACAATAAAAGGGACTTGAAAATTGCATTCAATTCAAACAAAGTTGTCCACAAATGTGTTTGCATTGGATAAAAGAAAATATTCTTGTTTTTTTGATGTTTGCATAGACAACACAAAATCCAATGACGTTTGTGAAAACAAAATGTATGTGAACGATTGGAAACATACAGAGCTAAATACAAAGGGAAAAATGTCTGTTGCAATGTTTGAAGAAATGCAATAAGAGGAAACTACAATATCATCCGATGGTGATCGAGTTTCTGATCTTGTTAGAGAAGGTAACATTTGAATTACTTTCTAATGATTTAAAGATCTAGAAATAAATTTAAATATGCATAATTAAAAGTTAAATTTATTTTATTGTGCAGGAGATGTTTTTGCTGTAATTGCACCTATTGACAATGATGAAAATGTGAAGTATTATTTGATGCGTTGCACTGAACGAAAAATGAAATTATTACAAGACTATAATGATCACGGATTTCAGTATGACAGAGGGTCTATTATACTGAAAGGTTATTTTTTCAAACAAAATCGTCAAAGTGGAGACTTTGTTTACTTTGAAGACTATGAACCTGATTCCATAAGTTGTCAATATAGTCACTTGGTGTGTGCAGCACGCATCAAGTTGATAGAAGTTCAATCAAAGAAAAAATCGAAAATTAAGAAATGGAAAATGTCAAAATCCGATCATGAACGGATTATTGAGGATGGAATTGCATTAGAATTTTTTTGAGTGAAGTGTCCAACAATTTATTATCTTTGGATTAAATATGTTTTAGAACTTCCAGTACTCAACTAAAAATTGAGCTGCTTATGTTATTTGTGGTTTGCACATGTTACAAATTGTTTGGGTACAAGCACGTGCTCTAGTATCAACTGAAAGTAGTTTTTTCTATACATGTGCATTGATGAAAAATGTTATATGTATTGGATATATATATGTATATATTCTAGAATGAAATTAATTGTTCTTGTATATTAATTGTTCTTGTATATCAGTAACCGACCATATGGTACAAATTATTTCACTTTATTTTGTAAGGTCGGATTCGGTCCCCATATGGCCTAGCCTCCAAGGGACGAGATAACAAGTGGTTGTCCCCACTTGCCCGAATCTTAGCTTTTAAACTTACATGAGTACAATTTTACTGTTTATGTCAGGCATCTTACATGATGTCCTAGCCAAAGATAGATTCTCTTTGTTTCAAGTTTCCAGTAAAAGTTGTCACCGAATGACCTGCTCGAACTCTTGTAGTAAACACCATACCTCATCTCTCTTTCTCTCCAATATTATTAGGTTTAATTATTATAACACAAAAATCGTTCTACATTATCAATAATTTTTTGCGCTTAAAGTAAAATCAATGAACACTATTAATCCAATGTCTTTACAAGTAATGTACCATCATACATGTGCAATTATATCAAATTAGAAATTAACATATATACAATGAAATCAATGGGGATTGTCTTGTTGCAAGTAACATAATTTCAATTTACCATATGTGCAAATGTAGGTTGAAACCATCCAAAACTTTAAGTTTTAAAACCCTTTTGATTATATATTGTGCAACATTATTTAACATTAAACATTTAAAGTTCATTAAATATCACATGCAAAATGTAGATTGAAACCATCTAAAACTCGAGTTTTAAAAACTTCACATGCCATGCCAATTATAATTCAACTATCCAACAAAAACATTTAACAAATTAAATATCACATGCCAAAGTTGTTTCAAGTTTCCGGTAAAAGCTGTCACCGAATGACCTACTAGGATATTATAAATACTAACTTTGTAAGATCATTTGGCATTCGGAAAAATTCGAAAGTCTTAGACTGTCAATCAATTTAAAGTATCATTCACCCTGGGGAGTGTAAAATATTCAATGTAGGTTGGTGACGATGCTCACTCCTAGCTTGAAGCAGCGCCAATGACCAATTCTTTAATGAATTCCAATGCACTAGACCAAAGTTGGTTCAACCTACTTGGTTTTTCACCCAATAAATTCCAAGGATGGACTATCTGGACAAACTGCTGAAATTGAAAAGCTTGACATGGAGATACGACAAGGTGAACAAAGACTTCAAGAACTCTTTATGGAAAGGGCTCACTTGAAGGAAAGAAGCACCACGTTGTAGGCTAAAGTCAAGAACATGGAAGATAAGATCAAGAGGGACTTTCTTGATCCAAAACCTATTGGTTTGAAGAAAGAAAATGCATGTGTTGGCACACTTGGAAAAGAAGACAACCACACTATGAGGATTGGTGCACTTCGTTTGGAAGGAGTTAATATATGTCGTATTGGAGCAACTAGACAAAATTCGAAAAGGAAAGAGCTTGAACCAATTCAAGCAGACCCAGGATCGGATTGTTCTATGGAGCTTCATGAGAAGAGATATGTGAAAAGGACTGTTAAGCCAAGGGCTAGTTCGAAAGACATATTGGAAGAGGAAATGTTGAAGAAGATTGCGGAAGTAAGGCGCAAGACAAGGAGGAGGAATGATGATCAAAGTTCCTTGGACTTGAGATTCGTGTCTACAACCGTACATGGGAAAAAGTTCTCTGCTTTGATAGACACGGGGGCTACCCATAGCTTCCTAAGTCGAAAGGCAGCTTCATCTCTTAGAAAGAGGAAGGCTAGCATGGAGAAAGAGTTGAGTGCTTTCAAGGTAGTCAATTCGAGGATGAAAGCAGTGACTGGTGTCATGAAAGGCACACATGTGAGAGTAGGGTCATGGTTTGGAAAGATAGACTTAAGAGTCATTGACATGGATGATCATTCTATGGTGTTGGGAGGAGAATTCATGGTTGCAACACAAGCCATACCAATGATGGATCGAGACATTCTCTTAATTCTTGTGATCAATCTTAAACTATTTTCTGAACTTCTATTCTTATTGTCACCCTTAATATTTTGTCATCTTTCCGTATCGATTATATTAAAAAGAAAGTATAAATCATAAATCATAAACCATTTAAATATTTAGCTCGAACTCTTGTAGTAAACACCATACCTCAAGCCTCTCTTGCTCTCCAATATTATTAGGTTTAATTATTATAACACAAAAATCGTTCTACATTGTCAATAATTTTTTGCGCTTACACTGAAATCAATGAACACTATTAATCCAATGACTTTACAAGTAATGTACCATCATACATGCAATTATATCAGATCAGAAATCAACACATAGGTAAACCATTTAAATATTTAGCTCGAACTCTTGTAGTAAACACCATACCTCAAGTCTCTCTTGCTCTCCAATATTATTAGGTTTAATTATTATAACACAAAAATCGTTCTACATTGTCAATAATTTTTTGCGCTTACACTGAAATCAATGAACACTATTAATCCAATGACTTCACAAGTAATGTACCATCATACATGCAATTATATCAAATCAGAAATCAACATATACTGTAATGAAATCAATGGGGATTGTCTTGTTACAAGTAACATTTCAATTTACCACATGTGCAAATGTAGGTTCACATTCTATCATTCATGTAGTTTTAAAAACTTCATATGCCATGCCAATTATAATTCAACTATCCAACAAAAACATTTAACATTAAATATCACATGCCATGCCAATTATAATTCAACTATCCAACAAAAACATTTAACATTAAATATCACGTGTCAAATGTAATTCAGATGACAACATTACTTCACATTCACATGCCAAAAGTACTAAAACCATCCAAAGAACACCGAAATCAATGAACACTATTAATCCAATGACTTTACAAGTAATGTACCATCATACATGCAATTATATCAAATCAAAAATCAACATATACTGTAATGAAATCAATGGGGATTGTCTTGTTACAAGTAACATTTCAATTTACCACATGTGAAAATGTAGGTTCACATTCTATCATTCATGTAGTTTTAAAAAATTCAGATGCCATGCCAATTATAATTCAACTATCCAACAAAAACATTTAACATTAAATATCACATGCCATGCCAATTATAATTCAACTATCCAACAAAAACATTTAACATTAAATATAACATGTCAAATGTAATTTAGATGACAACATTACTTCACATTCACATGCCACAAGTACTAAAACCATCCAAAAATTAAATAAAACAAGTTATATAATAACATTGTAATAAAATATGTCCAAAAATTGTAAATCTCACTTGAGTATCAAACTGTATCAAGTTTAACAAATTTTAAAACCATCTAAATTTTGAAATCAAATCTACTGTAAATCTTGTCCATCAAATGGAGGATCTAGCGTCTGGGTCTTGGGTAGCGCCCTATCCTATGAATAGAAAACCTACATACACAATGCACATGTACTTGAACATTAAAATTTGAAGTTTTAAAAATGAATGAGAATATATATATCTAGAACTTCATGTAAAAAACAAAATATAACAAAAAAATCATGCAATACCTCGTAAGGTTCCCTCTCCATTTGATGAACAAGTTCTGCCATAGAAACATCTGCAGTGGTAACCTGTACAATATACATGTACAGTTAAATATAAATATATATATATACATAAATAATTTATATAAATTAAAAACTTTCAAATGAAAATGCACGTGTACATATATAAACTTATTTGAACAATAATATTAAAAAAAGAACTAAAGACAACTTCTTCAAATGCTGTGGATGTTCCTATCTCCGTCGCTAAAGTCCTCGGATTAAAAAAATCTTCTATACGAACCTAAATTCAAAAATTTTTAAATAACTCAAAATATAGATCTCTCTATATATCTCAATTTTTAATGGAACTTTTTGAGGTAACATAAATTTTGAACTTGTGAAAAATTGTCCATACTTGTACATCTCCCAATGAAGTAGAAGGTATATCTCCTAAGGAAGAAGAAGGTACTGCCATCCCAAAAACATCAAACGGAATCGGTACCTGTTAAAACATTTTATCAAATTATATATATACATACATGTACATGTGTGGCAACAATTATTTATTTTAGAGTCACTTAAAAAACACTAACATACATGTGCCAACATATCATGATGGTCATACCCATCTGCATCGTTTGAACCGGAGGTCCCGAACGTAATATTAACATTTTCATCACGCATCATGCCTGAGAACTGCAAATGGTGTTTTAACATATAATCATACATTTTTGTTAGATTAATGTACACATACAAATAAATGTATACATGTACATACACATGTATTTATTACAAATTGTACACATGTATATGTAAATACAATTTCAAACCCTAAGGTCACTAACACATACCATTCCGGTGCCCTCTTCCTCACGAAAAATTAGGTCTTGTAGACCATTGCGACAATTTATTTCATATGTTCAGAGATCTTCAACATTCATGTTCTAAATCTCCTCATCTGTACGATAAAAAAAATTGGCACGTGCATTTTCACGTGCTCTTTGTCGATTTAAACAAATATCGACTCCACTCAATCCGCTATGAACATTGTCGATCATAACATCTCTTGCTTCATGACTTATTTGAGAAGTCGCATCCATCTCTGATCGCAGGGTTTCGACTCGAAACGGTTGACTCACCAATGGCGGCTCAGGGCGAGGCAACTCCACATCTCGCTTAGCGCCCTTACGTTGATATAATCAACCTCTCCCCGGGCCAAAAAATTCTGAAGGAAGGTCATTGTAGTCGGGTTTCATACCCAAAAAAAATTCTGCATAAAACATTTGTGCAAAATAAACAGGAACATCATCGTTCCATGGAAGCCTTCCAAAGGCCGCAAGATGTCGATCATACAAATATTTTGCTTTGTCTGGGTGCTTGAAAGACTGCACCTTCAACATTTTTCTTTTTGGCCCTTCCTTATAATTAAACATTGACTTAGCATCATCTCTTGAAACTTTTTGTTTTATGTCCTGCCATTTATCAGGACCTATCACTGTTTCTTTTCTCTTTCTCATCAGTTCTACAAACGAATCAGTCGCTGGCCCCAAATTTTTGTACACTTTTACCATTTCACTCAATGAATGTGTAACTATTTCGAGGCTTTGTCTACTCTCAGCAGGTAGAGACAAAGCCTCGAGATCTCTTTGCAATTTTTCATGAAGGCTTTGACACCTTTGTAAGGTGCATTCCGCCATGTTCGTTTCCCATGGTATATCAGTAATCTCAGCCGGATAAGTTGTGCTAGGTTGACAACCTTCTTCTTCAATGTAGCGCACTGCCCTGCGTCTTTTTTGACCACTGGCTCTAACATTTTCAGCCTCTGCATCAATATATATAAAATTTCGTATATTAGAAAAAACACGTGTAAAAAAAGTCGTACAAATTTAATGAAAAAATATTGAAATTGATGGCAACCTTGATGTTGTTGGTTAACATCATCTCCAACTTGACCCTGTTGAGAACCAACCCTAGAATGATGCTGCTGAGAACCAGACCCACAGTGACCCTGTTGAGAACCAGCAGCCGTTGATTGCTGGCCTTCGGGGGAATAAATATCACCCCCTTCCGACACCCTGCTACCTCGACCGGTTGAACCTTGGCCAAGCTCCATTGATGGAGTAGAAAGCCTTCTCCTCTTGCCTCCTAAAAATTAAAATATGAAACTTATTAACAACTAATTTCACTCACAAAGTTAATAAAAAAATCAATTCCATATGTACACACATGTATGGATATTTAAGATTATATTTAAATATCGTGAACATCCTCCGATCCCTGAACCTCCATATGGGATTCGGCTGATCTTCGTCTTTCATCCTCCATGATATATATCTATTGGTCGACATTCAAAAAATAGATTTCAAAAAATCAATTTGTAATTTAGTGTACACAAATTATGTAGAACACAACTTTCAAAGAAATAATTGATCATGTGTGAAACAAAATTTAATCGAAAAATATATTATAAAAATGATAAATTCACCAAATTGCGCTTTACATGGTGGGAGCACACTTGGTATAAAATTTACTACTTATACACTTTAGTTTGTGGGAGAAATGACACATGTACATAGTTTATCTTAAAGTTGTTGTGTTTTACGGATATTAAAATGAAGAACTTCTATTTAGATCCATTCCAGAGATTGACTGTAGGGGCATTTACTAGATATGTCACCTTTATATGAACATAATTAGTACGCATATCTAATTTACATTACTTTAATATATCATGCTTCTTTAATTTATCTTTTATAGATGATCGGAGCATCCCTTTTTAATCTATCCCTTTTGACTTCGGATATGTGGGAAATATTCATCTGCATATTTTTCTATCATAAAGCAGTGAGTAAAATTGTATTCCATTTGTGTCAATGTTAAGGTTAAGGACATGGATTAAAGTTTTATATATTAGATGAGGAGGCTATGTATTACATATGGTCTTGAATGAGATTTTGGACTCTTTAGATATATATCTAAAGAGTCCAAATTCTCATTCAAGACCATATGTAATCCTCATCTAACTTAGCAAGGGATTTACAATACTATATTTGAATTGGCTAGTTCCATTTCAAGATATTATGGTTATCCAAGAGGGGATATAAAAAATGAAAAGAAGGATATTGAACTGTAGGTTATCCAAGTTGGACATAGAACCAGTGGAGAAACCTAAGGAAAAACTATGTTTCCAGGTCGAACCTTTGTAGAGGTTCCAGTACCTGAGAGTAAAATCCAGTTTGGGGCTATTAAATCTAGTATGTTCTATACTTCTTCCATTTCTGCCCTCCTATTTTTCTTTCTAATCAAGGTTTATAAAATAAAATGAGAAGCAACATGAGAATTGGAACAATCATTTTCATTATCTATATGGAAGGCAAGAAGGATTATATCCCCTTAAGCTTAAGCTTATGTAGTTTGTCATTTTTTATCATATATTTTTTGGTAAGCGTAAATGTCTTTTTATCTATAGTACAAGTCATGAGTTCCCCAATTTTACCTTATGTAAAGCATGATTCTAGGATTACTACAATTTGTACTTGGTTTTTTATGAATATATCAAATAAAGTTTTTGAGAAGCAAATATGGCTCGTTCCTTAGAATTTGGCACTTACAATTTCCATAACGCTTATAACCCCATCCTTACAATTTTTATAATTTCCATGATGAGACATTTGAATTTCCTTCCCCATATTTCTTGTTAATTATTATAACCTTAAAATGGCTAGTATTGGTTTGTCATCATCATCTCAAAATGACCTGGTAGATGAAAATTTACCATGTCAATCATCATCACTTCACACCATCTCATACATGACCCCTTCTACATATTATATGCATGAATTTTTGGAATGTCATCCTTTCTACCTATCCCATGAATGATTGTGACAACAGGTGAATAAAATACAATTTATAAGCAGAAGATAGTTTCTATTTTGTCCTCCTCCATCCGCCCCATAGCTAGTGATTTCTCAATTTTCCACTTCCAACTTTCTATTCTCGAAATTCATTAGTAGCTAATTTTATCGATAGCCACACCACTATACATATAATTATCATATACACTACTACATTAATGAACTCTACGTTGTTTGTTATTGTAAAGTCCAATAACAAACAATGTTAATTGAATTTAGTAGTGTATATAACAATTTCTTTGACTTCCAGGTGTGTTGTGACTATTAGTAGAATTAACTACTAAAATGAATTTCCAAAATAAAATGTTGGAAGAGAAAAAATAGGCAATCACTGGATATGGAGTGGGTGGAGGAGGACAAACTTATAGTGATCCCTTCCTTATCAAATTTCCTTTGTTCACCTAATGTCACAATCAATCATGGTCTAGATAGAAGGGATGACCTACCATAAATTCAATCATATAATGTGTAGAAGGGTCATATGTAGATGGTGTGAAACGATGATTACAAACATGGTAATTTTTCATCTACTAGGTCATTTTGAGATGATGATTACAAACCAGTGCTAGCCCATTAAAGGTTATAATCATTGGTCCCTAATGTGGGGTGGACAATTTAAATCAAGTTCGTATCAAAGTACAATTTAGCTCATTTTAGTCAAGGTTAGTTAGAAGAATTAGCTATTGGTTTCTACCTTCAATTTCCACTGAAAATGAATGTGTACGTGCTTTTGAGAGACATTAGAGACATTAGAGGAACAAGGTCCAAATTTTTGATGAAAATGTGCTATGAAAGTAAAGGGTTTTAAAGGCAAGCATGTACAAGGCATAGTTGAGCCAAATGTTCTTTAAGAAGGGCATAGTTGAGCCAAATGTTCTTCAAGAAGGGCCTAATTATTTGGGTCTTGGTTATGGAAAACATGGAAAATGCTCCAAAGCCAAGGAGGCACATGAAGTTGTTCCAAGAAGGAATTTTATTTCATGTTCATTACCTCAAGCTTGTGAAGTTTGTGTTCATGATGAATGGAACATGTACATAGTTTACCTTAAAGTTGTTGTGTTTTACGGATATTAAAATGAAGAAATTCTATTTAGATCCATTCCAGAGATTGACTGCATGGGCATTTACTAGATATGTCACCTTTCATAAAAGATGAGATCCAGAGGCTACCTGGCCCTTTACAGACTCTGCCTATAGAACTTGTAGAAGTAAACACTAGAGGCATTAACAATATCAAAGAACGTTTTCATGCTCAGACATGGGAATGTGTCTCTTTCCCTACGCAAAAAAGTAGTTCTTGAGGTAGTTAATCTTCATAGACATGTCATCAAGCAAGTCAATGTGATCATCCCTCCTTCCCTCCCTTGTAAAATAATTATGTTTTGCAGGTCAGAAAGCCAAAATATGGAGACAATTATCACCAAATCCAACGTACGATTATGCATGATGGAGAATCTCTAGCGCTTTCCCTTGTTAATATATTTAATAATCGCAATATTTATTTAAAAGTATCAATAGTATTTCGACGACATCACATTGTTCAAATCTCATGGTCGAAATACTATTGATACTTTTAAATAAATATTGAGATTATTAAATATATTAACAAGGGAAAGCACTAGAGATTCTCCATCATCCATAATCGTACGTTGATGCTTATAGAGTGAAAAAACTGAAAGAATCAACTTGTAGGGTCATTTTAATGGGGGGTGGAGAATTCAGGTCTAAAACCTTTTGGAGTCATTTTGAGGTATTAAATGACATTTCTGGGGGTCAAACGATTATATAATTTAAGTTTAAGGCCCATGAGATAAATATGACTTCTATGTGACATTTGTAAATTAAATCATCTATTTGTTGTGTTATATGAACATAATTGGTACGCATATCTAAAGAGTCCAAATGCTCATTCAAGACTATATGTAATCCTCATCTAACTTAGCCAGGGATTTGCAATACTATATTTGAGTTGGCTAGCTCCATTTCAAGATATTATGGTTATCCAAGAGGGGATATAAAAAATGAAAAGAAGAATGGAAAAGAGGATTTCATAATCGATGAGGGTCAAGATGATTCACATGATGAAGTGCAACTAAAAGAAGCGCCATTGAAATGGTTTGCTAACAGATGGTTAGATTTCTTATCCAATTAAGGCCTAACATGTATTTTGATGTTTCATAAATTTCTTTGCAAATTCAAATTATGGTGCATGTTGCATGAAGCAAGATGTTGAAAGTAGAGTTATGTTGACACACTTAAATGCAACAAATATGGAAATTTGTACATGAGCTCTATTATTTGACTTAAGAGTCAGTTGTTTGAAGAGGCATGTTTTGTCAACTCGTGTTTGGTTGATGGTTTTGTACACCAATATGTAAGAGTACATGGACATATTCACATGATGTGAATTTTTTTTTCTTTGAAGGAGAAAAATGATATGTCAGCGAGCTATGTTTTTTGCATGATGTGTTTTCAGTTTGATGGTTTTGTTTGTGACAAGACGTCACAAGATTTTGCGAAGGTCCACTCTTGAGCGAGAGCCTCATGATTACAACCTATTCGTGAGAATCAAATGGGAGTGCATCCTTATTTTGAAAACAAGTAGGATTCTAAGCTACCTAGGACTCAAACCATCATTTTTAAATTTGAAATATAATGGTGTTGTTTCAATGCTTGAATCCACAACCCTAACACATGAAATCACTAATCTAATTACACATGAAATAAATACTTATTTTCTCCAACATTAAAAATATAACTAAAAACTAAATTCAACATAGTTGAAAGAAAAAGAAGCTCCATTGAAATGGTTTGCTGACAGATGGTTAGATTTCTTATCCAATTAAGGCATAGCATGTATTTTGATGTTTCATGAATTTCTTTGCAAATTCAAAGTATGGTGCATGTTGCATGAAGCAAGATGTTGAAAGTAGAGTTATGTTAGACACACTTAAATGCAACAAACATGGAAATTTGTACATGAGCTCTATTATTTGACTTAAGAGTCAGTTGTTTGAAGAGGCATGTTTTGTCAACTTGTGTTTGGTTGATGGTTTTGTACACCAATATGTAAGAGTACATGGACATATTCACATGATGTGAATTTTTTTTTCTTTGAAGGAGAAAAATGATATGTCAGCAAACTATGTTTCTTGCATGATGTGTTTTTAGCTTGATGGTTTTGTTTGTGACAAGACGTCACAAGATTTTGCGAAGGTCCACTCTTGAGAGAGAGCCTCATGATTACAACCTATTCATGAGAATCAAATGGGAGTGCATCCTTATTTTGAAAACAAGTAGGATTCTAAGCTACCTAGGACTCAAACCATCATTTTTAAATTTGAAATATCATGGTGTGTTGTCTCAATGCCTGAATCCACAACCCTAACACATGAAATCACTAATCTAATTACACATGAAATAAATAGTTATTTTCTCCAACATTAAAAATATAACTAAAAAATAAATTCAACATAGTTTGAAAGAAAAAGAAGCGCCATTGAAATGGCTTGTCAGATGTAGTGTTAGATTTCTTATCCAATTAAGGCCTAGCATGTATTTTTGTTGTTTCATGCATTTTCGCAAATTCAAAGTATGGTGCATGTTGCATGAAGCAGAGTGAGTAGAGTTATGTTAGACACACTTAAATGCAACAAATATGGAAATTTGTACATGAGCTCTATTATTTGACTTAAGAGTCAAGAAGAGGCATGTTTTGTCAACTTGTGTTTGGTTGATGGTTTGTACACCAGTAGAAGAGATTGGAAATATTCACATGATGTGAATTTTTTTTTCTTTGAAGGAGAAAAATGATATGTCAGCGAGCTATGTTTCTTGCATGATGTGTTTTCAGTTTGATGGTTTTGTTTGTGACAATACGTCACAAGATTTTGCGAAGGTCCACTCTTGAGCGAGAGCCTCATGATTACAACCTATCCGTGAGAATCAAATGGGAGTGCATCCTTATTTTGAAAACAAGTAGGATTCTAAGCTACCTAGGACTCAAACCATAATTTTTAAATTTGAAATATAATGGTGTTGTTTCAATGCCTGAAACCACAACCCTAACACATGAAATCACTAATCTAATTACACATGAAATAAATAGTTATTTTCTCCAAAATTAAAAATATAACTAAAAAATAAATTCAACATAGTGGAAAAGATTATACTAAATGAAATGGTTTGCTGACAGATGGTTAGATTTCTTATCCAATTAAGGCCTAGCATGTATTTTGATGTTTCATGAATTTCTTTGCAAATTCAAAGTATGGTGCATGTTGCATGAAGCAAGATGTTGAAAGTAGAGTTATATTCGACACACTTAAATGCAACAAATATGGAAATTTGTACATGAGCTCTATTATTTGACTTAAGAGTCAGTTGTTTGAAGAGGCATGTTTTGTCAACTTGTGTTTGGTTGATGGTTTTGTACACCAATATGTAAGAGTACATGGAAATATTCACATGATGTGAATTTTTTTTTCTTTGAAGGAGAAAAATGATATGTCAGCGAGCTATGTTTCTTGCATGATGTGTTTTCAGTTTGATGGTTTTGTTTGTGACAAGACGTCACAAGATTTTGCGAAGGTCCACTTTTGAGCGAGAGCCTCATGATTACAACCTATTCGTGAGAATCAAATGGGAGTGCATCCTTATTTTGAAAACAAGTAGGATTCTAAGCTACCTAGGACTCAAACCATCATTTTCAAATTTGAAATATCATGGTGTGTTGTTTCAATGCCTGAATCCACAACCCTAACACATGAAATCACTAATCTAATTACACATGAAATAAATAGTTATTTTCTCCAACATTAAAAATATAACTAAAAAATAAATTCAACATAGTTGAAAGAAAAAGAAGCGCCATTGAAATGGTTTGCTGACAGATGGTTAGATTTCTTATCCAATTAAGGCCTAGCATGTATTTTGATGTTTCATGAATTTCTTTGCAAATTCAGTATGGTGCATGTTGCATGAAGCAAGATGTTGAAAGCAGAGTTATGTTAGACACAATTAAATGCAACAAATATGGAAATTTGTACATGAGCTCTATTATTTGACTTAAGAGTCAGTTGTTTGAAGAGGCATGTTTTGTCGACTTGTGTTTGGTTGATGGTTTTGTACACCAATATGTAAGGGTACATGGAGATATTCACATGATGTGATTTTTTTTTTCTTTGAAGGAGAAAAATGATGTGTTTTCAGTTTGATGGTTTTGTTTGTGACAAGACGTCACAAGATTTTGCGAAGGTCCGCTCTTGAGCGAGAGCCTCATGATTACAACCTATTCGTGAGAATCAAATGGGAGTGCATCCTTATTTTGAAAACAAGTAGGATTCTAAGCTACCTAGGACTCAAACCATCATTTTTAAATTTGAAATATCATGGTGTGTTGTTTCAATGCCCGAATCCACAACCCTAACACATGAAATCACTAATCTAATTACACATGAAATAAATAGTTATTTTCTCCAACATTAAAAATATAACTAAAAACTAAATTCAACATAGTTGAAAGAAAAAGAAGCACCATTGAAATGGTTTGCTGACAAATGGTTAAAGATTTCTTATCCAATTAAGGCTTAGCATGTATTTTGATGTTTCATGAATTTCTTTGCAAATTCAAAGTATGGTGCATGTTGCATGAAGCAAGATGTTGAAAGTAGAGTTATGTTAGACACACTTAAATGCAACAAATATGAAAATTTGTACATGAGCTCTATTATTTGACTTAAGAGTCAGTTGTTTGAAGAGGCATGTTTTGTCAACTTGTGTTTGGTTGATGGTTTTGTACACCAATATGTAAGAGTACATGGACATATTCACATGATGTGAATTTTTTTTTCTTTTAAGGAGAAAAATGATATGTCAGCGAGCTATGTTTCTTGCATGATGTGTTTTCAGTTTGATGGTTTTGTTTGTGACAAGACGTCACAAGATTTTGCGAAGGTCCACTCTTGAGTGAGAGCCTCATGATTACAACCTATCCGTGAGAATAAAATGGGAGGCGCCATTGAAATGGTTTGTTGACAAATGGTTAAAGATTTCTTATCCAATTAAGGCCTATCATGTATTTTGATGTTTCATGAATTTCTTTGCAAATTCAAAGTATGGTGCATGTTGCATGAAGCAAGATGTTAAAAGTAGAGTTATGTTGACACACTTAAATGCAACAAATATGGAAATTTGTACATGAGCTCTATTATTTGACTTAAGAGTCAGTTGTTTGAAGAGGCATGTTTTGTCAACTTGTGTTTGGTTGATGGTTTTGTACACCAATATGTAAGAGTACATGGACATATTCACATAAATTTGTATAACAATACTTAATTAAAATTTATATCTATTTGTATTATGTGAAATTATGTAAAAAATGGTATACTACTTTTCATAAAATTGGGTTGAGTTTATCATATATTTCAATGAAAGTTGATTAAATATGTTTTCTTTAAAAGGATCTAACAATTTTGGTAAGGTATGAATTTGCAATTTTGTGTGGCTTTCTATCAACCTTCACTTAATCATTTCTAGAAAAAATTTACTTGCTCATTCGTATACCCACTTTCTATTCAAATGCATGAGTTTTGAACTCTCAGTAACTATGTTTTTCCACCCAGGAAAATTATGTCATATAATACATTATGTCACATAAATTTACATAAAAACAATACATCTCCAACATTCTTAAACAAAAATGATTTTACTTATATATAATTTTAAATATTTAATATTCTTATAAAATATCATCAATTATTTAATCATTCCAATTAAAATTAATCATGGATGTGTATTTGTTATTTGTTTTATATTTATCTTAACGCCAAATGAAAAGTTTCTTTAAAGGTATTTTTTTTTATATCCTAAAAAACTAGACTTAGATCAATGATTAAAACATTATCTTGATTATGATATATGATATATTTATTTTATATTTATATGAGAAGTTTTCGTAAAAGTATTTTGTGTATATCCCAAAATACTATATTTAGATAAAATTATTAACACAATATATTTCCTATCAATGTGATGAGCTATATGATATATTTGTTTTATATTTATGAGAAGTTTCCATAAAAGTATTCTTTGTATATCCCAAAATACTATATTTAGATCAAATTATTAAGACAATATATTGCCTATCAATGTGATTAGCGATTAACTATGGCATGTGGCAAACACATTACTTTAAATGGAAAACCTTCCCTTGGTTCTATGAAGTGATGGTGATGCTTGTTGATTACATTTGTCCAACGCTAGCTTTCAATCTAATCAGTTAAAAATTAAAATTTATATGGTAAGGTTTTATTGGCACAGACTAAGATTAAGATTTATTGGCACAGAGTTGTTGGGTGCATATTGAAAGGTATAAGCTTTTAAGTACAGTTAATTTGCTCCCTTTCAAGCTCTATTTATGACAGTTTGCTATGAGACAAAGGATATATGTTGCCATAACTCTAGTGGGCTTTCTTCTGAGCTTTTTTCACTGTATTTTTGGGTTCAGAATGTACCCACAAACCCGTTATTATGAAAAGGAAATTTACAGTGCCAGTGTGAGATGGAGATGCTGTTACTGTTTGCAGAAGTTTGTAGCCATTCATTAATTACTTTCTAGGGTTCTGATCATTATAAAATAAGCTTTTAGGCCACTGTCTCTGCATTGCAATATGTTGTGTGGAGTTAGATTCTAATATTGTCAAAAGCATTTCTCTTTTGGGTACTTATTCTAATAACATATGCACATATAGATACTGTGATAGATGCAAGTAATAGTTGGGAATAAATCTAAACCATAAACCATAAAAACGTTTCCGCCCAGAAATCAATTCAAAAATAATCTACAGAAGATGTGATTCAACGTAGTTTTCAAAATCTAGATGATGCAAAGAAATTCATTACAGAGTTATCTATTATTGGAAAGGGACAACACTACATATTATGGAATTTATATGAGTGCAACAAACAATGCCATTATACGGTGTTGATTTCTATCATATTCATCCTGCAAGCCATGGAATAAAATGCAATCCTCTAATGTTATCAATGAGAAAACAATGACAGTAACAATTATAATCCCGCAATAAAATTTCTGTTCGAGCCTTACCCGCACGGACGGTAGGAGCAACAAGGCGGGGGCAGCAGCAACAGTACGGCTACAACAGCACCAGGGCGTCGGCGGCAGCAGCAGTGCGAACACGATAGAAACACAATAGTAACGCGCGAAAAATGAAACAGTAAACCATACAAACTCGCGGGCGATTTATTTATAGAAAATAGTTCGGCCGAACTCTTTTAAAAGTAAAACTTCGGCCGAACTAATAGTTTGGCCGAAGTTTTCTAGTAGTTCGCCGAACTTCAATTGCCGGTTTTCCAAACTCAGGCAAAAATTCTGTTTGCCAGCGCCGTTAGTGTGGCGTCATTGTTAACGGAATCCAGAGTTCGGCCGAACTTTCTAATAGAGTTCGGCCGAACTTTGTAAGAGTTCGGCCGAACTTCTGAAAATGTTCGGCCGAACTATTGTTGGAAAAAAATTTCGGGCCCTGATTCTCACAAAAGTGTAACCCAACTTCACGTTTCCGCCCTGCAGCTAAATTCAGCAAAAGAAATATGGGACAAAATCATTCTAAGCTATGAAGGAGACATAAAGGTAAAAAGTTCCAAACTCCAAACTCTCAGAATTGAAAATGAAAATTTAAGGATGCATAGTGATGAGAGTATTGCCAGTTTATTTTTACGTCTGGATGATATTGTAAATAGTATGAGAAGTTTGGGTGAAACCATAACCGATACTACTCTGGTTGAAAAAGTCTTAAGATCTTTGACTTCAAAATTTGAGTCAAAAGTATCTGCTATTGAAGAAAGGCAAGATCTGCAAACTCTTACTGTTTTTCAACTACATGGTATTCTAACTGCTTTTGAAATGAGAAAAGAAGGTCCCTCTCAAATCAGAGAAGTTGCCTTTAAGGCATGTGCAAAAGGAAAAGAAAAGGACGTTGTCAAGGAATCAAGTTACATATAAGAAGAAGAAGAAGCAAATTTTGTGAGAAGACTCTAACCGGGTACTGGAAGATTCAGAGGTAAGCTTCCCTTCAAGTGTTTTAATTGTGGAAGAGTTGGTCATTATGCTGCTAAATGTCCTTATGAAGAAAATCATGATAAAGGGAAACAATTTGAAAAGGGAAAGAGCTATTATAAAAATGAAGATAATGATGAAATGTCAAATGAGGATGAAGAAGATTCTGACCAAGATATGCTAGTGCTCATGGCAAGGAAGCAAAAGAAGAAGGCTACTCAAAGAAAGGAGATATCTCAGAAAACATGTGCAACAGAAAATGAAGAAGACAAAACAGGTACTGATTGTTGTTCTTGTGATTCACCTTCTTGTGCATGCAATGGTGAAGATAGTGAAAGTAATGTTATGGATCTAGAAGAAGCTCTCAAGATTAAAGTTGAAGAACCACAAAGATCATCTAATAAGAAAGAATCTATCTACAAAGAAATGATCTCTAGAATGAAAGAACAGATAGATATGATGAATGGTCAGATAGAAATGTATCAAAGACGGATACAAATGTATCAAAGACAGCATGATAAAGTAACCAATCGAAGTGAAAGACTTGAAGTAGAAATCATCTCCCTCAAAGAAGATCTGGAAAAATCAAATAAGAAGAATGAAGAACTTTTACAAACTTTTGAAGAACAAGAAAATGAGTTGAAGGAAGAGATTTTAAAATTGAATGATCAAGTAGAAGAAGGAAGAAGGAAAGAAGAAAGCATGAAGAAGCAATGCCAAATTTTGGAGGTTGAGGTAAATATTTTGAAAGGTAAATTAGAAGAAAAAGATAGTACTAAGATTCTGGACAATATTCTTAGTAGTCAAAGGTCTCCCTCTGTTAAATTTGGTCTTGGTTTTCATGAATCTGTTAAAGGAGAATCTAGTTCACAAGGAAGTGCTAAAGATTCAAAGGATATCAATGCAAAATCTGAAGTGTTGAAAGAAACAAAAGATCAACCGAAAATCATGAACTCTCAAAAGAAATCATTCCCTCCTATGATGAATAATGTTGAATGCTTTAAATGTCATAATTATGGGAATATTGCAGCTAATTGCAGAAGCAGAATGTTTTAGTCACATACAAACAGATTCTACACAGAAAGGTACTCTGGTTTCTTTAAGGGATATTGTTTTTCATGTAGCAAGTATGGTCATAAAGCAGCTGATTGCAATAGAAGAAAACATTATGATTCTTATGCTTACTTTTATAGTCATGCAAGATGTTATGCCCGTAACAAGTATGGACATGTAGAAAAAGAATGCAGGATGAATGGATCTAAGAAATTAGATAATTTCCAGCACACAATAAGAAATTTCAAGCAAAGCTGGAAAAGGAAGGAGGACCGGTCAAAAACTTAGGGGATAATAATCCTACTGCAGTTATCCACTTCTAAAGCCTACTTCTCTCAATGGCTGCAGGATGATGTGAGATACAGGGATTAGTAATGTATCATCACAGGGGGAGCAATGTATGATGATTCCCATGGCTAGTTTGGTACAGGTGGTACAAATTCAGGGGGAGATGAAGTTGTGAATTTTTTTGTATTTCACTTTCCATACGTGGGTTTAGTGAAATAAAGCCACGTATACACGCGAGTTCTGCTGGAGACAGTCACGTATGCTTTTCTGATAAGAAAAACAGTAATATAGCTAAAGATTAGGAGCACAGGTTCAGGGGGAGCATCAGTCTAACAAATAATTGCAATATTGGCATTGTATTTGATTATTCCTTAGTTCTTGCTCAAATGATGATGACATGATACATGGTTTCTTATGATGAGATTATGGATGAGCCCTGTTTTCTTTTTTCCGAAGAATATATTTTGTTTTCACACATGGATGAGTTGGAAGTCTTATGATTAGATCATGTAGAATTTGTTGCTATGGTTGAGACCTTTTTCCTACACATATTACATCATGATGAATCTTGAAGATCGTGGTGATTTTAGATCACATGGATGATTTCTTGACACATATTGTCTATTGAAGAAATTGTTCTGGTGTGATAATTCCTATTGGGAAGAATTTGTTGATGCTGCAAAAATTCTGAAGGCCTGGTTACTGATGCACTTATGCTACAAATGTTGGATGACACTTGAAAACATAGCTACATTGTCCGATCTTTCTTCTCTCATATATTCCAGGAAAGCATTCGAATATCTCAGACAAAAGCTGGGAGTAGTCTCTACCATGCAGAAGATCAGATCTACTTAATTTCAGAAGATTAAATGGGATATGCGGATTTCCTGAAGGACAGTCGCGTATATACGCGAGTTCAGACACAAAAAACCGAGTATGGGTATTTGATGAAAAAATTATTTTGGGTCAGCATTCTTCAACACAACTGCAGTACTGTTTGGTATCTCTGGTGGTGCTCCAGTGCTCATAATTCTGTTTCATTCTCTGATGTTTCTTGATAAAGATTCCTTGATGATTTTCTGTTGAAAATGTTCAGGATGCACAAGCTAAGGGGGAGCATTGGTCTTGTGGAAAGGATACATTGTTGGCATTCTATTGATTTGCTGTGATCTGATCTCATGTTTGAGATTCCTTGGTCTTGATTATAAAAAGTCATATTTGTAATAAAGGTCATGATGAGAACTATGATGAAAAATTGTAATATTCAGTCATGTAAGGACTTGTTCAAATTTGTAAACCCACTTGGTTGGGTAGTTGAGTCAGAATGTGTAAACCCACTTGGTTGGGTACTTGAGTCACATATGTAAATCCACTTGGTTGGATCATTGATGTAAGTATGAGTCCTTGGTGATAGGAAAGGTCATAGATTCATGTACTGCATTGTAAAATATGTTTTGAAGATTCAGCGTGAACTCAGGGGGAGCATGGTAACTTCAGTGAACATCAGATCTACAAAGCTCTTCTTTATACATGTGGAGAAAAACATTGTCTTGGCTTTGATCTGCCCTTTTCCCTTGATGTCAAAGGGGGAGAGTGACATGGTGTTTGAATAGGGGGAGAGTATCATGGTGCTTATAATCAACGTATCTATTTGTTGCGATGATCAAACGCCATCATGGTTGCCATCAAGTCCAAAGGGGGAGATTGTTGGCTATATGATGCATAGTGTTGTCCTTGATGGCAACCTACTTGATAACGTTGATGACAACCTACTTGATGAGTTAAGGGGAGATTGTTGGCAATGTGATACAATGTATTGAATTTGATGGAACCTGCCTGATGAAGTTGTCCTTGATGAAAGCTGCTTGATGAGTTGCCTATGATAAGCAATCCATGTGTTAAATATGTAAGGATGATGTATATATGTGTTAAAAGGGAAGGATGTTATATCTACAGATCAGCTCATAAGTAACAGAAGAAAGGAATTCCAGTAAAGTGCCAGAAAATTGATAAATATGATGTGTCACAAAGCATACGCGGGTTTGTTAAGTAGAAGTAGCGTATGCACGCGGAAAAGTACGTGCCAAGTCACGTATGCCATTTTGCACTCCAAATTTAGAATACCAAGGGGTGTTACCATGGTATTGACCCATTGTATTGAGCGCTGGATTATCCATTTGATCTCGTCCAGGAATACCATAGGAAGTGGTGTGGTTTTGGCTCATGGTATTGACAAAGGCTAAATCTATATAAGGAGAAGAAGATCATGGTGCAAGAGGGTGCATAAGTCTGGGTTTTAATGAATGCTTATCTCTGAAATATATCTGAATGGAATGGGTAACAGTTAGCTGATAGATCTGAGTTCATAATGCACCTATGAAGAAAATGATGAAGAGGGATCTCTAGATATGAAATGTATATGTATTTTCTAGATCTGTTTATGGAATGTTTAGATATGAGATGAGGCGAAATACTTTCTGAAGTAAAGGATGAAATCTGAGTTGTTTATATGATATGAAGAACTGCACAGTCCTGAAAAGTTACAGATGTATACGTAGGTTCGATTCAGTAAAAGCACGTGTATACGCGGGTCTGCTTAAGGAAAAGCGCGTATGGGCAGACAAGGTTTTCTGAAGAATGCACAGAAGTATACGCGGGTCGGTATGCATGAAAGCGCGTACATACGCAGGTTTAGTGAAGTAAAAGCGTGTATGGAATCTAGGGTTTATTGAAGTAAGTGGAATGAAATGTCTGATCTGTTTTGCTGTTTTACTATTATCTGTCAATGATGTATTCATAAAGAACTGGGTTGTTTGAATGATGAATATGCTGCTGATTATGTTAATTAAAGATCAAGTCGTTGGTTGATTGGTTGATGATTCAATGAATGAATTTATGGGTTTATAAGTTTCAGTTTGATGAATGTTGAGCTTAAATGTGTGAAGTGGGTCCAGTATGAAAATATGATGAAAAGTGGCCTACAATATGTGTTGTATGGAAGTTGTTGGATCCAGTATGAAAATTGATGAAACGTGGTCCATGGTGGTGCTGAGGGTCGAAGCCTTCAGTGAGGGGGTTGTAGCTCCTTCAAAGCAGAACAAACCAGCAGTGGTGGCAGCCTCTTCCGTGGGGAGTGGGGTCGCAAACGAGCTGGGGCTGTGTGCTCCCTTCCAGGAGAGGCTGGTAAATGAGAGAAGGTTGTAGCCTTCTGCAGGTGGGTGCCTGCGTGCTGGTATGAGTCTGCGCCAGTACATGGTTGTAAGATGTTTTATTTATAATAAAAATATTGAAGACAGAGACGACGGCAGCGGTGGTTTTCTCCCGACTTGGGTTTCCACCTTAAATCCTGGTGTTCATGTGTGTTGCTTATGTGTGATGGTTTATTCTGTTATTACTACACATGCTTACTACTAAGTAAACATCTGATGAATGAATGATGCATAGATCTAAGTAAAGAACTAAATTCTTAATAACATCTATGTATATACGCGAGTTTTATGAAGGTTATCCGTGTGTATACGCGAGTTGTGTTCAGTCAAGTAGCGTATGGGTTTTAGAGAAAGAAAAAGTAAAAATTTCTGAGTATGCCTTCAACACCGATTCACCCCCTCTCAGTATTTTTCCCAACAGAAGGAACACAAAGGTGTCCCAGGTGACATAACAATGCATCTTGGAGGTGAAAATTTGGAACTTGCGTACCCCCCAAGAGTCCCTTGTATGTGTGGCCGAATTCTAGATCAATATTGTAGAGAAGCGGCCAATCAGAAGTCTCGTGCCCACAAGAGTTGAGAACGGCGGTTAGCGCAACGATTAGTGGTCAGCTGAGGCAATCTGCAACATTATTGGTGCTACCCTTCTTGTAATTGATGTTCAAATGAAACTGTTGCAGATATGTGGACCAATTATGATGGCGATCGTTCTGCAAATTCCCTTGTGTTTGTATGAACTGCAGGGGTCGGTGGTCTATGTGGATGATTGTTTCCTTCCCCAAAATGTAATGCTTCAATTGTCGACAAGTCTGCATAATGGAATACATTTCTTTGTCATAAGTGGGATACTTGTGAACTGTTTCGGACAATGTCTCACTGTGATATACCACTGGATGCCCTTATTGAGTAAGAAATTCTCCAATAGCATAGTCAGAGGCATCTATCTCGATCTCAAATGGATGTTGAAAGTCTGGTAATGTGAGCACTGGGGTGGAACAAAGGTGATGTTTCAATTCTATGAATGCCTTCTGTTGAGATTCCGACCAAAAGAATTTTTATTTTTCTCCTCCCTTGGTGACTTGACTCAAGGGCCAGTGATATGAGATAATCCCAACACGAACCTACGGTAGAAATTAGCAAGACCTAGAAAGTTGCGGAAGCTCTGTTAGAGTGGTTGGGGCTAGCCAATCCCGAATGAATTGGATCTTGGTTGGATCCACATGCACCCCCCTTTCATCAATAATTTATCCCAGATATTTCACCTGGGTCATGCCAAAAGTGCACTTCTCCAAATTGGCACACAGCTTGTGTTGTCACAGTGTTTGGAGGACTTGTCGGATGTGGTGGAGGTGCTCTTCCCAAGTCTGGCTAAAGATCAGAATGTCACCCAAGTACACCACTACAAATGAGTTGGTGAATGAATTCAAGATGTCATCCATCAACCTCATGGAGGTTGCGGGAGGATTCGCCAACCCAAAAGGCATGACCAGCCATTCAAAAAGGCCCTCCTTGGCTTTGAAGGCAGTCTTTCACATAATGGAGGGTTCGATTGGTCCCTGGTGATACCTAGACTTCAAATCGATCTTGCTGAAATATTTCTCCCCTTTGAGTTGGTCCAGAAGGTCATCAATCTGTGGGATCAGGTACCTATTCCGGACAATGATCTTGTTCAACACTCGATAGTCAATACATATTCTCCAAGTCTCATCCTTCTTCTGTACCAACACGGTCGGGCTCCCACAGTGCAATGAACTTGGCCGGATGTGACCTTTCTGCAGTAGCTCCTGAATCTGCCTCTTGATTTCATTTTTCTACAAAATAGAGCACCGATAGATCGGTCCATTGGGTAGCGACGCACCTAAGGTAAGATCAATGGGGTGCTTGACTTGACAGTGCATAGGAACCCCTGTGGGTGAGGTGAAGATGTCCCCGTACTCCTCCACAACCTTGTCCATTTGTTGTTGTCATGCTGAGGAGCCCTGTCTGGAGGTCGTGGCCACATTCTTCTCCTTTCAATGGGGGTGGATCATCAGAAAAACATATTTCCTGGTTTGGGAAATGAGATTACTGCATTGTTTTGCAGTAACCAAAGAGATAGCGATAGGCGGTGGTACCTCTTGTATCCTGTACAACTTATTTCCAAAAGTAATAATAACAAGGCAAGGTCGGGACTTATACACATCATGTCGCTTCCACAAGTATGGTTGGCATAATAATACATTAGAAACATCAAGAGGAGAAATGTCACATAATACCTCATCCGTGAATGGCTTGATGCTATAGGGAAGGCGACACTGTTGGCTGACGCGGAGATCTCGTCCTTGGTGAAGCCACCCAATGGTGTATGGATGTGGGTGTGCTGTGGTCGGCAAGCCCAACCGCTTCAAGGTGTCTGCTAAAATGAGGTTCTTTTGGCTCCCATTTTCGATAATGAACTGTAGCGGGGAACCCTTTATCCACATCGGGGAGTGGAAGAGACGCTCCTCCTCCTCTGGATCTTCTGGTTCCTCCTTCTGGATCTTTGGAGTGGCGAAAATGGCATTGGGCTCCGCATCAATAATCTGTTTCCCTTTGTCATTCCCCTTGTGAGGTTCCGATTCAGAATCAGAGCATGCATCAGACTCAAAAGCCCTTATCTCGATCACTTCGCGGTGTTTTTCTTTGCTTATGGATTTGGTAGGTTGTCTTGGGCTGCCATGCCTTGGATTTTTCCTTTGTTCTGTGGTTTTGGGGCACCTTTCCCTTGCTTTTGATTCGCAGATCCAAAGTCTCACTTCTTCTGTTTAAATTTCTTCTTAATCTTGGCAGCATACCGGTATGTCGTACCAAGCGAGGAGATGTCGAGGAACTCCATTTCCCCCTGAATGTATATGTGCAGAAAATTGCGATACTTTAGCACCAAATGTTTCTCTGAATCTTTGATACCCAACTTTGTGCTCAGGGTATGGAACAGATTCGTCAGCTCATCCGCATCTTGATCCCTTGGTTGCCGCAGCGTGGTCCATTGTTTGTACTTGTCCTCGTAGCTCTCCACGAGATAATATTGTTCCTTGATGGCATCTTGAAAAGAATTCCAAGTGGGTACGACTAAGAATAGAGAGGGTTCTGTCTCGTCCTTTTTCTCACAGTAGGTTTCCCACCAGTCCTTGACATGGGGGGTAGCTTTGAGGAGTGAGAAAATAACCTTCTCCCGGTCGGAAAAGTCATGAACCGAGAAATATACTTCTAATAGATTCAACCATCTATCTACGACATCTGCATCTATTTTACCCTCAAATATGGGAATGTCAAATTTTACTTGTACCTTAAAGGGAGTCGCGCCTCCAGAGTGGCTGTTGGATGCAGATGCGCCATCGATGGGCAATCGTTGAAGGATCTGGGCAAATTTATCCATCATTGCGTTCCTTTGTTTTTTGAGGGCCTCCTCTAGCAATATTTTGATAGGATCTCCTGCTCCCTCATCTTTATTTTTGTCCCCCATGGGCAGCCGTCAGGGTTTGCGAGGCTGATTTTGCAAAGGTTCAACCAGATCGAGCCCTAACTCCTTATATCCCAACCTCATTGGGGACATGCAAGAAGGATCGAGAAAAAGTAGACTGCTTTGATACCACTGATCCGGATTTATGCAGGAACGCAATAGAATACACATATAACCATAAATACAAAGATGCAGTGGAAATAACACTTCATTTCATTAATATCAAAGAACTGAAATTTTCTTACAGACATAATGGAAATAAACTAGCTAGGGCGCTGGTAGCTTATCTCTAAGAAGAGATGTGGCGGCTATAGGCCTTTGAAATGTGTTCCAATGAGGCATGAGGGCCTATTTATTATAGATAAACAATGGAAAACCCTAAACCTCCAAAAACCTAACCCTAGGAGATGAAGCGCCAAAACTATGGGCCCTATTTGGGTAAATTGGTGTTTCAACTTCCCAGGGTCGTAACTTTGGCATACTATCTCCGTTTGATGCACATGATACATCGTTAAAAAGATCTATCTAAGGACTACAACTACTAACTATGAATATTGATTCTAGAATGAAATAATATTACTTGGAGGCGCGATGCCCAAAAAACATCGTTTAGGGCCTCAAAATGGCTCTGGAAGTTCAGGACCCGAAAAATTGCTAAAAATAGTAAGTTGTGTTGAAACTGAAAAACTGAAAGAGACAATGGTGGGGCCGCAAGTGGAATAGGTGGGTGGCCACCAATATCCACCTGGATCAACACTAGTGTAGGTGTTGCTTGGACCTCCTGGTCCCACCCTAGTGTAGGTGCTGCTTGGACCTCCTTGTCCTACCCTAGTGTAGTTGCTGCTTGGACCTCCTGGTCCGACACTGGTGTAGGTGCTGTCATGTTGCTTTCAGATGCCAATTTCAGTGTTTCTTGTTGCAAAATTCAACACTCCCTCTCAACAATAAATGAATGTCCTTGCATGCAACATGCACCTCTTGGATGCGACACTTCTCTAGTGTTTATCACACATGCAACCTTTGCATGCAACACTTCCAAAACTAAATAGCCTCCAAAAAAATGAATTAGTATAATGATTTTGTCATCAGAGTATTCTGACTGATGCTAGCTACTGCACATGTCTACTAGATTCTCTGCGATTTTGACATCTGCATCCATGCACTCTGCACTACTTCAAACTCTGATCTGCGCTCCAATATCTGAAACTTGTCACTCTGGTTTCTATCCTCCTGACATCTGCCTGCATAAATCTAACTAATCCTGCTACTACTGTACTGTGGGCTCCTCGTAGCCAGGTTCGATCCATGAGACACACCATCTCTAGGACCCTGCCAAAATTTCTTCTTGGGATTAATTTTGTACATCACCCCACCTCACACCTAGAGGTATAGCTGCATGTACTCCCTCTGCCCTTCTGTCTTGAAATTTCCCCCTCCTGGAGGTCTCTTCTTGAGTGGACTCTGTTGATCATAATCGGCTTCCTATAAAAACTCCAAAGGAAATCTGGCTCAGAGCCTTCATATTACCCCCTTTTAGCCTTGGAAAATCATTCTCACACCCATCATTACCATTTCCTGCCTCCAAAACACATTATCAAAGGCTGGAGATTCATATTTGAAAATATTCGAGGCATAGCTCCTTTGGCCCTAGCCCCTCTGTTCTTTTTCCCCATGCAACCTGGACGCTAGACTAGGTGCTAGTCTGACGGACGCTTATCCAATACATATCGGGCTCATCCTGAGCCGTCGATCTGTGCAGATCGAACGGTGTTTTCTCATCTCTGCCGCGCCCGTAGCCTACCTATTCACCGTCCGATCAAATCGTAAAATCTACGGTTCGCTGTCCATCCGCCTTGGTGGTCCCCGCGCCTAAAACACTGTTCAAAACTGGGTGGTATGTATCGCATCGCCTTTCGGCGGTAGGCGGTAATTCCCGTTCGGCCAGCAATTCCACTCAGTGCTCGCCACGCGTCCCAACATACAGCCTCGAAACCGCTCTCCATCGCGCATTATTGTTCGACCCAGGACGCGCAGTGATATCGCTGTCAGCTGTCTGATCTGAAGGTCTCCATCTGACGATCGTCATACCCTGAAGCTGCACAAACATTAACCCAAGCCAATAGCGCCCCTGGCCCACTGTCTATTGCCTTCAACGATATTCCAACCGTCGATCTCCTCTTGAGATCAGACGGTCAGGATTTGATTATCTCCGTCTTTGACCGGCTCCCAGAGTCAGCACTCCACATCATCCATTTCCCACTGTCCCGATATCGTGCCATCTGTCTCCCAGTTTTTCTCCACGTGCATTCTGCCACCCTAGATCTATATTTGGTTCATTTCTTCGTTTATTACGTATTTTCATGATTATGTTCGCATTCTTCTCCACGACCACTCCACACTGTTACGCTTCATTTCTTACCATCGTCCCACATTTCTCCACCAGTCAACCACTCAGAGACTGTCACACCATTACCCCTACTGTGCCTGCATTCCCGTGCATTGGTTTTCCTAACATGCTTGCGGATTTTACAGGGTGCGAATGGAGGTAATCTGCCATTACTCACAGCCTCCATTACAGAAGCCGAGACCGCATCAAAGGACAATTTTTCATAGGAAAAATTTATGGAGGAAAGCTTGGGAAGCTGTTACGACACGACTTTCATTAAAAAAGCAGGGGTAAGATCTGTCAAACCCTCCATAGTCATTCAAAGCACAGATTGTGGCAGATGGAAGCATTAATGTTGCAGCAAAGAGTATCAGTCAAATGATAAATGAATTCAGCGTTCAGCATTGAAGATTTTAAATCTTAATTCAAGATCTAGAAGGCATAGGGTACAATGCATAAGAAGCAATACCCTCCAGGTTTTATTTCAGCTGAGTTTTCTTTTAGGAAAGGACATAATGTTCATATGGTTTTATCTCAATACCGTGTTCCTGAAGATATTTTTACCCAATGCATTTACTTCAGAAAGCAGGTAGCAGAGTACAGATAGCATAGCGCCATCAAGCAGTATGGGCGGGCACTTCTCCACCATTTTGTTTTAATGCAAATTAAATATGCATCACCTACCTCTTTTACTCGGTTTTTAGGTTTCCTCCTATAAAAACCATGAAGAAATACATTGTAAGGGTTCCAGATTTTATCAGAAAATCATGCAGTGAAAGGATTTTTGCATACATTTTGTAAAATTCTTGTATGAAGGCTCAGAACCCATAGGGTCTCAGTGAGGAGGAGTTCTATCTGTCAAAGAGGATTCTGGTCTTTGGTATTTCACAGTCTGTAACTTTCTCTATTAGTGTTATATTAATAGGACACTTCATTTCATCCATCTTTCTTGTATCATGTTTTGGAATGCGAGTGGCTCACTGATCTTTAGTATGGATTCATCCTAGTTGATGCCCATGCCCAGATTAGTCAAGCGCTTTAAATATGGCTCATGCATGATATTCTGTTCCATTATTCAGCTAACCATACTTCTGCAATATTAGTTGCTTTGGGAGGGTGCTTTTAAAATGCTATTATCATGTATGGATTCTTAGATTGGTAAGCCCATGCATGGTTGTATTGTATATCTGGGTATCAGCTCAATGTTAACTAATATCTTCTCAATATTTCTTTCACTACATCTACCTTCTGATAATTTGTGTCTATGAAGTATTTCTGAATCGGCCCGCTTTGCAGTAAACTGGCTCTGAATTGTCTGCTGTCTTTGTATTAGAGTTCTGAATCTTGCCTCTGCAGTATCTCTTTTCCTGTGTTAGTTTTTGAGAGTTTAGTCCCATTCTATTTTATTTCCCTATTTACAGGAGATAGCATGTGAGCTGAAGCTGAAAACTTCACACACTATATTATATGCTCCTTGCTATGCTAAGATGTCCTAGGCACTGGTCTATCACAACTCTAGGCTGTCTCTAGGAGCTACAACATCTTTCTGGCGCCGTTGCCGGGGAACGAATTTAAGAATATCAGAATCCCTGGGCCTTGACAAAATTTTATTCACTCTTCAAGTAGGTGAGCATGGAGAGTTGAGAGTTGTAGATCCCTCACCTTGGCAACTCCACATTTGTTATTTAATATATCTGTTTGCAGTCCTGGCTCCTCGTAAGCCACACTTGAGGTCAGATACGTCTAAGCCAAGGACACCTTCAGTGTCTGACCCTGACCAATTTATACATAGAAGAAATTGGAGGGAGAGGAAATCAGCCCGTTTCCAAATTTCTGAAGTGTCTACAGAAGACTTTCCATCCTCTTCTTCTCAAGAAACTCAAGTGCCAAATCCCGACTCCACTGTGGGATATACCGATTATTATTATTCAGATAGTCCACCCCGAGAGGGTATCAGAAAAAAAAACAGTCTTCATCCTACTCCTGAGGTCGAAGAGGTCAAGGAAGTAACCGAAGTATCCACTGTCAATAGACTTTTTTTCCCATCAACCCCTCAAGCTGTGGTTGAATATATTCCTATTATTATTCATACTCCACTTCCACCCCCTCCAACTCCTCATACTCATCAAAATATTGCACTACCTCCACCTCCTCCAATGGCTAATGTCCCAGCCTTCTTGATGAATAAATATGCTCCCCTAACATTACCTCAAGTGTTGAATGATATGCCCCAGGATTATCTGAAGATCTTGCCCAAATTAAATGGGGAGAATGAGATTGATGCCCAAAAAGACCTTGAGACCTTCCACTCCTTTGCAGAGAACTTTAATGTTGAACATTTAGATGTGGTCTTAAGACTGTTTGTGCAGTCTCTTGATGGTGAAGATTGAAAATGGTTTAAGACATTGGCTGGCCGTTCTATTACCACTTGGGATAACATGGAAGACACTTTTCTCAGGAAATGGGGAGAGAAGAAAGATCATGGAAATTGTCTCATTGAGTTCAATGCATTAAAGAAAAGACAAAATGAAGGAGTGTCAAAATTTATCAAAAGATTGAATAAATTATATCTGAGTCTCCCTGCTGACATGAAACCCCATCAAACTGCTGATAAAGTTCTTTTTGTGGCAACCTTTGATTCATATTTTTGTTTCTCACTCAGAGAAAGAAAGCCTACTACTTTGGATGATGCTCAGGCAGATGCACTAGAGTTAGAAGCAAACTTTGCCTCCACTGGCAAATCAAAAAGAAAAGTTGAGCAGGATACTAGAAGAAGTGGCAAAGAGGAGGTGTCTACTTCTAGTCAGGACATAGACTCAGACAAAATGGAAGAAATGAGCAAATTAATTAAGAAAATGGTCAAGCTTTAATTTGAAGCCAAGAATTCAGCCTTCGGGAATTTCTAGAATGCTCCAAACATAGGTTACAATCCTCAATATAGGAAACCACCCTTGCAAATATTGCCAAGGGAAGCAAAGGAGCAACAAGATCAAGTGCTACACCCGTTGTACCTGGAAGGTCCAATAGATGACTCCACTGAAGATGCTGCCTATGGACTGGAGGATGCAAATCTTGCCTTTTCAAATAGTGATGGAGAAGAATGCCCTTTACAAGGGAATGATGAAGCTGGATGTTCATTACAAAAAGAAGAAAATATCAGAGACGCAGAAGAAGCAGAATTTGATCATTATTTTAAACAATTTGATGATTTCATGCAAGCACATTTCAATAGAAGATATGATCTCAGATCTTCTAGGAAGAGGACTCGCACCCAAGAGCAAGAAGAGGAGTTACCCCAAAAGGAAGTACCTGCTCAGAAGGAGTCCACAATGCAGATAGCTGCAGACAAAGGTAAGAAACCTCTAAACAAACCTTTGTAGACTAATGATCAAGTTCCTTCTTCTTCAAAAGTGGTCACTTCTCCTAATGCCAAATCTGAGTCTAAAGAAGCCAAGCCCCTAGCGGAAAATAAAGAACCAAAAGAGGCCGTGTTAGAAAAGTCCCCCTTGGCTTTCAGTCTGCAAAAGGAACTTGAAAAGGTCAAAATCCCAGTCCCCTTGACTGAACTGTTGAAACAACCAGCCTATCAATCTCAAGTCACATCTTTCATGCTCCCTCCAGAAGCATCAATCATCTCAGATAGTCTCAAACTTCAAGAGGAAAGAACCATGGTATTTTTTGGCCCACACATCGAGGAGATAGATCCCTCTACTCCTCCCTTCTATGTGTATCTAGTGATCCATGACCTGCTATTACATAAATGTATGCTAGATTCTGGGGCTTCCCATAATTTTATGCCTCTGTCAGTCATGGAACAACTAGGTTTACAAATCACATGTCCATATAAAGATCTCTATTCATTTGATTCCAAAAGAGTTAAATTCTTGGGGATGATCAAGGATTTGGTGGTCAATTTGGCCCAAATCCCAACAAAAAGTGTGGTAATGGACATCGTAGTGGCTGACATCCCAGCTCGTTTTGGTATGTTGCTATCAAGGTCCTGGGGAACAAAAATTGGTGGATCAATCAAGTTAGATCTAACATATGCTATTATCCCAGTTTTTGGTGGCCAGGAGAGGAGGTTATAAAGGGAGACTAGATTTGTCAAGATGGTGACAAAGGCTGAAAATTCTGTAAATTCAACAGTTTACAGTAAGGAAGGAGATTTTTCATGCTTGATGCTGGAAGAATATCAAGCTTATGCTCATGAAGCAGGAATGTGGACACTACATTTTGATGGGGCCAGATCAAGAGTGAGCGGTCCTCAGAGAACATAGAAGCAGGAATATGGACACTACATTTTGATGGGGCCAATTCTAAAGAAGGTAATGGAGCAGGAATACTATTAATCTCTCCTATAGGAATATGGGTCCCACTATCCTTCAAACTAGAATACGAAGCCACCAACAATGTGGCTGAATATGAAGCACTCCTGTTGGGATTGCAGACAGCCAGGAGCATGGGTATACAAATTTTAAAGGTTCTGGGAGACTCAGAACTAGTAGTCAGACAAGTCAGGAATCAGTGTCAGACTAAACACCCTAGGCTAAGGGCTTATAGAAATGAAGTTTGGGACATGATAGAAAACTCCTTCTTGGAATTCAATATACAGTTCATGCCCCAAGAATAGAATAGGATGGCTGATTCCCTTGCTATAGCTGCAAGTACATTCCGACCACCTTAGAACCCTCTTTTAAGATATGAAGTCGAGGTGCGTTATCGGCCTTCAATCCTGGATAACATCAAACACTGGCAGGTGTTTGAGGATGAAGAGCAGATGAAGAGATTCCTGGAAATAGTAGGAGAATTCTCCAATATGGAGATTGATGATGAAGAAGAGGTTGAGTCTGAAAATACTCCAGAAAGAAATTGGGAGGAGAAAGTGGCAGGTAATAAAGTGTTGCAGTTAAAGGGAAACATAATACCTAGAGGACTGGTGCCTCTAGAAAGACTATTTGACAAGAACGATATCCCACTGCAGCCAAGCAAAGTGGTAGAAGAAAATCAGGTAGAAGACGTGAATTTGGGTACTGAGGTTGACCCAAAAATTGTAAAACTGTCTAAGAAAATCCCTGAAGAATATAAAAAGCTGTATCAGAAGTTATTTTAGTCTTACAAAGATGTGTTTGCATGGTCCTATCAGGATTTAAAAACTTTCGATATCAATATTATGCAACACAAAATTCCATTGAAGGCAGATGCAAAGCCCCATAAGCAGAAGTTCAGACAAATCAATCCCTTGCTGCTGCCTTGTATTGAGAAAGAAATTAAGAAGCTACTAAAGGCCAAAATAATTGTACCATTGAGGTACTCTGAATGGGTGGAAAACCTTGTCCCTATACGAAATAAGAATGGAGAAATAAGGCTGTGTGTGGATTTTAGAAATTTAAACCGAGCATCCTTAAAGGATAATTGTCCACTTCCCAAAATGGATTACATCCTGCAGAAAGTGGTTGGATCTTCCAGGATGTCAATGATGGATGGATTCTCTGGTTATAACAAGGTGGCTGTGCTTCCAGAAGATCAGAAGAAGACTGCTTTCACCACACCATGGGGTACATTTATGTATGCCAGGATGCCTTTTGGGCTGATTAACGCAGGGGCCACTTTTCAGAGAGCAATGGATATTTCTTTTGTCGGGGAGCAAGATAAATTCTTGGTAGTCTACCTGGATGATATTACTGTATTCTCCAAAAATGATGCTGAGCACATTGAACATTTGTGGTGAACTTTTGAGAAATGCAGAAGGTATGGTCTCTCTCTGAATCCTCAAAAGTATTTATTTGCATTAGAAGAGGGAAAGCTTTTAGGCCATATCGTGACTAAATATGGGGTGAAGATAGATCCTAAGAGGGTAGAGGTTATAAAAAGTATTGCCTTTCCCAGAAACAAGAAAGAAGTACAAGTATTCATTGGGCGCATAAATTTCTTGAGAAGGTTCATCCCTAACTATGCTAAGATAGTTAGGCATATAACATATATGCTGAAGAAGGATAATGAGGTAAAGTGGTCACAAGAATCACGGGAGGCATTTACCAGGATAAATAATTCTTTTGCAGAATCCCTTGTGCTGGCTGGACCAGATTATGATAAACCTTTCATGATTTTTTCTTTTGCATCGCCTCATACAATAGCAGGAGTTTTATTGCAGAAAAATGAGGAGGGGTATGAGCAGCCCATTGCCTTTTTCAGTCAGGTGCTCTGTGATGCAGAATTAAAATACAACATATTGGAAAAGAAAGCATACGCCCTAGTGAAATCCCTCAAAGCTTTCCATGTATATATCTTACAGTCCCACATCACTGCATTTGTACCTACAGCTACTGTAAAAGATATCCTTATTCAAGGGGATAGTGAAGGAAAAATAGGAAGGTGGATTTCCAAAATACAGGAGTATGACTTAGACATCCGCCCTACTAAGTTGATCAAAGGACTGGGGCTTAGCAAAATGTTTTCTGAATCAAACTATCAAGCTCTCGGCATAAATTTGTCCATTATAGTAGGCGAGGAATTTGAGGAGAAAGAAGAACGACAGGGAATTGGAGTAGCTACTCCAGAAACACATCTAAAGTACCTCACCAGTCCGTGGTACAAAGAGATAGTAGAATATATCCTTACACTAAGTTTCCCTCCAAGATGTGACAAGACTAAATACAGAGTGCTGAGATTGAAGTCACAGAAGTACATAGTCGCCAATGGCCGGCTATACTGGCGAGATCCCTCAGGCATCTTACTCCTATGTCTCACAGAAAATGAGGTCAAGAGTATTATAGCAGAATTCCATGACGGGATCTGTGGAGGCCATTACAGCTGGAGGGCCACAACTCATAAAATTCTGAAATCTGGCTTCTATTGGCCAAAGATTTTTGGAGATGTTTTTGCCAGAGTAAGAGCATGTGATAAATGTCATAAATTTTCAGAGAGACAAAATCGACACCGTTTCCCCTGACTCCAGTGCATGTAGATGAACCATTCAAAAAATGGGGTATTTATTTTATAGGTGAAATACACCCTCCATCAAGTGGTCAACATAAATGGATTCTAACGGCCACTGATTATTTCACTAAATGGGTGGAAGCCATACCTGCAAGGAATGCTACAGATACTGTGATCATAAAGTTCATGGAGGAAAACATCATATCCAGGTTTGGCTATCCTGCTAGGATAGTGACTGATAATGCACAGGCCTTCAAGTCTGCAAAATTTGTGAATTGTTGCCAACAATACAATATCATACTGAGCCACTCTATAGCCTACTATCCACAAGGAAATGGCTTGGCAAAGTCTTCAAATAAAACTCTGGTGAGGGCCTTGAAGAAGACTATCAATGAAAATCATAAGAATTGGGATTCCCAATTGAAATTTGCTCTATGGGCTAATAGAATCACCAGCAAAATAGCAACTGGGAAATCTCCCTATGAATTGGTATATGGACGAGCAACAATTTTTCCTGTACAACTAGCTTTACTAGTGGCCTGCTTCAGGCAAGAAATCCAGGAGGAACCTGATGATATGATCAGGAGAATCAATCAATTGGTGTAATTAGAAGAAAAACGGGGCCAGGTGAATCAGAGGTTAATAGAATATCAAGAGAAAATGAAACATGTTTTTGATCAGCATGCAAAAGACATGAAGCTGTAGATTGGTGACTTGGTGCTCAGATGGGATATCCGGAGAGCTGAGAAGGGAAAACATGGTAAGTTCGACCCCCTCTGGTTTGGTCCTTTCAAAATTGTGGAACAGGGGGGCAATAACACTCTTAGGTTGGAGAATTTACAGGGCGACTTGCTGGATGCCCCTGTAAACGGTCAATTCCTTAAGCCCTACTTCCAGTTCTGATTCAGGCAAACGCAGGCTGATGTATTATATTGTATGATAGTTTCCTTATTTGTTTTTGTATGAATAATGTTGGTGTTGTGATGAATTATAAAGTGAAAAATGGAGGCACTGGAGAGTAGAGTCTGCATACGTGATGATCAGAGGGTCTGCGAGTTCTCGACACATCCAAGGATGAACATGTTGTCCCCAGGTGGAGCCAATGTTGATCATAATCGGCTAACTATAAAAACTCCACAGGAAATCTGGCTCAGAGCCTTCATATTCCCCCCTTTTAGCCTTGGAAAATCATTCTCACACCCATCGTTACCATTTCCCGCCTCCAAAACACATTATCAAAGGCTGGAGATTCATATTTGAAAATATTCGAGGCATAGCTCCTTCGGCCCTAGCCCCTCTGTTCTTTTTCCCCATGTAACCTGGACGCTAGACCAGGTGCTAGTCCGACGGACGCTTATCCAATACATATCGGGCTCATCCTGAGTCGTCGATCTGTGCAGATCGAACGGTGTTTTCTCATCTCTGCCGCGCCCGTAGCCTACCTATTCACCGTCCGATCAAATCATAAAATCTACGGTTCGCTGTCCATCCGCCTTGGTGGTCCCCACGCCTAAAACACTGTTCAAAACTGGGTGGTATGTATCGCACCGCCTTTCAGCGGTAGGCGGTAATTCCCGTTCGGCCAACGATTCCACTCAGTGCTCGCCACACGTCCCAGTGTACGGCCTCGAAACTGCTCTCAATCGCGCATTATTGTTCGACCCAGGACGTGCAGCGATATCGCTGTCAGCCGTCCGATCTGAAGGTTTCCATCTGATGATCGTCATACCCCGAAGCTGCACGAACATTAACCCAAGCCAATAGCGCCCCTGGCCCACTGTCTATTGCCTCCGACGCTCTTCCAACCGTCGATATCCTCCTGAGATCAGACGGTCAGGATTTAATTATCTCCGTATTTGACCGGCTTCCACAGTCAGCACTCCACGTCATCCATTTCCCGCCGTCCCGATATCGTGCCATCTGTCTCCCAGTTTTTCTCCACGTGCATTCCGCCACCCCAGATCTATATTTGGTTCATTTCTCTGCTTATTATGTATTTTCACGATTATGTTCGCATTCTTCTCCACGACCACTCCACACTATTACGCTGCATTTCTTACCATCGTCCCACATTTCTCCACCAGTCAACCACTCAGAGACTGTCACACCATTACCCCTACTGTGCCTGCATTCCCGTGCATTGGTTTTCCTAACATGTTTGCGGATTTTACAGGGTGCGAATGGAGGTAATCTTCCATTACTCACAGCCTCCATTATAGAAGCTAAGACCGCGTCAAAGAACAATTTTTCAGAGGCAAAATTTATGGAGGAAAGCTTGGGAAGTTGTTACGACACGAATTTCATTAAAAAAGCAGGGGTAAGATCTGTCAAACCCTCCAGAGTCATTCAAAGCATAGATTGTGGCAGATGGAAGCATTAATGTTGTGGCAAAGAGTATCAGTCAAATGATAAATGAATTCAACGTTCAGCATTGAAGATTTTAAATCTTAATTCAAGATCTAGAAGGCAGAGGGTACAATGCATAAGAAGCAATACCCTCCAGGTTTTATTGCAGCTGAGTTTTCTTTTAGGAAAGGACAGAATGTTCATATGGTTTTATCTCAATACCATGTTCCTGAAGATATTTTTACCCAATGCATTTACTTTAGAAAGCAGGCAGCAGAGTACAGACAGCACAACGCCGTCAAGCAGTATGGGCGGGCACTTCTCCACCATTTTGTTTTAATGCAAATTAAATATGCATCACCTACCTCTTTTACTCAGTTTTTAGGTTTCCTCCTATAAAAACCATGAAGAAATACATTGTAAGTGTTCCAGATTTTATCAGAAAATCATGCAGTGAAAGGCTTTTTGCATACATTTTGTAAAATTCTTGTATGAAGGCTCAGAACCCATAGGGTCTCAGTGAGGAGGAGTTCTATCTGTCAAAGAGGATTCTGGTCTTTGGTATTTCACAGTCTGTAACTTTCTCTATTTGTGTTATATTAATAGAACACTTCATTTCATCCATCTTTCTTGTATCATGTTTTGGAATGCGAGTGGCTTACTGATCTTTAGTATGGATTCATCCTAGTTGATGCCCATGCCCGGATCAGTAAAGTGCTTTAAATATGGCTCATGCATGATATTCTGTTCCATTATTCAGCTAACCATACTTCTGCTATATTAGTTGCTTTGGGAGGGTGCTTTTAAAATGCTATTATCATGTATGGATTCTTAGATTGGTAAGCCCATGCATGGTGGTATTGTATATCTGGGTATCAACTCAATGTTAACTAATATCTTCTCAATATTTCTTTCACTACATCCACCTTCTGATAATTTATGTCTGTGAAGTATTTCTGAATCGGCCTGCTTTGCAGTAAACTGTCTCTGAATTGTCTGCTATCTTTGTATTAGAGTTCTGCATCTTGCCTCAGCAGTATCTCTTTTCCTGTGTCAATTTCTAAGAGTTTGGTCCCATTCTATTTCATTTCCCTGTTTACAGGAGATAGCATGTGAGCTGAAGCTAACAACTTCATACATTATACTATATGCTCCTTGCTATGCTAAGATGTCCTAGGCACTGGTCTATCACAACTCTAGGATGTCTCTAGGAGCTACAACAAAAGCAAAAGCTCACATTCTACCAAAGGAAAACAGAGGATTGATTTCAATTCCTTGGCAAGAGCAGCAAACAGAGGTAAGCCTCACTACTGTGATAACATCTAGTACTTGAATTTTTGTTTACAAAAATGAAGTTAATGACAGTAGATGGGTACATCAAATGTTTTTCAAACAATATGACATCAAGAACAGAGCCCAAAGATTTTCATATTGAACATTGGAGTAGGGAAACAATTGAGAAACTTTATCAATCAGGCTTAATAGGCTTCCTTAAAAAATTCAAAGGGCACAATGAGAATATCACAAGGGATTTTATAAACAATTGAAAACAAGATGAAACTATGGTGGGTAGTTTACATATTCCTTTAACTCCAAAATCTATTTCCGAAGCTTTAGAGTTGCCATCATCAGGTGAACTATACCACAAGGGATTGCATTTCAAAGACAAGGGTTGGACCTTCTTCGTAGATAAGAATAAAAGGGGTTCTTTTGATAGGTCAAAGGGAATTCCGAGGGAGTGGTTCAATGAACCTTGGGCTGAGATAGTTTTGATAATTCAAAAGTTTTTCACTTGTGATAATAGACATAGTGTAGTACACCTATATCACATTAGGTTACTACATCATATTAAAGGAGATATTAGGATCAATTTGCCCTAATTATTTTATAGAAACTTGATGAAGATGATTGAAAGTGTAAAATCTGAGACCAAACCCAAAGAAGCTCAAATTCATCACCAGGGACTCATAAAAATCATTGTGTATTACCAGCTGAAAGCTAAGGGAATGGTTTGGAAATATTTCCTGATTCAAAATAAGTTTGTAGAGAAAGTCACTGAAAACAAACTTAAACTAATGCAGGAAACAAGAAATATAGCGCATTCACCTCTCTATCCAAAAACCAAATCAAAGAAACAACAGGAAACAATTATGGTAGAGAGGGAAACATCATTCTTAACCATTTCTAGGAGACAGAAAAAGAGGACTTCAGTAGATAGAAGCAACAAAGAAAAAGAGCCAGAAGTGCAAGTCATAGAGACATCTCCTTTAACTAAACAATCCAATGAAATCCTTGAGAGGTTGCAACAAGAAGTTTATGGAAATCCTGTAGACAGAGATTCTTAGTTTGAAAATAATGAGGTTGAAGCTACTTCAGTTTCTAAAAATACCGAGGAGGAAGACCAAAACCTTAGTACGATCAGAGAGTTAACTGATAACTTGGAGGCAAGAAGAATAATCGAAAGGCACCTAAAAGAAGAAAATGAAACCTATAATACAACTAATGAAAAATTGGTTAAAGAAAATGAGAATATAAGTGAAGAAATGGGAAAGTTGAAAGCTAATAACAATCTTCTTTATACATAAGCATTCAGGTGGCTTCAGGAGAAAAATCCCTGGAAGGCCAATTATGAGAAACAGAAGGTCAATACCTTAATTTACAAGGAAGAACAATGCAAAGATATGGATTCTATTCTACATGCATCACAACAAGAATTTTCAGGATCAGGAACGGGATCAGCATCAGAGCTCAGGAGGTCAAAAAGGAAAAAGCAAGCATGAGGACATGCTTGAACATCAGCTTGGGGGAGATGTTGGCCCTCGTTTTTTATCTCTTTTTGTTTATGAAATACATCTTATTTTCCATACTATCCATCTATACACCATCATATCCACCTTATTTTTACCCATAAATGCATATACAGGTATTTAAATTATGTTTTTTCAATTATTAGAAGTTTTTGTAAAAGTTGAAATTTAAGTGCATTCTTGGACATCATCAGAAATTCTTGTAATGGCCTCATGGTTTGCATATTTGTAGGACACTTGGGCTTGAGTTGGATATATTTCTAGAAGGCTTGTGAACTAATATTAAGTGTACACTTTTTGGTACAGTCAAACCGAGCTTTAATAGGCCCCGTCAAAGGCGGTCAAACCTGACCTATCTTTATGGAGAATCCCTAGAAACTAGGTAAAAATTCTTATTTTGTGGGATTTTCTAGATTTTGATGGATCTAATGGATGAATTCAACTTGATTGGATAAGATAATGATATTCATCACTATAGGAGCTATTTTAGATGAATTTGTTAGATACTTTGTCTATTTAATCCTCAAACTTTGAAGAAATTGATATGTAGAATTTGTATGACTTAACATTATTATTTATAAGACTTTGGAGACATAATTGAAGATCTTTTCTATTCTATTTGCTGATGTTATATGCTGGTTGATTTATTGAAGTTTTAAGTAGTTGAAAACACCTTCAGTGTGCGAGGCAAGGGTGGAGGGCCCCCACACCAAGCTAAGTGCACTTCCTAGTTTATTTGTAGTTGCAATTTTTGAATTAGTTTGCTTATGCTTAAATTGTTTCTGTTGATTATTTATGAGTGTTGATGAATCTAATGATCATTCTTATTTTGCATATGAAAGGACAAATAAATTTTTAATTTAAACATTCTTTCTATCTAATTAAGAGCTTAAGTTAGAATTCATTTTTTCACGTTTTTACATGCTTTTTTGAATTCATGTTTCTAACAATAGCATTACTGATAAATGAATCTATGATGAAGGACAACCAAGACCTCTTTAGTGAAGAGCCTCTTCAATTATCGCTTCATGTATCTTAATATATTGTTCAATTAGTAGTTTTTTATTTCTAATTCATGAGGTAATATTTTTAGAGAAGGACAAACAAATCTCTTAAGTTAGGAGATTCTTTTGCTTTTGATTGCACACTTGAATTTATAAATTGTTTAAGTTAGATTTATATTTTTAATATACATTTCCTTTGTCATTAATAAACCATCTTCTAAATTTATCATAACTAAAACCCATATACTGTAGGGATACTTCTAAGTTCCACTATCCTGGATTGATAATAAATACTTGCGTTAGTTTACACAGTAAATTGACCGAACACCTTGGTTGAAAATCAAACCAGGAAGAAAATCAAAATTTTGAGGACCGATAATGGGACCGAGTATAAGTCAAATGAATTCAATGACTTTTGCAGGGCAGCTGAAATTAAAAGGGAGACCACAACTGTGTATACTCCTAAGAAAAATGGTGTTGTTGAAAGAAAAAATAGAACCATTGTGGAAGCTGCTCGTGCCATGCTATATGACCAAGGTCTTATGAAGTTTCTATGGGGAGAAGCCGCGAACATTGTTGTGTATGTTCAAAATAGATTCCCACATTCCGCTTTGGACTCCAAAACTCCCGAAGAATTCTTCTCTGGTAAGAAGCCTGATGTCTCCCACCTTAGATTTTTTGGAAGTCCTATTTTTGTTTTCATGTGACGAAATAAAAGAGAAGCAAGATGGATGCTTCTTGGAAGAAAGGAATGTTTGTGGGATACAGTGAAACCTTGAAGGCATATAAAATCTATGTGCTTGGTCAAAGAGAAGTGGATATATGCCACGATGTCACCTTCAAAGGAAGACAAAGAAGAAGAAGAAGAAGAAGCTAGAAGGCAGGAAGAACCAAAGGATGAACCAATGCCCGATGTTGAAGGTCTGATGGATCTTATATATCCATATCCTTCAAATAAAAGGAGACCCTCATGGCTTAGGGACACTCTCGAAGATACCGAGAGACATATTTCCCCAAGGGGAACATTCTGTGAAAATAAGAAGATGAATAGGTACCAAGGGTGCCTAGCAACCATGAGTACAACTGTACAATCTGAGCCTGGATCGTTTGAAGAAGCCGTAAAGCATCAAGTTTGGAAGGATGCTATGCACGAAGAATATGAATCTATCATGAATACTGATGTTTGGGAAGTGGTCCCAAGACCAAAGGACAAATCTGTTGTCACCTTGAAATGGCTCTTCAAGATTAAGCATGGAGTCGATGGAAGTGCTGAAAAGTACAAGGAAATATTTGTTGTCTGAGGCTTCTCTAAAAAAGAAGGCATAGATTATGATGATATATTTGCACTTGTCGCCCGCTATACCACCATATGATCTATCAGTTACCTTGCTGCAACGCAGGTATGGAGTCTCCATTAGATGTATGTGAAGACTGCCTTTCTACATGGTTCAATCAAGGAGAATGTTTATGTGGAGAAACCTCTAGGGTTGAAGCAAGCCCCAGAGCTTGGTATAAGAGGATCGATAGCTACTTGATGAAGTCGGGCTTCACTCAAAGTGATGCTGATCCAAACCTTTATTTTAAGGTTGATAAAGAAAGGCCTTTCATTCTGGTTCTCTATGTGGACAATCTCTTCCTGATAGATGCTGACCCTCTCATTCATCAATGTAAGAGGGAGATAGCTTCCGAGTTCGAAATGAAGGACCTAGGATTGATGCACTATTTCCTAGGCTTAGAGGTTTGGCAAAATCTAGTTGAAATTTTCATGTCTTAAGGAAAATATATTGTGAAGTTGTTGGAGATATTTGGAATAGTGGACTATAAGTTTGTGTTGATGCCGATGGAACTCAACTTTAAGAAGTTGTGTGGGAGCGTTTTTTGGCCCGAGCTGAGAAATCAGACCGAGTATCGACAACTCGTAGGGGAACTGATGTTATTAGTGAACTCTCATCCGAAGTATGTTTTGCAGTGAGCACTTTGAGTCAACATATGGTTGGGCCTCATCACACTCACTAGATTGGTGCCAAGAATCTATTGAGATATCTTCAAGGAACAATCAACCATCGACTGAGATATATTGGCGGGAATTTGAGACTCCATGGATATGTCGATGTCGATTGCGCTGGCAGTGTGGTGGATCGTAAGAGCACATCTGGATGTTGCTTCACCTTGGGTTCTGCTTTGATATCTTGGATTAGCACGAAGCTGAAATCGGTTGCTTTGAGCACAACTGAGGGTGAATGAATTGTAGCAAGTATAGCCTATTGTGAAGCTGTTTGGTTGAGAAAGATCTTTGGTGAGCTGTTTTAACATGTGCTAGATACCACTGTTATCCTTTGCAATAACCAGAGTGGGATTCGCCTTTCTGAGAATCCTATGTTCCACGATCGATCCAAGGATAATAATATTAGGTACCACTTTATCCGGGACATGGTACAATGAGGCATCATAAGGCTCGATCACATTGGGACTGATGAGCAGGTCACAGATATTCTCACGAAGCCCCTGGGGAAGGTCAAATTCTTAACCTTGCGTGAGAAGCTTGGAATCGTGGAAAGACCCTATTCTGAGGGTCCTGCTTGAGTTGGACAACAAGCTCTAGGAGCTCTAGGGAGCTTGGGGATAAATTCTTGGAGCTATAAGCACACACAGGATTAGGCTTGTCGAACCTTATTGTGCTTCTGCCTCACCGTCATGATTTTGATCTGGTTCACCCTCTCTTTTATCTATGCCCCGCATGTATCCTACCCATGGAGTTTCAGACTAATGGGAAGTACCTCTCATTTGGCCAATGATGTGGAAATGTGGATAGAGACCAATAGCAAGACTAGTGGATGCATCATAGTTTACCTCTAAACTAACTTCAGGTCAGTAAAATAACTCCGGGTTAGTATGTGACTCTCTTGAGTCCAATTGAGGTTTTAACCTCTAAGCTGACTTCGGGTCAGTAGAGTGTGATGTCTTTGTGACTTCGCTCGTTTGTTTTCCCTCAGAGCTGACAAAGCATGTTACAGCAAGATGACAAGATTGCAGGATGGTACACGATGGTACTGATGACAGGATGGAATAGGTGGACAGATGGAGTTTTCCCTAGTTGAGAGGGAGTGTTATTTTTGGGAAATTAGGTTCAAACTCCATGTTGCACTACTCATATTATGATGATTGTATTTTTGTTGGATTCCTCTTTAAGATAGGTGCAAGATTGATCTAAAGACCATCTTGTTTGGATGAGCAGAACTTATATTTTGATTTTATTTTCCACACATGTGCAAATTGACAAGGTCGGCCAGATTTGTAATGTAGGCTCACAAGCCCCATCAGATGTGTCACACACCCTTAGTGATGGATATAAATAGGAGAGAGATGATGATCCTTTCTTCATCATTTCATCACACACTCTACTTGTGATCTGATTGGTTCATACAGCCTAGGAGAGGCTTCCTTCCCTCACACGTGTGAATATGAAGTTGCTGAAAATTGCAGACTTTTTCTAGGGTTTGCTGAAGCATTGACTAGAGTTGACCGTGGGTAAATTCTTGGAGTTTGGCCCTCTTTCTTGGACAAAAGTTCTGATTTCTTGAGGCCGCATTTTTAGGGCACAAAACTCAAGGAGAAGTGTTGACTTAGACTGTTGTCCGTTGACTTTTATGTTGACCATTTGATGTTGACTTGCGTTGACTTTTTGGAGCTATCTTTGAGGGGTGTGTGTGACAATTGGAGAAAGGCTAATTTGGTTGTTGGAGAAGTTAGTTTGGCCAACTCAAGGCTTTACTAGCTAGCACATCTTGTTGACTGATGTAATAAACATTTATCTATCTATTTGTTGGACAGGAACAATTACAAATTCTGATATATTATTTGGCTTGTCTTCTGTTGATCTATTATTATGTTCTATCAATATTTTACTTTCAATTTTATGTGATTGCTAAATTTGAATTGGGCCTTAAAGAAGATTGAAGTAAACTGCATCTAAGCATAGAACATACCATGGTTGTCTAAATTTAACATTGAGTCAATATATGCAGGTTGTAAATATTTACTGGATGGTGAAATTCCTCATGGGAAAAGTGATCATGGACAACTAGGAAGTTAGACGGGACATTATTTGAAATTTGGACCATATCCATGGTCATATGAGGCATAATGATTGCAAATTTGAAAAGATAGACTAGAGATTAGGGCACATTGAACAACACTTAGGACTCCTCTATCGGATGCCAAGAGCTCCTGGGGATTCTATGAGTCTAACCACAGTGACTCTAAGTGATCTAGGTGGTTATTGGTGGCCACTCGCCTATTCCACTTGGGGCCCCACCATTGTCTCTTTCAATTTTTTAGTTTCAGCACAACTTACTATTTTTAGCAATTTTTCGGGTCCTAAACTTCCGAAGTCATTTTGAGGCCCTAAACGACATTTTTTGGGCATCGTTTCTTCAGAAAATATGATTTTGTTCCGAAATCTACTTTCGTGGCAGCAGTTGTAGTCCTCGAATAAATCTTTCTAACAATGTATCATGTGTGTCAAACGGAGATAGTATGCCAAATTTACAACCCCGAGAATTGATGTACCAATTTACCCTGAGAGGGCCCATATTTTGGCATTTCATCTTCTAGGGTTAGGTTTTTGGACGTTTAGGGTTTTCCATTTTTTCTCAATAATTTATAGGCCTTAGAGCCTCATTGTAACACAAAGTTCAGAGGCCTCTAACCGCCACATCTCTTCTCAGAGATAAGCTACTAGCGCCCTAGCTAGTTTATTTACATTCTGTCTGTAAGCAAATTTTAGTTATTTTAATTAATGAAATGAAGTGTTATTTCCACCACATCTTTGTATTTATGGTTATATGTGTATTCTATTGCGTTCCTGCATAAATCCGGATCACTAAGCCAATAGCATGAGTATCTAATGACTTCTCTCTTTTACTCTCTTTTGGTTATGACATATGTTTCTGATCGGATGGATAGAGGCGATTGTATAAGAATGTTTTGTTCTAATTATACTATGTTATGTAGGTCTCCTTTAACCCTATTCAGGGTCCAATTTTGGGTGTGGTCTCCCTAGGGAGAGATTGGTATGAACTATAATGTTTCAAATGTAAAAATTATGATTTTTAGTAATAGAATTCACTTTACACAGAAAAAAGATGAATATATAAATATATTATATTAATAAATAGTATTTTAAAAAAAGAAAAGGAAAAAGTTTTAATTATTTAAAATTAACTCTTTTTTTGGCTTGACTCAATGAATTTGAACCTTAAATCTCATTATTTAGACAATACTTTTAACACAACAATTACCAATTGAATTTCCCTTCACCAATGAACTAAAAATAAATCATTTTTATTTAATAATAACATTTTGTTTAAAATTTATTAACTAAAAATCACATTATAATATTTATTAATCAAATATATTTTGTATAACAAGTTTTCATACAATAAAATATTTAATAAATTAAATGTTTATGTCAAATTAAATATTCTATTTATATACCAACATATAATAAATTTAAATAACTAAGATTATTATTATTAATAATATTATTACTTCAATATATATATATATATACTAACTATTCAAATATAAATGGAATAACCTTGATGGAGGTGGGTGAACAGTGTGCACGATGCGTGGCTCTAAGCGAGTGAAACCAAGAGACATGACATGTGATTCAAGGCGAGAAGGTTTTAACACCAAGTAATATTGCTCGAATCAAAGCCTTAAGATGGAGGAGGATCCATTTCTATCAAGGCAATTAAAAAAAAATTGCTACATTTGGTTTCTTGGCATGGGCGATTGGGTGAGCGGTTTCACCGAGGCTAAGTGTGCATAGGCTCTTCTCTTATGCATGTTTTTTGGTCTGGGTAGATCTGTACTGAAGGAAGTTGGTTGTGGGTGTTATGTTTGTAGTGTGGGGCTTGCTCGAATAACAACAAGGCTGGTGTGAGATCTTAGGGAGTGGAGTTGGGGATGCACACAGTGTGTGCCTAGAATGTCGAATGCAACTTATGCGGTGAGATTTTGAGTGATAGAGCTCTACCCACATAACTTCCACGTATTTGAAGGAAATTCGGTAATCAGGGGATTTCCCCCCTCTCGTAATTGCTCTTTTTTATGCATTTTGTTAGTGTTTGGCCACCTCAACTCGTTTCCTTTCTTTGGAGGGTGAAAATTTGCTGCTAGGATTTGTTTTGGGGCTCTGGGATGGAAGAATAGGGTGGCTCTCCTTTACTGAAGGCTCTGCAAAGGGACCGCCCCCGTGTGACTGTGTTAACCTTATTCATAGCTGGTGTGTTGGAAGCGTCTGTGGTCATTGCAGTTGTTGGATGGTTAAGTTACCTCACAAGGGCTTGAATAGCTAGAATTGTGGGTGCGTTTTGTGTGCCTCTTTCTCTATGACGATCCAATGCTTGGATAAATTGGTGGCTATGTTACACTAGTGCGAGTGTGCTCGACGAGTAGGACATCGTCGCTTTCCTAGGGAGCGGGTCGACCGAGTGGAAGTGATGAATGAAGATGTGGTGGGGAGAGTGGACATGGAGGGAAAGTTTTCTCGCGTCTATGCCCATTCACAGAGTCATGTGGAGCAATCACCTATGCTCGCCTCGATAGTCAAACAACTACTTTATATCTCAGATAGTATTGATGTCAACTGCCAATAGAGGCACGGTGACAAAAATGAGACTATCGCTTACATAAATGATGTCTAAAATAGTCAAGAAGGGATTATGGAGCCCTTAGCATCGGTGCATGGTAGCCAGTGTTGAACGAATGAGGAAATAGACAAAATTGAGGCACAAATTGCTCATATCAATTCCCATGTTCATGAAGGCCATGGCTCTCCCGTGGCCCTGAGTGTTGCTCACATACCAGATCCTCTCCATTGAAATGTTATCTACTGGTTGTTTTTTGGTTTTGCATGTGTTTTGGGCTATTGGGGTTCACGTAAAAAATGGAAATATCTTTTGTGCTTTTGCGCTAGTCTCCTGGCTAACAAATTTAGACAAAGTGAAGTCAGAAGAGCAGAAGACCTCTACATTATACATTGTATCTTTTTGAAGAATTAATCAAAATATTATGACTAACAAAAAATGTATATATGAAATAAAATAAAATAAAAATGTTTTAAACAATTTTTAATTATATTAAAATCATTTTCCTGGGGTCTTGGATAGAGGATGATATATATATGTGTGTGTGTGTGTGTGTTTTTAATTTTTAATTAAAACTAATTATATATGATAATTAAAAAAATAAATCAAAATTATATTCCATTATATATATATATATTAAATTAGATTAAATATAAATGAAAAAAATCATTTAATTATTTTTTTATAATTCAATTCATATATATATTTTTCAATTCTTTATTGTGCGTAAAGGCATTCTACATCCTAGTATGGGGTGGATCTCATGTTCTCAAGCATAAATGTTTAACATATAGTTTTCTACATCCTAGTATGGGGGCTTAAATGTTTAACATATAGCGTTTACCATTTAACACATAGTGACATTTAATAAAATTTAATCTAATGTCCGACCAAATTAATTAATCTAATGTTGGCCCTAATTATAAATCCATCTAATTATTATGTATAAACACAATATAAATTTAACACAGAAAGCAAAGTGTATCCAACATGTAAAGTGAAATTCTATTTGTGAGAAAGGATTTCTACCTTTTTGGTATTATTAACTTCTAAATAGGATTTTTTATTTTTTCCAATACCATGGGCCAATACCGAGAAGAGAAAGATAGAGAGAGGGAGGGAGAGAGAGAGAGGAGGAAAGAAAATCATAATACTATGGGCTAATAACATGGGCCATCTATGATTTTGATTATTATGTTATGGATCTAAGATTTTAATTATTTTGTTACAATATTGTTATGTGGAATTATGAATTACGGATAAAAAATTCTTCTCTAAATGTGGTGCTATGCATTTAGAACAACATAATAAATACTTTGTAGATACTTTTCCTAACAGTAAATAGACACACAGAATAGATCAAGAAACCTACTTGGGTCCAAGCGCTTCCTATTCTCCTTATGTCGCTCTTGTTGTAGCTTCAAATCCAAGATAGATCGCCAAGATATTTCTTGCAAGAATGAACACTAAACAACAAAGAGATTGAAATATACAGATGTCTATTCAAGTTATCTAGTTAAATCAATGAGACATGAAACATATACATCAAATAAGAATCCATAATATGAAAGACATGAGCTTATACAGATACATATGTGGGAAACTAAGCAACAATCTTTATTAATGGATAGAAGGGGAGGTTACAACCAACGATTGATTTGATGTAACCATCTCCAGCATCATCCCAGCCTCATCACAATGAAAATCTCTCCATCAGCATATCACTCAAATCAAATCCTCAATTGAAATTCCACCAGCATTTATCTACTCAATTTCTTCCTTCTCAAGCACTAGGATCTATGTTCAATTTATAGATGAGATGAAGGCAGTTTTACAATCATTGACTTTCTAATAATACGCAAGACATGTTCCCAATCTCAGAGGTATCAAATGGACACATGGATTCGAAGTTTGACACATATTCACTCTTCTAGAAGGCACTGGCCAAGTGGAGATTCCAGAACAATGAGAATTTCACTCCCAATTGACCAATGCACCCTTGAGTGTCAGGAAGTGCTTTGCAAGCACCCCTGAATGGAGGTAATTGCATATGCAACACACTTAGCCCCTTGAGAGACTGCATTGGTGAGCTCATAGGTGATATAACATATACTTCAAATCTTGGAAACCTTGCAATGGAAGTCATGGATGATTTGTCTTTGTTCTTTGTCTTAGGGCATGTAGCAACTAAGATGGTAGGAAATGATAGACCCTATTCATTGCTTTTGGGGATGATGTCCAGTTTAACCAAGTCATTGGGAATGATGCCCAAATTGACCTATAACAAATACCATGAGCCAATACCATGGCTTATCAATACCATATGCCCAAAAAACCATAAATTATTTCAAAATCAAAATATTTTACAAATACTTTATTTTAATAAAATTTAATAACATTTTTTAATTAAATCTAAAATAATAAAGGTTATAATTACTTTTGAGGTATATCTAAACCTTCCATCCTCGCGACTACTAAAAATATTCCCATAGAGATTACATTGAGGTTTTAATAAATTAAAAATGAGAATAATTTTATATATACATATATGAAATTTATATAATATAAATAATATTATAAAGAAGAGAGAGGGAATGGGGGAGAGAGGAAGAGAGAGATGGATTTTGGGGGGGGGGGAGAGAGGGACGGAAGAAAAAAGACATTGAGAGATAGATGTGGAGAGAGAGAGGGAGTGACAAGGGAGAGATGAAGATGGAATGACGAGAGAGGAGACAAGGGAAGAGAGATAAAAGGAGAGGATATAGATAGGGAAAGAAGGGGAAGATAGAGTTAAGGAAACATAGATATGGAGGGGGGGGAGAGGGGGAGAGCAAGAAGGAGAGAGGGAGGGAGATAGTGACATAGTTGGAGGGTGGAGAGACAAAGAGTGTGTGATGGGGGGAGAGACAAAGGGAGGTGGGAGAGAAAGGGAGAGAGGAAGGAAGAAAGAGAGGAGAGAAAGAGTTGGGGAGAGAGGGATGGAGTTGGAAGGGGAAGAAATACATAGAGAGAGAAAGTTGGAAAGGGGGAGGGAGTGACAAGTAAGAGATGGATATATAGTGAGAGAGAAGGGGGAGAGAGAGAGAGAGAGAGAGGGAGAGGAAGAGGGAGGGATAGAGAGATAGATAGATATGGAGAGAGAATGTGTATATTTTTGGAGTGAGAAGGAGAGACAAGGGGAGATAGAGATATAGATGGATGGGGGAGAGAGGGCAGAAGAGAGAGAGAGAGAGAGAGAGAGAAGGGGAAGAGAAAGAGAGGGAGAGGAAGAGGGAGGGAGGTAGGGAGGGAAAGGGAGAGAGAGTGTGTGTGTGTATGTTTGGGAGCTGAGATATAGAGACAATGGGAGATGTAGATATAGATGGAGGGGGCAAAGAGAGAGAGAGAGAAAATGGGAAGAGATAGATGTAGGTTTTAACCCTGTACATAAATTATCTGCAAACGAATTCTTAAAAAAATAAAATAAACAATACCGAGAGCATAAAACATAAAACATTTATACACAAATATTTTCTCCTAGATCCCAAACTGGGACTACCAACTTGATTTTTCATTATATTCCTTTTAGTGTTACAACACACACATATATATACATGTTGAATCATCCATTAACCTTGAATTAGAACATAACCTTAGTTCCCTTGACCGGATCTCCAAAATACCATGAGAATAAAACCATGTGATTGGGGAGGATAGTGTACGGGTGCATCGGGAGAAGATTAGGGTCATCTTGGATTGGCCTACACCCAGGAATTTGACAGAGTTGAGAAGAATAGTGTGAATTTGTACTTATTACTGGAGGTTCGTGAAGGGGTTTTCCCAGCTAGCAACACCCCTCAAAGATTTGACAAATAAAGGGGATTTGAGTGGACTGATGGGGCACGAGAGGCTTTTGAGCGCCTCAAAAGGGTGATGAGTAGTTTTCCTATCTTGGCCCTTCTAGATTTTTCACTCCCATTTGTCTTGGAGTGTGATACATCAGAGGAAGGCATTGGAGCAATTTTGATGTAGGGAGGTCACCCCATAGCCTTTGAGAGCCAAACTTTTCAGCCACATGAGAGTTTGTATCCCATATACAATAAAGAGATGCTAGTATTCATGCATGCATTGGCTAAGTTTCTACATTACTTAGTGGGGAACAGATTCAAGGTTAAGACTAATCACAACAATCTTCAATTTTTCTTGGAGAAACGGAACTTGTAGGAGGGGTAGTAGAAATGTGTCAATAAGATCCAAGCATATGATTTTGAGATTGAGTATGTCAAGGGAAAACAGAACATAGTAGTTGACAGACTATCACGGAGGCCCGCGACACTCTCTCTAATGAATATCACACAGGATTGGAAGGCACAACATTTGGTGGAGTGCTCCAAGGATCGGCAAGCATGTGAGATATTGGATGGTACACATGGGGATGATAGATACCGAATGATGGATGATGTTATCTACTACAAAGACAAGATTTATTTGGTACCAAGTTCACAATTGAGGGAGAAGATCCGACACACAACTCATGGCTCACCTTTGGTAGGGCATTAGGGATTCTACAAGGCTTATAGGGCCATTAGGGAATGCTTCACTTGGAGGGGTCTTAAGGAGGATGTTCTAAAGCATGTTAGGGAGTGTGATACACATCCAAATGGATTGCTACAACCTCTTCCTATTCTTGAGAGGAACAGGGAGATAATATCGTTGGAATTTATCCCAAGATTGCTAGCGGTACAAGGGAGAGATTGCATCTATGTACTTATTGACAGGCTGACAAATTTTGCACACTTTTTCGCCATTCCAAATCAACACTCAACTTCTCAATTGGTTGAGTTTTTTTTGGGAGGTGTTTAGACTTCATGGGCTACCTAAGACGATTGTCAGCGACGGGGATGTCAGATTTATGGGAGGATTTTGGCAGGAGTTATTTCACCTTGTGGGCACGAAGATAACTCCCAACACTAGCTACCACCCTCAGATAATTGGGAAGACAGAGACAATGAATAAATGGTTGGAGGGATATCTACGCAACTATTTGAATAGACAACAGAGAGTGTGGGTGAAGTGGATGCACCTTGGGGAGTATTGCTACAACACCACATATCATATCTCCATAGGTATGACACCCTTTCGTGCTTTATATGGTTATGATGAACTAAATTTTCCTAAGATGATTTTTGGAGATATCAGAGCTCCAGGGGCCAAATATTGGATACAAGAGAGTCAATATATCCTTAGAGAACTCAAGGATAACTTGCAGATGGCACAAAACCAACAAACATTATATGCAGACAAGGGCAGAGTAGAGCGACGTTTTGAGTTGGAAGATTTGGTTTTCTTGAGATTACAACCTTATAGGAAGTCTACACTGAAGCAAAAGGGAGCTGAAAAGCTCCAGCCTCGCTTGTATGGGACATATAGGGTGATCCGACAAGTTGGAGAGGTAGCTTATGAGTTGGAGCTTCCACCAGGAAGCAGGGTGCATAATGTGTTTCGTGTCTCTTTCCTGCAAAAGGATTTGGGAAAATGTGTGACGGCTGCCATTGAGTTACCACCATTAGATGAGGAGGGGCATTTTAATTTGACACTAGAGGTTATTTTACTGGAGAGGGATAGGAAGCTGAGGAGCATGTCCATTATAGAATTCCTTGTCAGGTGCAAGGATTTGCCTCAAGAGTATGCCACTTGGGAGGGAGAACAAATTTTACAACATCCAACACAACAGTTGCTTGAGGACAAGCAACATTTGGGAGGGGAGGACCTTCATGTCCCCAATTAATAATTTTGATAAGGAGATTCTTAATTTTTCAATTTTGGAGATCAATATATATTTAGATAAATAAAACTAGGATAAATAAGTTATGGAGATAATTAAATAAATTTTGGATAAAAGGCAGTGGTTGGGACTTAGGAAAAGAAGAAAAATTAAAGAGAAGTTAATTTGTAGAAATTACCAAAAAGGGAAATCGAACAATGGTATGAGGAAGAGAAAACAAGACGTGTTGAATGTTTTTTCGAAGATGAGGAAACAAACACCTACTAGACTTACTTTCCCTCATAAGGGAAAAGACATTGGCCTCCTCAAAAGGGGTGGACAGGGAAAGGGAAGTTGGATGATGAGACTATGGTGGACCCCCATAGGAGGAAATTTTTTCTTTACTGTCGCATTGCGGCGTAGGGCATCGCGTGTACGAAGGGAAAGGCCCACTACATAGAGGTATTTTCAAGAAAATGAGCCATATGAGTAGGAGGGATGCGGTGGATTCTGGGAGGTAGAGATCTAAGAGGATGGACCTTATGTTGATCGCGAGGTGGCCCACCATCCCCACCTAGCGAAGGAGCTTTCTTTTCTACTAGAGGAGTTATTACTTCACTTCGGGGAGTTTTGAAGTATTTAACATTGTGGATTAGGGTGGCATGCAAGGACAATGAGTGTCAGTAGTAGTGGAAAATGAAGCAACCCTCAATTTTATTGATACACAATTGATGGAGAGGAGAGGCGTATAGACAAAGGCTTTTGAGGGATTTTCAATTTTGGTGCTTGGTGATAGGACTATGCAGTGTACGAGGTATGTTCCCCGCATGACATTGACCATGGGGAACTACTCGATGACAAATCACTTCTTCGTGGTGGACATTTTGGACACCAATGTAGTGTTGGGAGTGTAGTGGTTGTATTCTTTGGGGCATGCTACTATAGAGTGGAATAAGTTGGAGATCGAGTTCATTGGCCTAGACGGGAAGCTGGTAGTATTGAGAGGTATGCATTCATACCCACCTATGACAGTATCAGTGCAAATGATGGAGGATGACTTGAGACGTGGTGACATAGAGTAGGTTCTATAGTTGAGGATCTCAAAGACAGGGGTACCGAAGCAGGAGACACATCAAGACATATTATAGCTTTCAAAGAGGCAGCATGCAATATTTATGGAGATTCCACTAGAAAGGCCACCATACAGAGGGTTCGAGTGCAACATTGAGCTAGTGGAGGGGGTACACGCAGTACACCACCACCTCTTTGCGTACATCCCAAGGCACACCGGGATGAGATCGAGAGAGTTATACATGAGTGGTTGAGATTGGCAATATACTGTGTGTTAGGTCCCTATATTACTAAAGGTAGTCCCCATCGTTGTTAGTGTAGCCCCCTTATTGTTATTGTTTTACCCCTGTAGTCCCCATATTGTTATTATTGTGCCCCATTAAAGCCCACTATTGTTATTTTTTTTCCCTTACATTATTATTGTTAGGTCGGATAGGATTATATTGTGACCCCATGGACTCCTATATATAAAAAGGAGGTTTTTTCATTTGTAGCATCCGATATATGTTCTTTTATGTAATGTAAAGGAGGTTTCCCTCTTGAAGAGGATGATTTCTAAGTCGTTTATCTATATTTTCTTCTATTTTGTGAATTGGTTTCATAACATTTGGGATTAGAGCTTTGGATTATAGGGTTTCGCTACTACAAACAAGATATCGTGGAATTTTCACTACAATTTTTTTTCTATGAAGGTTCAGAAGCAAAAAAAACAACCCATTTGAGCCAAAATCCCAAGGAACTTCGCGTAAAAAATTCAAATCTTGGTTCGCTATATTTGCAGAGATATGATTTGAGGGAGTTAGGGTTTTTGAAGGTTCCAGAATTTCATCTCAAACAGCTAGCCGAAGGAAAATCGTCATAACTTTCATTTCAAACATTGGATTGGAATTCTATAAAAATTACCCGAAAGTTCATGGAATTTAGTTTCTTTTGTATCGATTTCAGAGCCGAAGGATGACACATTGACATGTGGCAGGCCATACAAGTTCACTCTACTGAACTAGTCCATAATTATGTGGTTGTGGAAAATTGGGCATAACTTTGTCTTGAAGAATCCAAATCAGGTCTGACCTGTGGAATTGGAAAGAAGACTCAGACGGATACTTCAGAACTAAAGATAAAATATTGGGGATCCAAAATAACAAAGATACATTAGTTTCAATATCGAGCTTCTAAAAAGCAAGAAAAAGATGTGTATCGTTTTTTTTAAATTGCATAACTTTTGTTTGGAAAATTAATTTGAAGTGATTCCAAGGGAATATTGAAGCATAGATGATAGTGTTGGGTTCTATAATTCCTCCCAAAAATAATTCCACACCCATTAAGCCCTTAGAAAACTCTACTATGATGCATGAATAGGAATAAGTGCAACATGATATATCAAAATTACGAGACCATGTGCAACAAATGTCGCTCTCGCAAAAAGTAACAAAAAATGGATGGTTTAAAGAAAGACACGGAAGCTAAGATGAATGGCATGAAGATAATATGGATGGTTTGAAGAATGTCATGGATGGTTTTAGGAATGGCATGGAAGCTAATATCGATGGTATAGAAGGAAACATAAAAGGTTTGAAGGAAAGTTTGGAAAAGTTGCTACAAGAAAAGATTCTTAATGGTGAAAAGGTAGTAGAGGAAACTCATGATGAGAACTAAATAAATGTTAATCTTGATTTCATAGATTCTAATGTTGGATTGAAGACTCACCATATTCTAAAGATCAATATGAGGAAATTTGATGGCAAGGATCCCGTAACATGGATACTACAGCTGGAGCAATACTTTGATCTCCAGAATGTGCAAAACACACAAAAGGTACACATTGCAACTTTATATTTAGAACCCAATACATTTTTCTAGTATCGATGGCTTTGCTCTCTTAAACATATTGTCACTTGGTCATTTTTTACGGAGGAAATGATAGCACATTATGAGGATACAAAGAGAAACACCTTCTTTATCCAATTGATAAATCTCAAACAAAAGGGTTCAATGGTGGAGCACATTGAGGACTTACAAAAAATGAATATAAGGTTAAATAATATTCCAGAGGAGCACATGATTGATGTATTCATAGGGACTTCAGAAGATAACATCAAACATGAGGTTCGCCTTTGGGAACCTGATTCATTAGAGAAGGCATTCAGGTTGCCAAGAAAAATTGAAAGCAAAATTATGGCGATAAAGGAAGCCTACCACTCACAACTATAAATATGGAAGTGTTGTTACTCCTATACTTCCACAACCTACAATGTTGACACCACAAAAATTGGAAGAAAAAAGAGTAAAATGGATTTGTTATAGTTGTGATAGAAAATACATTAAAGGTCATAAGTGTGTTGAGAATAAATTATTTTACATAGATTGTGAAGAGGAGGAAGAAAAGGAACAAGAAACTTCAAAAGAAGAGGATATACACCAGAAACCATCCCTAGAGGAAAAATAAATAAATCTAACCATATCATGTAATGCATTGGCAGGAATTACCACTCCTCAAACTCTCAAGTTAGAAGGACATATCAAGATGAAAAATGTAGTAGTGCTGATTGATTCGGGTACTACCCATAATTTTATTCATTGTAAGGTAGTTAAGGAATTGAATTTCTTCATATACCCAACACTAGAGTGTCAAGTGATAGTTGCAAATGGAGGAACTATAAATTTCTCTGGAAAGTGCCATAATGTCAAGTTAACCATGGGGGAACATGTATTGAATAGTCCAATGCTCTCCATTCCTAATGGTGGGACGTCTTGGAGAAGGTGTTGCTGGGCGCTTTCAAGTCAGCATACATACCTCATGGCATGCGAGGTTGGGTATGTTCTTCCTCCTAATTCCTCCCTAGGTATGGTGATAGGTAGCTAAAGTAGTGAACATGATTTGGTAATGGGTTGGCCTAGTCTGGCTAGGAACAGAAGGAGTCCATGGGAGGGTTCAAAGCATGTAGTCATGTGTTTAATTTGGATGTTTCTATCCTTGTTTATGTCAAATTTTTCATAATACTCTTCCGAATGGGAATGTCTTTGTTGGAACAAGGTCCCCTAAAAGCTGTAATTTTGTATAATTTTTGTATATTTTGGTCTTAATTAGTCTAACGCAGGGGTTTTGGGGTGGGTCAAAGCCCATAATGCATTCTAATGGGTCAAGGGTAGACCAAGAGTCCGCAAACCATAGTTTTTGAACCATTGGGTGCATAGGCTAAATCGGTATAAATAGATGAACCTTTTTTAGTCAGAGGTAGGAAAGAATAGAGATTGATGACAGTTGCGAATTGTTAGATCTGTTTGGGTTGCTAGGGAAAGGAATCCTACTGGCTGTGTGCGTGGAGATCCTCAGTCCTGCTGTGTGCAGACCCTACTGGCTGTGTGCGCGAGCTGTATGAGATTGTATTGGGTGTTGAATGATAATATATGTGGATCTGGTTAGAGTATCTCTGCGTTGTCTGAAGTTTATGTATTACTGTTGATGCAATCTGTTGAATCTATTATTTATCCCTTGTTGATATGTTGATGACATTACATGTGATGTTGTTGATACAAAGGTGCTGGTTAAATCTATGACTGATAGTGACTCTGGTAGCTGTGAACTATACTGATTAGCAAACCTGCGAATAGATCTTTTTTATAGCTGTGAGAGTATCCCTCTTTCTGTTATATACATCTATGATCTGTTGATTCCTGCAATTATAGTTGTTGTACTGATGTTACGCACGTGGATGCGAAGGTTGTTAGTTGATATGAACTCTGCGATATAAGTATGTAGCCAGATTTGTTAATTACAAAGCTGATAGATTGGGAATGCAGCTCAGTTGACTTACCTACTCTCTCTCTAGGTGCGGAAACCTTGTTCCAGCACCCTCCCATACTATTTCAGGTGAGACTTTGGCCTGCGCAAGCAGGTCACTGCCGAAAGGACCAGTAGTATAGGGGTTTGTTGGCAAACCTTAACCTCTGAACCTGGGTCAAGACCCCTCGAGCCAACAAATGGTTCCATTGCCGAGATCGGTAGCATTTTGAGAGAGATCAGGTGATGCCAAGAACACATTGGAGACCTGAGAAGAAAGAGATTGATGAGTGGTTTGAGAAGAAAATTCAGGAATTCACAGTAAGAGAGAATCGCAGTACAAGGCTAACTACAGAAGAGTGGAAGAATAAGTACATTTTCACAAAGATCTACGAAATTTTCTTCGTGACATTTGCGATCGAGCTTCAGGAGTGGCTCACAAGGCTCGTGGATTTCCAGAAGTGTTGGAAGGACAAAAGGGTTACACAGTGGACTCTAGAGTTGATCCAGCAGTTAGAAAAAACTGATAACACCATCACGCGCATGGTGGATCACTGGGTGGACAGTGTGATAGGAGGATTTGTGACAAATTTGCAATTGATCAATTTGTGTCCTACTCTGAGGAAGAGCGAAGATTTTTCAAGGGGTTTCAGGGTAAGTTTCTAAAAAATTTGCCATTATTAATTAAGATCTTATTGTGCGAAAAAAATATTATGTGTAGCCACACAGAGTGAATGAGCTCCGATCAGAGCGAGGGTACAACGCGCAGTGGTAAATACTACATAACCAATCAGGAGGGAGATCGATCTATCTACAGTCCCACAAGAAATTTTGCTGCGCATAGCTCTCCGTCTATGTCACCATCGAGCCCTCATAGGGGTAAAAACTTGCCACCTCCACCACCGGAAGATGATATGGCTTTGCACATGAAGCTACCCACATTCAAGGGTGTAGGAGATGAGGATATGGATCGCTTTTGGTTCGTCACAGGATCGGTATGGACTGTGCAGAACATAACTAGTGATGCAGTGAAAAGGGCACAGCTATCCCTTGCCTTTGAAGGAAGGGACTTGGACTGGTATATGGGGTACATCAACCAGCATGTGAACGCAACCATTGAAGAGATTAAGAATGCTTTGAAACAACAGTTCAAAAATCCCAAGTCCTAATCGCAGATAGTGAACGATCTAAAGGATTTCAAGCAAGGACCATATGAGTCCGTATGGGAGACTGACCAACGGTTAAAGAGGGTAATTAGAGAAGGAGGATTTATGTACGATGACATGCGGCACACGGAGTGGTTCATTGTTATGTTGTTGCCCCACCTGCGTGTGCCAATGAGACATCAAGCCATTGAATTGCAGTAAAGGCCTTGGAAGTTGCGATGAAGCTAAAAGTTGTGCCAAGAGATGATACCCAGTTAGGAGTACAGCAGATACAAGGCTAGCTAGAAGCAATGCATATGGAGATACAGAATCTGCGGAAGGAGTGAGGAACGGAGGCTAGCCCCGAAAGATGGTGCATACGATGCGGGGTGAATGGACACACCAAGGATAACTGTCCTCTACTAGCAGAATACATACAGGCTGGGGGACCCAGTCCGCTGCGACTTAGGGAAACTATAGGACCCAGTTCGGTGCTTTGGTGCGATGATTGTGGTGTTGTTGGGTTGCACGATACCAACCACTGTCCCCGTCTTGCCATATATGTCCCAGAAATAAAGCAATAATGGTGTAGGTTCTGCAGATCTGTAGGCCATGATGAACAGAACTGCCGAACTTACGATCTGATGATAGACCAAGGAAATCTATATAGGGTAAAGGTATATTCATCATCAGCAAGATCCTCTTTAAGCATAGGTAGTTCTCCAGCTAGGGGAAGGGGAGGGGGCCAAGGTGGAAGCGCAAGTAGGGGGAGATGGAAACTGGTTTGCTATAACTGCGGAGACGTAGGGCACTTTTCCAGGGACTGTGTAAACCCTGCAAGACAATCCTGTAGATACTGTAGACAATTGGATCATGTGATCGAGGATTGCCCGATTCTTATGGCCAAAATACATGAGAAGCAACAAACACCTACACAGAATGTACAAAGGGTCAAGGAGGAACCTCAAGATGAATACCAAGTGTTAATGTTATCACACATAGCGGCGGAGCCTCTCATCTATAAAGCGGATGTTAAATAAGAAGGTTTGGACCTAGAGGGAGAAAAAGAAGCCTTTGTCGCAGCTCGCCAAGACATTGCACCTAATCCTCAAGCCCCTGTAGATGATGAGGTTAAACCATTCCTGCAGGCATGTATGAAGCTATTGCGCAACCAAAGGGTTGTAGAAAACCTCCAAGCTTTGATAGATAGCTATGCAGAAAAAACAACCCTAGCTATGGAAATTAAGGGTGTACACAAATTCTATAAGCATAAGAGGTGTTATGTATATTTTATTAATTACTAGTTAGATATAGTTATCTTAGGTTTATTAATATGGAAGGGCGTGATCAACGATCATGCCTCTTCGCCAAGGGACACCGTAGGGCTGTATTTAAAGCCTTGGTGATCCCCATTTGTAATCATCTCATCTTTTATCAATAACAATATATACTTATAAAGTTTACCAGAGTTTTTACACTTCATTGGTATCAGAGCAGTCGCTCTTCAGGATCTGTGTGATCACCAAGAATTAGGGAATTACAAGAAAATTCTATAAATTGCAAATTTTTTAAAAATCAAGTGCTTGTGGACAGCAAAATTTGTTTAAAAAAAAAAATTGCAAATTTTCCCCCGCTATCATCATCCCCCTTTCAACGCTCTTCCCCTCAACCAACCTACGTTCTTTACCTCTCACATTTCTCCCTCCCCATCTCAACCGCTCTTCCCATACTCTCTCGGCCATCTGGCCCCCCTCTATACACACTCACATACACTTTCCCTCACATATCTTACAGCCTCCCCCTCCCTCCTATGCTACAGCCACCCTAACACCGTATGCACTCCACCTCAACCCCCTACACCCTCTCCCTCCTACGCTATAGCCACCCCAACCCCCTACGCACTCCACCCCAACCACCTACGCCCTCTAAATTAAACTTGGACACTTGTGAAAAAAACAATAGGATAAGAAGTTCATACAATCAAATGGCCCTCAGCCCAGAAAACATAAGTCCAACATCAAAACAGCAGTTTGGAAGAACCCAACATTGGGTGGCAAATCATTATCTTAGTCCTTGGGATTTTCCCATCTATCCGATATTATTGATTACAATATCCATTACTTAATATCGGAAGAACTAATTATTATAATCCCGATCACGCACTGTTCCAAAAATTAAATGTGTTAGGGCAATCAAAGCCTCCGTCCAGAAACAGTTTTAAGTGTAGGCTTCTCACGCTGCCGCCCTCACCCTTGCGGCTCTCACACAACGCACCACCCTTCCTCCCCGCCGGCCTTCCACCCACCCTTCCTCCCTGCCACGCCCATCCCTCCCTTCGACCACCGCTCCCTCACCCAGCCACACCCCTCCCACGAATTTTTTAAAATTCAATCCTTTTCTTTTTTAATTTTCTTGAACCATCGTGACCATAGGGGTGGACGTTCAAAAAGTAATTCGATTGTTTATATATATATAAACAGATTTAATTTTTATATAAACTTTAATTTAAATTAATTTTTATATAAAAATTAGTTTAAAAAAATAATAATAAAAATAAAAATTATTATTGTTATATAATAATTATATAATCTATTTATATATTATATAATTTTCAATTACTATACATACATACATACATATATATATATATATATATATAATTTATTTAAAAATAATAATAATTATTATTATTTAAAAAAAAAAAAAAAAGGAAAAACTGGCAGAAAAATATTCACCACCGCATACACGTTCAATGTCTTCAATAATGTCAATGGCCGAATTTCAAAAAAAATTGGTGCATCTTGAAAAGAAAATCAATAATAATTCTGATGACTTTGGCAAAAGATTAGTTGATCTCGAGGGTGCAATTGCAGGAAGCTCCAACGATATCAAAAAGGTTCAAGATATGACGAATCGAATAGAAAGACAAATGTGGCTAAATCATAACGAGGCCACAGAAAATCATAGTGTAGCAATGAAAAATATGACAGAACTGTTTGATAAGTTAAATGATAAGATAGATAAGATAAATCAGACACAAGAACCAATATTCCCGAATGTTGAACATAATTAACTGAACAATGCAGCAATAGAAGTTATTAAGAACTTTTATATAAATGAAAATCCAATGGTAGAAAAAGAAACAATGTTGGTGAAAGAGCCACATAAAGAATTCAACGTGACGACTATCATAGATGCAACAATAGACATAGTCATTTAAAATGAAAGAAACCATGAAAATACAGATGCTTATAAACAGCAAAATGTTTCATCCCCAGAATTGAAAGAAAAATGTGAAGAGACAAACACATTTGAAGCCACTAATACAGCGCCAGAAGCTGTTGAGGCCTTCAATGATGAAGCAGATATGGTTGTTAAGAAGGAAGCATTTTATGATGGCGAGAAGTTGCATTGAACGATAATTGTTGGTAACTTACCTCTAAATCTAAAAAGGTACCACGAAGAATCGCCAGAAGTATAAGGACGCGTTCAGGAACACGAAAAAGTATTCCAAGATCTACCCATAAAAGTGCCTCCCGATAGGAAAATCAAACATCTAATAGAAGTCAAGACAGGATCCGACCCTGTCAAATCTTGTCACTATCCATATCACCAAAAGATTGAACTCGAGAAGATGCTCCACGATCTTTTTAAAATGTGGGAAGCAAGAGCCCGCCGCTCAAGAAACCCGGGCAGTCGTCAACATTGTCCATCAATACGTATGCATTGAGGACAAAGCATCTTTAAGAGAGGGGCAATGTTATGTATATTTTATTAATTATTAGTTAGATATAGTTATCTTAGGTTTATTAATATGGAAGGGCATGATCAATGATCATGCCTCTTCGCCAAGGGACACCGTAGGGCTGTATTTAAAGCCTTGGTGATCCCCATTTGTAATCATCTCATCTTTTATCAATAATAATATATACTTATAAAGTTTACCATAGTTTTTACACTCCAAGAGGTGCACTGGCATGGAGATACGATTAACTGCGCAGATTCGTGACTATGAGATGGATCAAGTTATTATGGACCTAGGCTCGGATGCAAACATACTACCTAAGCAAACCTGGCAACGAATGGGAGAACCTAAGTTGGAACAATCCATTATCTAGCTACACATGGCTAATCAATAGAAGATCATGCCTTTAGGAAGGTTATCAAATATCGTGGTCGACATCGCAGGGGTCAAAGTTTGGGCTGATTTTGATGTCATTCAGATTGTACTAGATGTGGACCCTTATCCTGTGCTCCTAGGGCTGGACTAGGCCATAGATATGGGCAGTATTATTAACTTGAAAATAAGGAGCATGGTATTTGAAAATGAAGGAACACGAGTGATAGTACTTCTAGATCTCGCAGAAGGAGAGAGGTATATAGAGTTAGTGCATGATGAGGAAGAGGTGGATCACATCTATAAGTTAACTGCAAGGGACAAATATTGGGTCAATCCTACGGCCAATGGAATGCTTTTATGGGAAAGAGATAGCGAATGCTTCTCCGACTCCGATGAGGAAATGGAAAATTGGCAAAATCGGTTGCATGATGTCTCTGCGCTACGCTGCCTACGAAATACAAAGGACTTCCGCTGCATATCTTCAGAGGTGAGAGAACTGCCCTACTTTGATGACTCCGGTAGTATAAAAGAATGCGATGAGGATCCGCGCAATGTCTCTATTCCCGATTCAGGGGGGAGCGCACAATTGCAGGACCTCCACTGTGAGTTGCGAATGTGCCAAAGCATCAGAAACAGCTGCGTTCGATCCTTGGACTTATGGGTTACTACAGAAAATTCATTCCAGGATGCGCATTGACCACCGCACCTCTAGACAAATTTCTTAGGAGAGATGTTTCATTCTTTTGGAATGATGAGTGCCAAAAGAGCTTTGAGCTACTCCGATAAGGGATGGTATCTGCACCTACTCTTAATTGTCCCAGGGGGGCGAAGGAACGTCATGTACATGCTGATGCATCGGGAGTGCCCTGGGAATGGTCCTTACGCGGCTTGGCGCCGGAGACATTAATCACCCAGTCGCATTTGCTAGTCAAGAACTCTTGAGTACAGAGAGCAATTCGATCACCGTGAAGAGGGAAGGGTTGGCCATGGTCTATGCACTATAGAAGTATCACCACTATCTATTGACAGGACACTTTAAGATGTTTATGAATCATTCGGCTTTCAAGTCCTTGATGAATAAGCCTGTGTTGGGGGGGACACTCTGCAGGTGGCTGCTGACGGTTCAGGAATATGATTTTGAATTCATGGTCAAGCCAGCAAAGCTGAAGGAGGGGCCAGATCACTTGTCCCGACTTGAGACGGGCAGGAAATCCACTAACTTGAGGGAAGGATTGCTTGATGCACAACGGTTCACCATAAGGGTCGTTGATGTGCACTTCTCTGATAGCATTCAACCCTTGACTACAAGCATGACATCTGCAGAATATTTGGTACGACAAAAGAAGGAGTTGGTTACCCGGGCAGCGGATTTTACCATTATCGCAGGTCCTTTATATAAACTAGGCAATGGTGAAGTGTTGTGCAGATATGTTCTGGAGCATGAAGGGCACGCTATTTGGGCAGAAGCTCACAAAGGCATAGTAGGAGGTCACTACACAGGCAAGGCAACGACAAAAGAAATCGTGTGGACTAGGCTATGGTGACATAGAATTACATTTGGAAGGAATAAGCTCAGGCTGCAACTGGTGCACTGGGAACGCAGGGTGTATGCTCCAAGCGCAGAGGTGCGATGGGAGCGCAGGCGTACGCTGAGCGCACCCAGGGGACAAAAAATAGTCGTTGGAACTGTCAAATCAGGTAAAAAGAAAAAATTACCGTTGGTTGGGATGGGTGACCGACATTTAATAAGGTGATTTATGGAGATTTGTTACCGTTTCCCTGATGGTAAGTTCCACGTGAAGTCTACCCTACCGTTGGGCGATCGCCAAAGCTATAAAATGGGTGGGTGAGAGCAGACAAGGGTTTCGTATCGCTTGAATAGATCATACTTGGCATATTTGTCCTAAACAAAGTTGTGATGTAAGAATCTCTATGCCCCTGGCGTCTCTTTCCTGTCTGAGCAACCTGCTCCCTCGGACAGTAGCACTCTCAAGTTTTCCTTTCGCGCCAGGATGACAGCTACACCCTCGGAACCAGTAATCTCGGAGGAACTGGGCACTGAGGAAGTAGTGGAAATTGAGTCTGAGGCTGAAGAAGTTTTCTCCACTCCAATCACTAACAAGGGCAAGGAAAAAACATAAGACTTCGGGAAACCCCCAAAACCTGCGAAATGGGTTAAGGGGAAACCTCTTGCTTCCCCACAAAATGTAACAGCCCCGCAGGCTGCACCCCAAGCGCGAGATGCTCAGGAGGGGGCCCAGCCTTCCAGACCGATCAATTGGTTAACTCCCTTTTTCCAGCCGCACAGGTCCTCGACGCGCACGCCAAGGAACCTCGATGGCCTGATCACTTATTTACAAATTTCGCTGACCCCGGGAGAAGTCCCTATCATTGGTGGCCCTGTTGGGAAGCTGCACGAGATCAAATTTGATGATCATGAATTGGCTAGTCTGGAGGCCTTCCCTAAGCTGGCGCCTGAATTGTACCTTGACACAATTCAGGAAGACAATGGGATCAAAATTATTCCTCGGCACTAGGTACGTGGATTGGCCAGGTCTGGGCTCCTGAACTTGCTAACGATGCCTCACTTCAGTCACTACACTGTTACGGACCGGATAGCCCAATAGTTGCTTGCCCTAATTCATGATGGTTGCCTGTGGATCCAGGACAGGATCCCCATCAACGTTGTGTTGGTTCACAAAATTACTAGCCTTCCCATGCACAACCCCAACCCTCTAGAGCGCGTGGGTAAAAAGTATGAGGCGGAAATGGCTAAGTATGTGTGCAAGACCTACCATGTGGAGCGCAATACTTGGGCTTTTATAATCAAGTCTATCAATGACCAAGGCATGCAGCTGGGCACGATGTTGATGCCGTGCAAAACGATGAGAAAATGTCAGGTCTCCTCTGTCCCATCCTACGTAATTTACTTAGCGGGCCAATGCGGGAAAGGGGTATGCTTTAACTGGGTCCAGTATTTGGGCGATGAGTTTTTGACTAATGTTCATGAGTCCTAGGAGCAGGGCTGAGCCTTTTTTTATTCCTGGTTACTCTTCCTCATAGCGTTGGTTGCCTGGGAAGCCCCCAAGGAGTCAGTCCTTCTTGAACTTACCCCGGACATGTGCGAAGGGGCTCACTATGAACACTTATGGGATTCTATGGACCCGCAATGTCTCGAGGATAGCCAAGTTTTTTGGGTCCTCTTTCAGAGTAGCTTGGTCGTAGCCATTAACTCCTGACCACAGTTGTCCCCTGTCGTGTATGACAGATACAAGGATATTGCAGCATTTTAGATCGCTATACACAACGTCTAGATTAAAGCGCACAAGGATCTGTTGTGAAAAGTTGGTCGACATCGCATAGAATGTCATTTCTCATAGCGAAGGCGTGCTGCCTCCACTAGCCAAGGCGATCAAACTTTTGTAGGCGCAAGTGGAGAACCCACCATCTCAATGACTCGGGACGAGTCACAAGATTGTGTTGGGGGAGTGTTGGAACAGGGTCCCCTAAAAGCTGCGATTTTGTATAAGTTTTGTATATTTTGGTCTTAATTAGACTAACGTAGGGGTTTTGAGGTGGGTCAAAGCCCCTAACGCATTATAACGAGTCAAGGGTAGACCAAGAGTCCGCAAACCACGATTTGCAGACCATTGGGTGCATAGGCTAAATCGGTAGAAATAGATGAACCTTTTTGAGTCATAGGTAGGAAAGAATAGATATTGATGATAGTTGTGAATTGTTAGATCTGTTTGGGTTGCTAGGGAAAGGACTCCTACTGGCTATGTGCATGGAGATCCTCAGTCCTGTTGTGTGTGGACCCTACTGGCTATGTGTGCAGGCTGTATGAGATTGTATTGGGTTTTGAATGATAATATATGTGGATCTGGTTAGAGTATATCTGTGTTGTCTGAAGTTTATGTATTACTGTTGATGCGAACTATTGAATCTATTATTTATCCCTTGTTGATATGTTGATGACATTACATGTGATTTTGTTGATATGAAGGTGCAAGTTAGATCTGTGACTGATAGTAACTCTGGTAGCTATGAACTATACTGATTAGCAAACCTGCGAATAGATCTGTTTTATAGCTGCGATTTCTGTTATATACATATATAATCTTTTGATTCCTGCAATTATAGCTATTGTACTGATGTTACGCACGTGGATGTGAAGGTAGTTAGTAGATATGAACTCTGAAATATAATTTTGTAGCCAGATATGTTAATTACGAAGCTGATAGATTGGGAATGCATCTCAGTTGACTTACCTGCTTTCTCTCTGGGTGCGGAAACCTGGTTCCAACACCCTCCCATACTGCTTCGAGTGAGACTTTGGCCTGTGCAAGCAGGTAACTGCCGAAAGGGCTAGTAGTATAGGGGTTTGTTGGAAAACCTTAACCTTTGAACCTAGGTTAGGACCCCTCGAGCCAATAGTCTTCCTGTGACTATGGGTAGGCTTTCTCTATTTGTTGGGGTCGGAGAGTGTCTAACTCTTGGCGAACTGTTCAATTTTGAAGTTATTATAAATGGTGGGTTAGATGTCATGATTTATAGGGAAAGGGCATGTTAGGGGTGTCAATGTCTATGTGTATGTCTTGGGTGAATCCTCAATTTTTTGAGGACCATGATGCAGGAGCACTTAGGGGCATCTTCAAAAGAAAAAATTCCAAAGGTCCTGCACAAAATTCTAGAACTTATAAAAGCTGGAAAAATCTCTAGGATTTCTAAATTATGTAAAATCTATAGAAAAGCATGATATTTAGGATAGGATTAGTTTATGGAAATATGGAAGGTGTCACAAAAATCCAACTTTGTTGATTTTTCCCTTATACAAGTCCAATAGATCTTAACTTAGTGGATCAGAATGAATGAGGTTCATTGAGTGTAATATGTATATATTAATTATGAAATATATAATGATAAGGGTGTGTGTGTGAGTGTGAGAGAGGTGTGGAGTATGAGGAAATGGCCATTGATATTCAAGCCAATATTATATTGTAAATATTTTGGTTTTTGATGAATTATAGTAGAGTTTTAAGTATAATTGTTGTGTGGGTTTTTAGAATTGTGGATTAGAATTTTCACACACTTGAAACTTGCATCATTTTTGGTATTAGAGCTGGTTAGATCTTCAGAGAAGAGTGTCAGAGATGACTACGCTCTTTGATACTGAAAGAAAGGATAGTTGATTATACAAACATTGGGGTTGCACAACAGAAGAAGGTTGGAGAATTGCAACAGTGCAATAGGTAAACTAATATTTATATTTCTAAATTGATTTGTGTAGAGGAATTGATGTTTGCAAGTAGCAACTGAAGGAGAGTGATAGTGGATCATAGATTGCAAGTTGTTACAGAGAGAACAAGTGAAAAAAAAAGTGTGGCAGAAGAACCTTGTAGTAGAGGAAGTTCTCAAAATAATTAAACCGAGTGAGTGCAACAACCAGAGGATAATAGGAGTGCTCAAGAAGGTTCTAAGGAGAGAACCAAAGAAAATACCAAGAGCTCAAGCTAGTGAAGAAAGATTGATGAGGTATTGAGTAGCAAGAAGAGGAGACTTTCTATAGAGGAGAGGCTTGGTTGCAGTTCACTATTGAGCATAGAGAAGCTCACAAAGTTAGAGAAAAGGATGACCGCAGAGAGTCATTACAAAGGTTCAAGTGAAAGCCACAAGAGAAGGAAAGAACATGTTAAGGCAAATGACATAAAGAGGAAGTTGAGTGATGAGGAGTTTGATAGGGAACTCGTTGAGATTAAAGTACAACAGATTGTACTTATGGAGCAGCTACAGAAACATGAGGAAGACTAGAAATGTGGATGGATTTTTAAGAAGAAAGTTAAAGGGCCAGTTAAAGAATTGTTTGCAATAAAGTTGTGGAAGAAGATGAGGCACATGATAAGAACGTGGTTTAAAGAAGAAGAAGTCGAGGAAGTTGAGTACGAGGTAGAAAAAGTGCATTATTGTGACCTAGAGAAAGGACCATTGCTTGAAGATAACGAGGACAAAGCAGTGGATGAGGTCCAAGATTCTCATATCTTTAAAACTAATGATTTTTTTGTGGATGAAGGTATGGAAGATGGTGGACAGTTATACAATTGTCAGAAAATTAGAGGAAGAGCGGAATGAATATTTTGTTACAAGTATTGAAGGTGAAGGAGGACATAACTCTTACTCTGTTCTAAGCCAAGATGAAGAGAAACACTTAAATGCAATGATTGTGAAAGGATGTACAAAGAGGAATGATGGACATGAAACTGTGATTAGGGAGATAGAATCTATGTTATTTCTTGAAGATGAAATCCATCACACACAACATTCAAAATTTGTTTTAAGAGATTTTGAGGAAGAGATGTCATTTTTGGAAATTTGGTTGGCAAGAGATGAAGGTTGCATGGAGTTGGAAAAGTCAGTTGGTTTGGAGAAATATATTAGTGTTTCATACAACAGTATCATGCTTGAAAAGAAGATGCAACCAAGAGAAGTTGACAACAAGCTTCAGTCAAGAAAAAAATTCAGAAAAGAGATTAATGAGTTGTGGAGTCTTATGAAGCAACATTCCAAGAGAATGTAAGAAAAGGAGAAAAAAAAACCACTTAGAGAATGCAGTCAACTGAAAGAAATTATGTTAGAAAATTAAATGGACAACAATAGAATAAAGTATGGGACAGAGGAAGAATGAGTAAAGGAAGCAGTCAACTGAAAGAAATTATGTTAGAAAATTAAATGGACAACAATAGAATAAAGTATGGGACAGAGGAAGAATGAGTAAAGGAATTTTTTTTCCTCGGAAATGATCAGTTACAATTTAAAGTTTAGGATCCTAGATGAGTTGTTACATTGTCACAGAAAAGTAAAAAACCTCATAGAAGAGACCCTATGAATAATTTTCTACCTTGGGTGTGTGATGCAAGAGAATCTAGGGGTATCTTCAAAAAATAAATTCCCAAATGTCTTGCACAAAAATCTAGAACTTATAAAAGCTAGAAAAATCTCTAGGATTTCTAAATTATGTAAAAGCTCTATAAAAACGTGATATTTAGGATAGGATTAGTTATGGAAATATGGAAGGTGTCATAAAAATCCAACTTTGTTGATTTTTCCCTTATACAAGTCCAATAGATCTTAACTTAGTGGATTTGAAAGCATGAGGTTCATTAAATTTAATATGTATATATTAATTATGAAATCTATAATGATAAGTGATCCGAATGGAAAATGACATCCACCCATGGTATTCATCCACCCATGTTATCCATCCAACCATGGAATTTACCCATGGTATTGTAAATGGCATCGACCCATGGTATTCATCCACCCATTGTATTTATTCGCCCATGGTATTGTAAGTGACATCTATCCATGACATTCATTCACCCATGGTATGTATCCACCCATGGTATTCATCCACACATGGAATTTACCCATGGTATTGTAAGTGATATTGACCCATGGTATCACTAGTAAAAAATGATGAAATTAATGACTAGGTGACTAAAAATGTTAGTCACCACAATTATTTTAAGTGAATTACTACTAAATTTGAGTAATTTTATGTGATCGAACTAAAAATGACTAACTTGAATGACTAATTTAGTCTTGGAATAAAATATACGACTAGATAATAAGTGACTAACTTAAAACAACTAATTTAGTCTAGGGATAAAATATATGACTAGATAATAAGTGACCAAAGTAAATGTGACTAACTTAAATGACTAATTTAGTCTAGGATTAAAATATATGACTAGATAATAAGTGACAAAATTAATAATGATTAATGTAAATGACTATTATATTCCAAGAATAAAAATATGGCCAAATAACAAGTACAACAAGTATATGAATTAGTCATTTATGTCAGTAATTTTTAATTGTGTCACTCTATATATGGAAAATTGCAATTTTGGTACCGAAGTGTTACATTTGACTATAGGTGTCTCTGAATCTTCTTGCAGTGTTAAAATTTAGAGACAAAGGGGTCTCTGAATTTACAGTGTTGAAATTATGAATACCCATTTGTCTCTAAAGTTAACAATGCAAATGGAATTATCTACAATTAACATAATTGCAAGTATCATCTAGCAACTTTACACTAATGCATTCATTATAATTTTAGTAAAGGTAATATTAATTAGATAGCCAAATTTATATTTATATTTATATTTAATATTTGGCCATAAAGTTTAATTTTTAAACTTCATTTATTTATGTTAAAAGTGTGAGTTGTTTTAAATCTAAGGTTAAATCTTCATATTTACATTTAATAACTAGATAAATATAACATTTCTTATGTTTAACATGTGAGTTCATTTAAATCTAGTATTAAATCATCATATTTACATTTGATAAATAATAAATAGATAAATCTACAATATATATTTATAGACCTATTTAGTAAATAGGTATGTACATTTGTTAATTTAGGTATGAAACCTAATTAAATTTTTAATGATGTATGAACCTTTTTTTTTTTGTAAGTCAATGTTATATTCATGTAGGAAAAAAAGAGTACATATAGCCAGTTACAAAGCCGGTGGTCTCACCTCGACTTGGTTTGTTAACAAAAATTTGCACCAGATGCAAAAAAATGCAAAAGAGGGACTAGGGACATTGTCCATAAACGGTTGGGCCAGAGCCACCAAAACACATATAAAACATAAAGAACACAAAATAGCATACTAGTCGTCCAACGTGGTGGATGCATGGTTGTCCGGGGTTGTTCCTAGATGCGGTGGAGGACAAAAGTCACACTGACCATGCCCTTCAAAGTGCGCCATCCAAGTCTCCAGCTTTTCTGCTTTCTTAGTGAGTTGATTTTGGCCTTGCCAAACAACTACCAGTCTCTCCCGGACTTGGCACTGTAAATAGTGCATTCAGTCCAATGTTTCCATATGCTCGGCATGCTCCTCATGACATAATCTCTCAGTTGTGTCCACTCTTTCCATTAGGCTGTTGATAAGTGCACGATTGTTCTCTAGGCAACAGTGTTGGATAACTTACCCCTCATTTACCTAAAATCAATAAAACCCATGATTCCCCTTGCCACCATGGCCTCCTCCGCCCCGATGAATATGCTTTTGAACCTTCAAACCCCCACCTCTGTTATCCCCCTTCTTACCTCCTCCACCGCCCCCATGCGCACCCACACTAACGAGTCGTGCACGGTCGCAGTCTTTCCACCCTAGCGTGGAGCCGCCATGATTATTTCTGAGTCTGCCACCCCCACAGGGCCATGGATGACAGGGGAGGGAGAACATCCACACCACACCAGGGGCTTCATAATTCGCCAAGGTCGAGGAACCCCGCCGTGTGTAGAGTCGAGAGACCAGACCCCCCACTATAGAAAAAAAAACACCACCAGAAAAGGAGCCAAATGTCGTCTCCCACCATCACAAGGAAGCACAAAAACACCTTCCACTACCAGATAAAGACGTCTACCACCAGCAAAACCAAATACTATCACCCGCCAAACCAACACAGAAAATTTAACAACAAATGATGACAAAGTAGTCGACGCCTGAGTGTAACTTCCCCCGGGCAGTGACCAGCCTCCAAATTCTCCACATAGAGACCACACACCAATCCACCAAACACTATCACACCCACGTTGGAGGGCACTAAATTTGGAAATGCAAATAATTTTCTGCCACCACCCTCGAGGTTTCTTGGACTGCAAATTCTAGCTTCGTCTCTTATCACGAAAAAACAGACTCACTGAAAGCCAAGAAAAATGGAAACGAGTGATCTCACTTCCCTTCAACTTCCTATCCTCAACCCAAACGCAGTCAACGGTTAAGAAACTGAGCAGCAGGGACCGATTTCAAACACACCGCACCAGCAAATTCCCATGATGAGCACACACAAGCCACTCTCTCTGTAAACCTTCCTGCGACGTTTACGATTCCTCTTTAGAGGCCACCATGATTCCTCTTTAGAGGCCACCATCAGGACCAACACCAAACCATATTTAGGAGTCTAATGTTGGGCTCCCTCATCTTCCCTTGCCTTATCCTTTCACCACCTCTGAACTCCAATTCACAATTAATTTTCACACGAATTGCCAACGTGAAGCCAGTAACTCTCAACCCATAACCCATTAACCCCTCACCCCTAACCCCTGAAATCCTTAACTGTTAAATCCCCTAACCCCTAAGCCCCTAATCCCTAATCCCTTAACCACTAACTCATTATTCACCTAACCCCTAACTGCGCATAAATCCCCTAATCCATAAGCCCCCAATCCCTAATCCCTTAACCACTAACTCATTATTCCACTAACCCCTAAATGCACCTAAATCCCCTAACCCCTAACCCCCCAATCCTTAACCCCTTAACCACTAACTCATTATTCCCATAAACCCTAACCCTAAACCCTAAACCCTTATTCCCCTAAGCCCTAAGCCCGTAATCCCTAATCCCTTAACCACTAACTCATTATTCCCTTAACCCTTATAACAGTCCTTAAAACTCGTTGGGATTATCCATTCCAAACGAGAGCAGGTCTATTTGGGACCTACGATTGGGTTAATTCCCCCTTGTTGGAAAGATCAAAACGGTTAATCTTCTATATAAAAATGTAGATCAAATCTTTCATTAAAAAGAGGGAACCAATATACCATCTCTACCAGGCTATGCCTATCAGTCGCTTGGCCTCTTCTTGCTCTCACATGAATGTAGTATTGCTTGACTAGTACAGAAGAAGGTTTCACATTATCAACTGTTTGTTTGGGACAACTTTCAATTGTTTCATCACTGTTACATTCTTCAAGCTTATCCTTTAAATCATCCTAGTCTTTTGTACTCTCTCCAACTTTGTAGTGCTTTCCATTCCTCTCAGTCTCATATGTTTCCATCGTCTGTTAAGGGACAAGGTCAACAACATTAGGATGTTTTTGCAACAAACAAGGGTATTTCCAGGACACAATCAGGTGGAGCAAGAGTATAATCGCAACTTTCTCATGAATGTGGGACACTCGAACTTAAGCTTTTCTGTAGTAGTCATGAGGTGCAGTGTGGTTATTGAGACTTCATCAGATGTCCATTCTTCGGACTTAATTGTGTGACAACACTGTGGCTAAGTTTGAAACTGGATATTGAAGATACATTTGGTTTAATTTCAATAGACATTTTCATCAATAAATGTAAAGCAATGGCTAACAAATACTAGAAATTAATAAGTAGAGAAGGCATGGCAATAAGAAAGAGTACATACAAAATTGTTACATTGAGACACAAAGAATAAAGAACTATTGTGCACAAACAGAGACCAACGAAACTATCATCTTAACCCCTAATCCCTTGAACACTAATTCCCAACCCCTAACCCATTTAACCCCTAAGCCCTAAACCTCTAAACCCTTAACCCCTAACCCATTTAACCCCCTAAACCCTAAACCTCTAAACCATAAACCCCTTAGCCCTTAAACCCTAATTCTCGACCCATAACCCATTTAACCCCCTAAACCTAACCCCATTAACCCCTAACCCCTAACCCGTAAAATCCTTAACTGCTAAATCCCCTAACCCCTAAACCTCTAAACCCTTAACCCATTTAACCCCCAAACCCTAAACCTCTAAACCCTTAACCCATAATCCCTAAACCCTTAACCCCTAACCCATTAAACCCCCTAATGCAGCAAGAAGATGCCAAGCTAAATTGCATTATATTTTTACTCACAATGATGTTATTCATTGACAAAATTTATTCAAACCAAATATTTTGCCATGCCGTAAGGTAGGGATTAACTCGAAATCGATGGCCTTTTAGGTGCTAATATGTTTTGTTTGATCATACCGCGCTTGCCATGTGTTGATTTAGAGAGAAACCACTGCAAGTAATGAGATGGTCCCCAAAACATAGAAGGACCCATGAATGTGACTCTGTGTCTGCCATGAGAATGAAGGAAACCCTTTAAAATATGCAATAAGAAAACACATGGAATTGAAATGTTAATTAAGGATAACGTAAAAACGTGGTTGCAGAGAATATGATGAAAGACGTAGAAAAAAAAGAATGCTACAGTGATCAGAGATCCTTGTCAGTATTTTGGGAAAGAATAAGTTTAAGAATATCGAAACAACTCTTGGAGTCATGTTCAATGAGTGACCATAAACTTAGGGGTGTCAGAGTGGCTAATAATCATAGTTTATGGTGGATGAGATTCGCCATACATAACGTTTGTCGTTTAGGTCATTTGTTTGGTGGTCAATGTTGGTGAATCACTATATTATATCATGGTACCATAAATTTCTTTTTTAAAGGAAAAAATCTAGTAAACATGAAATAAGTTGCATCTCGTGTAAATGTTTAATGTCGCGATGTTGTGAATGGTTGACACATTATATGTATCATATATTTGTAATCACTTCTTTCAAGTTTACTTTAAGAAATAAAGGAAGAGGTGCAGGGCCTTACCATAAGAACGACTTGCACTAACTCGTCTCCTCATATCATTCAAACATTAGCCCATAAATCAAACACATGCCCTAATTTCTCTAGTATGGAAACCCTTGGATGAATATGATAATGAACTCCTCCCAACCGCTAGTTCTAACCCAACTATTGAATGTCTTTGGTTGGCATGTGTAAATGCCTTTAATGGATCCATGGATATGTATGAAATCAAATTTTGCATTGAAATGGTACAAACACCCAAATTAACACAAGGTATAGAAATTTCAACCTTACAACTCTCTCACCCAATATTAAATACTTCACTAATTAGTCATGGGGTAATCACAATGAAAATAATAATAGTATTTAATATAAAGTTATAATATAGGTAGATGCTAAATTGGCATGTGAGACCCCCTTGTTCGTGGGACAATATATGCCCTTCATGCAATGATTTAACTATTTAATCCACGGAGGTATACATACCTTAATTTCCCTTGGATTCAAAATTGTGACATTTAAAGGGGAAACACTTTAACACAATTCTAACAAGTAAATACAAACTTAATTTGTATATGTATCAAAGTTAGTCTAAGAGTTGCATGACATGCTTAATTTTGCACGAAATCAACGGAACTCGTGAACGGTTAATCACAATAGGCATGTATGGTTGATTCCGATTATCATAGGTATGTTAGTTTGGTTTTCCCAATCCACAAATTTCACGCATTGTTACTATTGTTAAAGGTATGTCGGGTTGGTTTACTTGTTCAACATCATGCACATTTGGTTGTGTTCATTAAAGGAATTTTAGTTCATTGACAAAACCAATAGTTTGTCAAGTTGGTCAACTTAGCGAGTTGTGTGTCATGTCAATCATCTTAATGAACAACATGTCATGTCGATTAATTTATTTATTGACATGTGCATTCCATTGTCATTGTTAGTGATGTGTTAGGTTGGTTATTAACATCTATTTTTTATTAACAATATCTTGGAGATTAACCCTATCAACATGCATGTTTAACTACAATTGCGAGAGGTATGTTAGGCTGGTCAACTCCATCAACAACATTTATTTTCAATTACGAATGTTGAGGCATACCACATTGGTCACCCGATTACCAACATGTACCTTTTGGTTATCACTAGTAGAAGCATGTTAGGTTGGTCAACTTGATCAACTACATGTATGGTTGGTTACAAGTAGTAAAGCTTCATTTGAATGGTCAATGAAATAAATAGTGTGCAAATATTGTTACCAATATTGAATACATGTTTTGTTGGTTAACTTAGTTAACATCACATAAATTCAATACGATTGTTCGAGGCATCCAAGGACACTCAACCCATTTAAAGTACTGCATAACATCGATGAGGGCTTTCTTATTGCTTGGTGGGTGAAAATAGTGTGTTATTATTCCCCCACATGTGTTCAATATTGCCATGTGACGTGTTCACCCCTCATGGGCTGAATTTCCTTCTTAAGGGGGTTGTTTATTTAAGATAGGGTTAGGTCCAAGTCTACAGTGACTTTCGTAGAATAGATACCACTTAGTTGTGACTGTTGAGTTAAAGTGGTGCTTTCATAGCTTTTGAGTTGCTTCTACCACATTGAAATGTCTAAAATCAATTAATTTCCACTTGCTTGTGTTCATGAAAACAGTTTCAATCCAAAAAAAAATGTATGTGAAAGCAAGTTAAATAGCCCAATGCTCGTTGACCCACACCACCAACGTTACTAGATTGATCTCCTTGTTTGTATTTGTTGGGGTTCAACCTCATCCCACCTAACATAAGTCATTTAGTCCACCATTACATACACATGCATACTTCTAAAAAACATGGCAAACTTGACCATTGTCATACCTTACAAAATAATTTCAAAAACATTGCTACATTTGCACCACAACATATACATATGTGCAATTTGTATCAATATTTCCTAAATTGCTATATAGTTCTCTTAATTGCAATATTCTACCACCTTGACACCCCTTAAACCCTATGAAAATATTTGTATTGATTTCATGACCCTCTCCATTTTTCAATTTCCTTAAATTAATCTTATAACACCCTCCATTAAAATCATTACCTACACTTACATATATTCATTAACTCTATAACTCAACAAATATTAAAACTACAACAATAATATAATTATAATACTATATAAATGAGATATCTTCACATCTAAAACTAATGATGTATTAAGGCCGATATGTTTCATTGCTTCCTTGAGAACCTTTTCCCTAGACCAACAAGGACTCAAGAGGCTCTAGTGACCCTCATTGCAAGGAAATGCATAAAAAAAGCAGGAACTTCTAAACCTTGGGGAATCCTTCCCACTCTCTCAAATTTCGAAAGGTAAAAACAAATGCATTAGGAGGGAAAATTTCCCAATCCACGGATAGAAGACTGAAAAAATGAAAAAAATTTAATAAAAACTGGTGGTGAAATTTTTTTACTCTTTTTACTGAAATATGAGAAGGTAAAAACAAATGCATTTGGAGGGAAAATTTCCCAATCCACGGATAGAGGGCTGAAAAAATGAAAATAAATTGATAAAAAATGGCGGTGAATATTTTTTACTCTTTTTACTAAAATTCGAGAAGGTAAAAATAAATGCATTTGGAGGGAAAATTTAAAATGAAAATAAATTAATAAAAAATGGCAATGAAATTTTTTTACTCTTTTTACTGAAATCCACTAGAATCACTGGAACGACAACAAAAGTTGGTCCAAGGGTTTCGAATTTGCGCTGAATGGTTAATGGGGTGGTATGACCCTGGTAATCGATGAGGGATGCCATTGACACAATGAATGGCAAGATGCTTGACGGGAGGAGCATCACCGCTAACCCAGCCCAGTCCAGATTAAACGGGGCGGTAGTGGAGGTTGTGGCTCGCGTCGCTACCGTGGGGGCGGCGAGGAAACGGGGGCGGTAGTGGAGGCTATGGCTCGCGTGGCTACTGTGGGGGCGGCAGTGATGGGGTTACAGTGGAAGCGGTGATAGTGTCAACCATGGTTATGGTGGCGGTGGTGGCTACAACGATGGTGGCGATGGCGGATATTGCTATGGTTGTGGTGGTTCTAATGGTGGCAGCTGAAGGAGATAGGAAATATGATGTTGCCCTAGGTTTTTATTTTTTCCTGCAAGTGGTCTTATGTTTTGGTTCTGTAATAATCCTGTTGGTGGTAGAGCTCTATGCTGGTAACTGTCCCTGGGCCTGGTGTTTCGATGTTTTGTAAACTCTGTCTGGTTTTTTATTTGGATCTTTGTGGCTCTCGTTGAGCTGTATCGAAGCGGAAATATACAAACGTATGGTTATAATAAGAAAAGAAGGACCAAGAAGAGCTCGAAGCTGTAACTCAGTCGACGACAGACAACGTTTAAGACAATCAGTCGACGGATGTGTCCAGCCCAGACGACGATCAAGATGCTTCTAGCAGCGACGAGGCTAAAATCGATGACGAGGTAATTTTTTCAAACTCCATTTCTTGATGAAATTAGCATCTTGCTTATTCTGTCTCACATTGTCCTACCACTTGTTCTACGCATGATCTAGGTGCATTTAAGTTTTAATCTTAAACCTTTTGTGATTATATCTGGAGTTAGTTAATTTATAGCATTCCCAAGTTCATTGGATTTTAACTGATACGTTTTATTTTGAATTTTTTTGTTAGTTTTCTTAAGGAACATGAAAAATCCATGATTTACTAAATGGAGAAATAATGGATTTAGAAATTTGTCTAAACATACAAAATACTCTGGTCGTCGATCAGAAACGAATATACTGGAGTTAGTTAATTTATAGCATTCCCAAGTTTGTTGGGTTTTAAATGATACATTTTATTTTGAATTTTTTGTTAGTTTTCTTAAGGAGCATGAAAAATCCATGATTTACTAAATGGAGAAATAATGGATTCAAAAATTTGTCTAAACATACAAAATACTCTAGCCGTCGATCAGAAACGAATATACTAGCAATTGCCTCTAAAGCAGTTGCTCCTAAAAGTGGAAAGATACACTTAAGGTAGTTCATCTCTTCAATATTTAGGAAGATTTGTCTTTTATCTCATTGTTGTGCTTGAAGATGTTGCAACATAGACTTATCAAGATCAATCTCAAACAGCTTTTCCATTATCTTAGTATATGCAATCGCATGGCGCTTCTCGTCTACAGCAATAGTTCCACATATTTGAGCCAATTTCAAATCACCGTATCCTTTAGCAAATATTGTAGTGTTGCCATGTGATACAAATGTTGCTCTCTCCTGGAAATAAGTGTATAGGAAGCCCAGATAGGGGCTATAGTTCCACATATTTGAGCCAATTTCAAATCACCGTATCCTTTAGCAAATCTTGCAGTGTTGCCATGTGATACGAATGTTGCTCTCTCGTGGAAAGAAGTGTATAGGAAGCCCAGATAGGGGCTATTTTCTGTGCGTGGATCCTAAATAAGCCAAAACGTGAAGTCAGATAATATTCATCAACAATATCCTGCAGAAAGCTCCCAACATGCAATATAGAAAATCCAGTAAAATAGCATTACAAAATGCAATCCCATACCCTGTTGACACCAATAGTAAATGTAATAAAATAATTAAAGAAGTGTATAGGAAGCCCAGATAGGGGCTATTTTCTATGTGTGGATCCTAAATAAGCCAAAACGTGAAGTCAGATAATATTCATCAACAATATCCTGCAGAAAGCTCCAAACATGCAATCATTAGGGGAATTTTGAGGTCTAAAATGGGCCTCCTAAGAAAAATGTACAACAAAAATAAACTTTATAACAACCAATAGGATTCAAGATGATGATGTCAACCATGGGGGATGATTTATCATTTTTTAAATAAAAGGGTAAAAATATTAAAAAATAATAAAATAATAAAACTACTTTTTCAACTCGTATTTTCAACTTATCTCCCAAAATGTTTACTCAAATTTCGAGTGGGAGTACTCGTTGGATGAAAAATTTAATTCCTCATCCAAGGAGTACCCATGTTGCATACTTTTGATGAACTCTACTACACGAAAAATGAGAAATACATAAAAAAATGTGATTGTAATCACACTTTTTATGTATTTATCATTTTTTTGTGTAGTAGGACCCATCGAAAGTATGCAACATGGGTACTCCTTGGATGAGGAATTAAATTTTTCATCCAACGAGTACTCCCGCTCGAAATTTGAGTAAAAATTTTGGGAGATAAGTTGAAAATATGAGTTGAAAAAGTAGTTTTTTCATTTTTCCATCTAAAATTTGATGATGTCATCAAATCTTATTTGATTTTTTCCACTATTATTTTATAATTTCCTTAGGAGGCCCATTTTATACCTAAAAATTCCCCTAATGATAGAAAATCCAATAAAATGGCATTAAAAAATGCAATCCCATAGCCTATTGACACCAATAAAAAATGTAATAAAATACTTCGACCATATGTTTGTAAAGTTTAAACGCTTGTGTCGTCACTTACCATTCCAAAACCAATCAAACACTGTATGGTTTTCTCAACCTGTCTCATGTCCACTTGGCCACACAAGTAAAGATACTTATTAAGAAGATCACTGTGTCTATTTTCCTCAGCTGTCCACATACGTGTCCACCTTGCCCAGGATGTGGGACTGGCACCAGTTTAATCTCTTACACCGTTCAAGGTGTTGAGCATGGTCTGGTAAGTGGGAAACGCTTCCTCGGTAATCATGTCTCCCACAAGGAAAACTAAATAGTCATCTGGTAATTCAAGTGATCGCTCCCGCAACTCTCTAACTTCTTCAAGGAAGCCCTCAGAAGAAGAATCAGGCAAAAAGTCCTGACTCCTGGGCTACCAAGACTTCTCAACAGTCTTTAAATGAACCAATATATTGTCTTTTTCCCAGTCCTCAAGTGACTTAAAGATCTCAATCTTCTCAGGCGGCATGGAATGTGTCATCTGCTCATGAACTTCACGCGGTTGGATTTTAATCCTTTCAACTTCCCTGAAAAATGAAACTAATGATATCAGAAATCACAAGTCATTAGTTCATAAGAACTAAAAATATGATTGATGAGATACAGGAGGGAATTAAGTTCACGCATTCCCCACAATATCCATGACTGACATAATCTACTTATGAGTCATGACTACATCACCAAACATGACAATTAAATGGGAATCTAAAATTTGATCCATGGGTAGACGCCAAATACAAACAGCCTAAAGAAGACAGGGACGCTACCTATTAAATAATCAGAAGAGAAAAGTCAATCCCACTACTCTGATTGAATTGAAATGGATAAAAAGACCAATTACACTTTAAAAATTTGTCTCGAGTTTCTGACAACGACCAAGAAAGATGCAAATACGGATTTAACTAAGCCGACCATTCTTGCTCACTCACAAGAAACCTACCTAGTGCTACAAAAGATAATGGGAAAAATCAAGCACAGCTCTTGCCAAACAAACCTGAATCTCAAACCAAGCACCGCTTGAAAGTATAATATTCGAGTCTTAACAAGTCTGAATCTCAAACCAAGCACTGTTTGAAAGTATAATATTGTTCTCGAGACTTGAAATCTCAATCATCTTGTGTACACATGTGTTGTAACAAAAAACAATTGTTGTTATTCTCTGTTGAAGACTTTGTATTCTGCATTTTTGTCCTTATTTTGTTGTTCTTGTGACTGGCTGTAAAATAATCTGTCGGCTGAGCAAAAATCCTCTAAAATATTGTGTGAATTGGCTGAGTAATACATGTGTGCAGTGAGTGGAGTTGAAAGGGGAATAGACTCCAACAAAATCTGAGCTATTTTTTTTTTTTTTAGCTCATCCTCTAAACTACTGTGCGAATTGGCTGAGTAATACATGTGTGCAATGGGTGGAGTTGAAAGGGGAGCAGACTCCCACAAAATCTTAGCTAATTTCTTAGTTAACTCATCCATCAAGCATGTGTCCAATACTGTTGTGTACGTCCTTTATAGATTATCTACGTATCTCCACTTTGGTGCTATGTGTTAGCTATAGTCTGCTGTGAGTAGATTGCGTGGAGGCTGAGCTGAATAGATGCAGGAGGGAGGCTAAGGGGAGTCCAACTGTCCAACTCCGAAATAACTTTGCCTTGAAAATTGCCAGTTAAACCTTACCAGAACATGTGTACAGGATGTTGTGTGGAGTATTCTCAGGCTTTTGCGTGGAGTTTGGAACTAACAGAGCATATTTCGAATTTCCCTTTCTTGCAATTAATATGTGTGGAACATAAAGGGGGGAACAAGCCAAGACAAGGAGGGAGCACATTGAATTCCGTAGATACCACAAATTGCTATAGACCCTAGGTGGATGCTCCAATCACCCTTTGACTCAGCCTTTGATTTCATCTTGATTTTCCATGTCATTTTCCTTGCCCCCTTTCACTTGGAAAAATAATAAACAAATCACCACTTATTATTTTTTTGAATTTTTCTTCACTTTTTGCCACTAACATTAGAGAAAGTGGGTTTTGAGGGGGTAATAATGATTTTTTTACCCTCAAAGTGTACATGGGAAGAATGTTGGGATGGAGAGCATGAATTTTTAGTACTTATAAGCCCCCAACATCTTCCAGACTCACTTAGTTACAATTTTTAATAGACACATTTCCCACCCCAAGTCTTCTTATTTCTGAACGAAGTTTCTTTATAAAAAAAATCATAATTTTCATCATCCTCATAATCGTTTAGTGATGGGTTACCCATCAACAGAAGCCTCATGACCTCGGTCCTCAATTCTTACATACTCCTGATTCTCCTCCATAGCCAATGCATATTCATTAGGGAGTTGTCTTTAGTTGCAGAATATTCACATATTTCAAGGTAATTATAAATATTGTTCAAACTAACAACTTCATCTCACCACCATGGCAGAGAAGAAGATAATTGCGAAACCAATGAGATGACCGATAACTCCCAGTAATAAACTAATTTGATGCTTTCAAGCTCAATGATGTGAAATTAAAGGGAGGAATAACTTGGCCATCGCTAGAACCGTGCACATTAGTCGATAAAGAAGTGGTTGGGTCTTCGTTGTCCAAGCGAAGGCTTATACCCTCCATCACAATTTTTGTACATGGAATGATCCAGCTACATGAAAGTTTTATTGCCTCTTTCGTTGCCGAAGTGCCAATGATGTCTATGTATGTCACGTTGTGAACTTGAACAACGAAACTATGATTGTTGCATGGTTTTAACTGATTGTGGCATCACAATGGAGGGGCACAGTAATATTGATCCATAATAATGGGATTTGAGATGTTAATCATGTTCACATGTTGGAACATTAATTGTTAGGCATAACCAGAATCCCCTGCCATGTTTTTATGCGTACTGATTCATTTTCTGTGCAATTGAGAGAAGATCCATTAACAACCACGTCTCAAACTATATCTTCTAAATCCCTGCTGCCAAGACTTCCAATACTTATTCCGTGCTCAGGCCCACAAACTAGTTTGTTGATTTCAATGTATGAACTTTGTGTAACTACAGAAACACAATTGTCTCATGTTGCAATTGTGCAATTTTGAATCACTACATGTCGAGAGGCTGAGACGTGAATTCCATTTGTATTTGGACTATCCCCGGGAGCAACAATTTCCAAGTTCGACTTGAACATGTGTTAACCAAGCTATTTTAAAATGGATTTTTGGACTGTCCTTGAACTTCAAATCTCTCAAATGTACATTTGAGCTAGAATATACCATAAATGATGTGGGGACACTATGGAAAATATGGTTTTGGTCTTGGTTGCAATCACAAACCCACCATTTCTGGGTCGTCCCACCAATAATTCCTCTACTATCAATAGCTAATCCTTGGACCTTGGAGAACATAAGCTATTCATTGAGGTCTTGGACGAATTTGGTAGAATATATTCTCCTTAGACTTGGCACCCAAGCAGAGGGAATTCCATGTTATGTGATGCATCCTTAGACTTTGGGAAGTCATCGAGAGTAAATAGATATCTTATTGACATTCCATGCAATTTTTGGAAGATAGTAAGGCTAGATATTTGTCATATTAATTAGTGGTCAAGAAATAGTCATTCTGCAATTGATGGCACAGTCTATTAGTGGTCGTAGCTTGTGGAATATAACTTTTCATACACGATTGTTTTAAGATGGCTGCAAGGATGAGAATCATTACATCTGATTATGCAAAACATTGTGTCTGAAAATGTTTGCACTGTGGAGAAGTTAAATAGGAATAGAGGCAATCTTGTTTACTGCAACCACAAATATGACATTCTTTTATACCAAGGATCTTACTATGCTAATTTTTGCTCTTTCAAGATTATTTTACTAGTAGAGTTCAATGTTCTAAAATGTGTTGTTATCAAAATTTGACTTTTGAAACCAATGGTATTTTAGTTTTAAAATTACATCTCTAGAAAATATTTTGTTTTTTTGGACATTTAATGTAGTTATAGTTTATAAGCTTCAAATTCCATGAGAAATTATTATAATTTAGTTAACTTATCATATATTGGCAATTTGAAATTGCATCGTGATGCATGCCATTCATATAAATAGTCAAATTTGCATTTTAGGATCCTATAATGAATTGTGGAACAAAATTTTGTATTTTCATATTGAACTATAGTGTTCAGTGTGTCTGTTTCCATAATGCTATTTGCAATTGACAATAACTGAAGGGGTTGGTCAAATTTGAAGGTTGTTGCTACCTTCTATTGTTGGTCATAGAGTCTGTTTGATTTTCTGTTTTCAATTTGTTGTGCAAAATTTCAATTTATTTGCATGAAATAGTTGGGTTCATAAGTCATTTTTTTATTAACCTTGTTAGTGCCCAAATCATGTTACCATAAATGGAATCACATGATATTTTTCCAAGAGATGGTCAAGAAACAGAAGGAGTATATAAAAACATCTATAATATTTTTAGAAGTACCATAGTACACAATAACATTGAGTACTATCATGGGAAAGGAATGTTTGGATGTAAGTTTAGTTGCATTGTAGGAGGAAGGCTTTACTTTAGAGTATCCTTGAGCTGAGTTGTTGATTGGATTGTTTGGACTATATAGAAAAATAATTATTTTTTACTTTTTGTTTAGATTATACATCATAAATTAAAAATTCTAACATTTAATAAAATCAAAAATCTCACATTCTTTTATACCAATTTTTGTTCTTTCAAGATTCTTTTCCTAGCATTGACTATTGAGTAGTCTATGGATGGAGGAGAATAGAGATTAAAACTTGAGGGTTTGAGTGCTAGGTGGGGAAGTTGTTGTTGTAGATTGTGAAGACTTGAAGAGTTTCCATTGTATAATGCAAATTTTTCATGACTTTCTTGTAAATTGAAATCATGAAGACTCAACAGATTGTTAGGATTGTTACCATGTCTTTTGAGAGGATGGATTAGAGCATTGACCATTAAGTGGATTTAAGATTTCAAATGGGAGGCTGGATGATCAAAATGGTAGTTAGAGACACCATTCCCTATCAAAGTTAAAATCCCCAAATATTTGTACTATGTGGAGTAAGGATAGAGCTAAACATTAATGATTATAACTATAGGTAGAACCAATACTCACTCGATTGGAAACTGTGCTTGATCATATTTTCTAGACTTGAAAATAACATATTCAACAATATCATAGGATCATATCAACATACATCAAAATTTCCAAGGATCATGGCATGAAGTTGTGAACTAAGATGGACAAAGTTCAATTTTTCCATTATTAAGAGTCAAACCCAAAATTATGTTTCAAAATATGGTAATACACAACAAATATAATAGCTTAGGAATAAGTGGCAAAGAAGGCCCTCATGCTTTTGTGTAGTGTTGCTCCAATTGCATGAACTTATTTTTTTGGATATACTGGATATTGGGCCTCATAACCTTGTTAAGCAATCCTTTTGAGGTTGCATCTAGGTTTCCCATGTTAATGATAATAAGGTAGATGTCTAGTATGTGAAACTATTCATGATTTTGGTTTGTCTCATCAATCATAGTTGATTTTTTCTAGAAGTGATTGGGTCAAGCATATGTGAAAAACTAAACTTAATCTTTTCAAGATTTTTTTTTTTTAATTTGTTCCCTAAGTATTAACAATATATACAAACACTGATAAATTCCAAAATAGTATTCTAAAATGAGATGAAACCAAACTGCCATTTTGGTGACAGACATAGTGGTTGGGTTGAAGTGTGGGAACTGTGGGATAACAAAAGGACTTTCTCTTCCCTAGAGGACCCTCTTCAAATTATTTGGGACAGTAATCCAGATAAGAAAATTGAATAATAAAGAAACCTTTGGAGTATAGATACACTTCATAGTAATTTTTTTTCCAGTTTGAATATATCCACTTGTACAATTCTAATATAGGTGTTGTGAATCAGACTTTAGTGCCTGTGATTCACAGAAAGGGTTTGTGACATATTGCTCAGAGAACTCTACCATTGTGACCTTTTTAGCTTGGGCTCATAAGGAAACATGCACATTTAAAGTGCATGCTAATAGAGGGCAGTTATTTGCAACATGTTTTGTGGTTTTTTCTTGACCCATTAATTAATGACACCTATGATTAATAACTCTTTGGTAATTTTAAATATGTAAACTTGATTACAAATTATAGTCGTTGAAGTGGAGGGGTTTATTTGAGACCGTATCCTTGAAAGAAATAGTCTCTGAGGATGAAAACACACGTTTTCCCATTACTCCTTTTTCTAGGCACAACACCAAAATTAGAATAGTGTATTTGCATATGTTAGACAATAGATAATGGTCATCAAGTTGGTTTCTTGCAAACAAAGTTATTGTTGCTCTATTTTTTGCTTTTTATTTACTATAAAATCAAGAAAGTTCACCCAAAATATTAAGGTTTTCCCCTATGATAGACTTGACAATAATTTGAAAGCTTGCTTTGATTTCAAAGCCCTCTCAAATTAAGGTCCCCTAACATTTCCATTGTTACCAATTTTTTTATTAAAAATACTTTTTGTTCAAATATTTTTTTGAACACTTGCCATGCAACCTCAGGTCCAAAGGAAATATTTTGTTTTTGGCCTAAGTGATCTTAATTGAAATGTGTTAACTACCGATCTATCTATGAGTACATCCAATAATATTACTTTACCATACCCCTAAGAACACATCTAAGCCGTTATTTTTTATGCTTGGACTATCATGTTAGTCCCTAAAGAGCAGTTTGGGTTCTTCCATTGCTAATAGTAACAATCATAGAGCTCTTTCCATATGAACCATGTTAACATATTTTCAAGTTTCTTTGTGTATGTTTGTTCCTTTGAGCAAACTCAAACCAACAATAACCTAGGTGCCTCTGTTTGCACTACCTTTAATCTCTGAGACTTTTTGATTGCCACTTTAAGGCATTACTTCATTGTGCGAGGCAAGGGATGTGTTGACTAGTTAGTGAATAGTAAACACCCCAATATTTGTGGTGTTCTCAGCCTTAATAGCTTTAGTAGAAGGCTTATAAATTGACCTTTTCTTAGAGGAATAACCATAAAGCTCTAGGAAAGTTTTGCAGTCGCTACCAAAGTTCCCTCTATGGCTCGGGCTCATAAGGAAACATGCTCATTTAAATTCCATGATAATAGAGTTCATTTATTTGCAATAAGTTCTATGGTTTTATCATCACTTCTTACTTGATGACATTTATGATTAATAACTCTTTAGTAAAGTTTAATATATTGTAAACTTGATTACATTAAATTATAGTATTGGAGTGTTAATACTATAATATTATGCACTTGGATAACTCATTATATTAAAAGGTACCCCTTCAATGGTATTTTAGGGATGTCTTTGAGAAAGTGGCATTCATGGGACACCTACCCTAGTGGAAAAGATGTGTCCATGACCCACATGTGTTTTTATGTGTATATGTGTGTTAAAGAGGCTTCCAATATGAGGATGAGTTACATTACCCTTGAGATGCATTATCCAGTCACTTATAAATATGTACATTTAGATTGGGCTACTTGTTACATGGATGCATTTAGTTTTATCTGTAAATAATTTTATTTTCGCCAATTTTTCACAACTTCATTGTGCTTTTAACAATTTTCACTGTAGAATAAGACAAATTTGTATGGTTAAACTGTATTGCACACACACATTTGTCATTTCCTCTGAAGGACCCAAATGATACATAGGATTGAATTGGAAATTTAAATGGAAAACAAAAACTGGCATCATTTGGACATAGCTAACATAAGTTGCTCCGAGATATGTTCGGATTTGCAAAGAAAAAGAAGCAAGTGCTAAAAATGTTATGTGTTATGTTATTTTTTATAGATTATTTTCATTTCAAACATTTGTACAAACTTTGTCAGTTGATAGGTACCCCAATAATAAATTGAGCACAACAACATTAACAATTGCAGATTCAACATGTATGATTAGAAAAGTTCGCATGAGTCCTTCCTATTATCACTTTGTACTTCTTTTGATGCATGTGAAATAACCGTTTAGGTTGACCCTAAGTACCACCAATAGAACTACTGAATTTACACCATATGCAAATACTTGAATTCTATTGATGGAAAAATAATTTCCTCTTTTATTATTCGAAGCATCCATTGTATCTATATATTGTTCATAAACATGAAAATTTTAAAAATAGGAGTGAAAAAATGTCTTTCACAAAGCAATAATTAGATCATACTAGCAAGCCAAGAACCTTCAAATTATTAATGACACCATTGTGCAATGATGCAGATAATGGGCATTTAACACATGCCTCAATCTTGATAGAATATAAAATTTTGAATGATTGGTTTCATGTAAATGTACTCCACAACATGCTATATTGTGATATATGTGCGCATATTTTCTCAAGCTCCACACAAAAGAAGGTTTGAGAACTAAGGAAAAATATTTATGATGTTCCTTGTTTACAAATTTGAGAAGCCTCAAGGTTTACAATCAAAATCTATAAATTTTGTTTCCTGGTGGAATGTGAGACATTCTTGGATTTGTATAACGCTTCAATGCTTTTTTAGGATCTAGGTAAGTGTGAATGAATAAAAGCTTTCTATCATTGTCCTATATTGGATTCTCATTCTCTCTAATTTATCAAAGGCAAGTTAAAACCTGATTAGACTAAGGGAGAACATATTCCATTGCCAAACTTTAACCTTACAGGGAAGTGCACTACACTTGTTTGATACTTCCACACATTTTGAGGGAATGCCAATAGAAATGTTATTGTTGTTGGATACACTGGCGTTGGTTAGTTTTAGAAAAGTTCTCTTTGTCAAATATGTTGTTTTCATGAAGTAATATTTCCAACCAAGAGGATAAAGACTTGGCATGTCTAGGACATAGTGGTGTTATTTCTTGCCTGTATTTGTGATTTATTAGTATTCCACCACTAATAACTTCATTATGTAGTTGTCTGTTTAGTAGTATATTACAACAGTGACTTGTTAAAGGAAAACGATTCTAGTTTGTTTGAATGTCATAAACTGGAAGGAAATCTAACTTTGAATTAGAAAATGGAATATATTTTGAAAAATATGTTTTTTGATCAAATATAGGCTCGTTGCCTGATCATTAAAAAAAACAAGTCACGACAATAAACAATGATTTTGGACATGATGAATTACAGAACTCTCCAACTCAAAACAAAGTTAGCATATTGTGTTTTGTCTGCATCAGAGAAAAATGAATGAGTAACCTTAAGTTTGCTTTGAATATTTATTGAATCATTTTAGAGATTCTAAATGGAAATTGCGTGTACTAATATTTCTCAATTAATTACAGGGAAAACAAGGGGCATGCATAATTTGTTGGCTTATGGGAATTGGATTCCTTTTCCCTTGGAATAGTACGTTGATAATTGAAGATTACTATATTGAAGCTATATTCTCAGTTAGTATCACAATTTACAATCTTGTCTTAGTATTTTTTAGTTTCTTGTTGTAATCTTGTGTCAGCAATACTTTGCTCCACCCATTAGATTTTTACTAACCAGTTTTATTGTTGAAGTGTCACTGCTTCTTAGAGATAACTAGAGGAAACAATACAACTACAAAATTGGAGCATGAGACATTCTTAGTAGAAATTGCTAACTCTGTTTTGATTATTTTTGACATTTTATTTTCTTTGTTTATACAGGTCATCTGGCCACTTAGTGGCCACTATTTCCTAACTAAAGAAAACTTGTTTGAGTTTCTTGTTTTTATGGGGAAAAATGACATTAACAATATCGCTGATGTTTAGGTATATATCGTATAAATCCTTTATAGTCTACTTTAGTTTATATTCCAGTGTTCATCGACTTTCATGCCTTATACTCTTCATTGTAATTTTTTTTGTTTTCTTTTTGCAGAAAATGGACTCAGTATTGATGGTAAGAAGCAAGGATTGAAGAAAGAGGGGAACAATAACACTAGAGTGGCAAAGAAAGAGAAGTGCATTGGTCTAGTGGTACCCGTAGAGCCAATATCCCGCATAAGACACACACATAAAGACTGATGGTCAAGTTTTCAGAGTGGATGAATTTGCTTGCAATTCCTTGGCAAGATAATGATAATGTTTTGAAGTGATGAACAATATTTTATCTATAAATTGTACTCCAACCAATATTAAGTTGGAAACTCATATTGTAATAATTGACATTTTATATAATATAATTTATGTGGTTGGAATTATTTATAGTTGCACTTGATATTACTTAGTATTGCAATTAATATATGTAAGTTTGCGTTTTCATATTAAATGAACATGTAAATTGTATGACAATTTTTTTTAAATTTAGCTGCAAAATCATACTAATTAATTTATGTTGATTAATAATGAACACATAAAATCAATCTAAAACTATTAAAATAGTAGTTTATATTGATTAATGATGAACACAAATAAAATTAATATACTACTAAATTATTCATTTATAATGATTTTTAATGAAAGTAAATGAAATGAACATAAACTACTAAATTAGTTGTTTATATAATGAATAAATGACTACTGCAGATGATAAATTAGTGACTACAAATGACGACTCAATTTTGTATATATACGACTATTAGTAGCTAATTTACAGTATCTTATAATACGACTAAAATTTAGTCATATTTCTTCGGTCATTAATTGGTTTCAAGTGATGACTAAAATTTTCATATATATGACTATTAGTAGCTAATTTACAGTATCTTATAACACGACCAACATTTTGGTCATATTTCTTTCTTCATTAATTGTTTTTCTCAGGTTATCATATAGTAATATATTTTATTGTATATTTGGTCATTAATTGTGACAATTAATGACCAAATCAATAACTAAATTAATGATTAAATCAATGACTAAATCAATGACCAAATTAATGGCCAAATATACAACTAGACAACAAAATTGAGATAACCAATTAATGACTAAGCTAAAAACGACCAAAAGTTGGTCGTGTTATAAGACATTGTAAATTAGCTACTATTGGTCACCGGCCAAAAAATAGTCGTTTATATGAAAATTTTAGTTGTTTTTTTAGTAACTAATTAGCCATTTTGTACTAGTGTATCCACCTATGGTATCTACCCATGGTATTGTAACTCAAAAAAGGGCTATAAATAACAAGCCTCACTTTTTAAAAAGACAGATTGTCCACCACAATGTAGCTTCTACAGTTATTTTATATTTTAATAAAACAAGTTTCTTTGTGGTTATTTTCTTTGTGCTCTCTCTCTCTTTTCTGGTATTCTAATTTTACAGATCTTGTCAAATCCATTTCAATTTTTTAGATCTTGGGGGCCTCCCCCCAAGATACGGATCAGTGGTATCAGATTCAGGTTACTAATCCATGGGAATGAGGGTTTAAAGCAAATTTCAGTTTCAAATTTTTGTAGTAATCTTCAGCAAACTCCATGAATTTTTTGGGCAGTGAGGTTGCAGATCAGATCTGAAACTTTTGGTGAAAAATTTACAAGAATGAAGACCAGATCTGGATTCCTTGCAAAAAAATATCTAAATTAAAAACAAAAATCGGCCGGATTGGAGTTTAGATGAGGGTGATATCGCTGATTCTAAATCAGCAATGTTGCAGAATATTTTTTGACGACAATTCGTGGATGGCAGCTCTCCTATCATTTTTTGCAGTTTTCAATGAAAAATTTCAGAGAAGTGGCTATAGATCTGAGCTCCCCTTGAAAAATTACCCGATTTCAAGAAAAAAAATCGATTGAATCGGAGTCCGGATGTGGGAATTATTGTTGATTTAAAATAAGTTATTTTTCAGAAGTTTTGTGATGGCGAGACAGTTCCAGTGCGAATTTGAGAGTCTAGAGTCTCCATTTAGCGATTTCAAACACATGGGAAGATGCAAAATGATCATTATATTTCTAAAAACAGGTTATAATATATATTCTGATTTATATTAACCGGGTTATGCCCATTTTAAATATGGAGAATCATTCGGAGCGGGTTCTCTTTGTAGACATGCCCTCCCACCCCTCTTTAGTAGGCACCTGCTTCACCTTCATCAGTTTCAGCATAGCAGAGTTCGTCTTGGGTTATTTGGAGACATACCCTCCCACCCCAAGCTATGTAGGCACCTGCTACTTCATCAACAATCAGCATCACGGTTATGGGTCAACCGCACAAAATCCTTCTCATCGAAGTCCATTTGCTAGGCCGCACACTGTTAGTAACACAGTTGGTCACAAGCATTACAGGGTATCTCTATCCTCGGATCTTCGTTTGTCATGTTTTTGGGTCATCCAAAAACCCACACTTCATCGAATTCCATTTGCTAGGCCGCACACTGTCAATATCACAGTTGGTCACAAGCATTACAAGGTATCTCTATCCTCGGATCTTCGTTCATCACGGTTATGGGTTAACTACACAAAACCCTTCTTTTCAGTGGCTCTTCATATTCAAAAAAGGTTTCTCAGGAGATAACTTCACGCAATGGGGACCATTGCTTCTTAAGGAGGGAGGAATGATTCGAATGGAAAATGACATCCACCCATGGTATTCATCCACCCTTGTTATCCATCCACCCATGGAATTTACCCATGGTATTGTAAATGGAATTGACCCATGGTATTCATCCACCCATTGTATTTATTTTCCCATGGTATTGCAAGTGACATATGTCCATGATATTCATTCACCCATGGTATGTATCCACCCATGGTATTCATCCACACATGGAATTTACCCATGGTATTGTAAGTGATATTGACCCATAGTATCCACCTATGGTATCTACCCATGGTATTGTAACTCAAAAAAAGGCTATAAATAACAAGCCTCACTTTGTAAAAAGACAGATTGTCCACCACAATGTAGCTTCTACAGTTATTCTCTATTTTAATAAAACAAGTTTCTTTGTGGTTATTTGCTTTGTGCTCTCTCTCTCTTTTCTGGCATTCTAATTTTGCAGATCTTGTCAAATCCATTTCAATTTTTTTTAGATCTTGGGGGCCTCCCCCCAAGATCTAGATTAATAAGGGTGTGAGTGTGAGTGTGAGTGTGAGTATGAGTGTGAGAGAGGTGTGGAGTATGAGTAAATGGCCATTGATATTCAAGCGAATATTATATTGTAAATTCTTTTTTTTAATGAATTATAACTAAGTTTTAATTATAATTGTTGTGTGGGTTTTTATAATTATGGATCAAAATTTTCATGCAGTTGCAACTTGCATCAAACCATATCAAAGAGGTAAGGGTTCAAATTCAAAGTTTTGGGAGTAGTGAAGGCCTCTACGGCCTTTTGGTTCACAGGGTGACTTCCAGAAATAAGAAATAGCGGAGCGGCTCTACTGTTATTCACTGGATTGTGTTTTGGTGGCGTGAATTGACTCATGTCTATTCTATTGCACCAAATATGGGTTTTTATGTTAGGTGGCATGAGCAGATCCCTGACATTACAACAAGTGGGGCTTGCAGCAGTGTTCCACAGGATGGTGGGACTATTTCTTGGCTTGGGCTGGTGGTTGGGGTTCTTGACCGGCTCAGCTCCACGACAAAGGACATCGTTTGGGTCAACATGGTTAGGGGAACTAAAACAACGGGGGCAGGCAGTGAGGCTGCAGACTAGGGAAGCGACAACAGATTTAGGAAAACGAAGGCTAAATCCAAGGCCTCTAGCAGCAATACAAAAAAGAGTGGTAGACATACTAATTGGAAATGACTTCAAGAGGCAATGCAAACATATGATTCTGGCACACTTGCAAAGGTGAAGCAACTGATAAAAACTTGGGAGATATACTTGAAACGCCGTGCAGTTGAGGAGGTCAAGGTGGAAGACTGGCATGATCTTTTCCTAGATCCGGGCAACACTCGAGGACGCTCAACTTAGTACAAGCACACGATGCACCTGTACTAGAAGATGAAGAGCTTGGTGGACCGAGGTATAATATCCTCTAGGGCAGGTCAGGCAACCAAACCCGGGAGTGTGGGAAATTCAAAGAGAGTTGCAGTTGATCTAGGTTCAGATTCAACATTAAAACAAATGCCTTGGTCGCATAAAGGGTCACGTCTAGTACCTCCTCCAGTCTGAGCGACTAGGGTCGAGTGCTCATGGCCCTACTCCAATGGAGTTTTCTGATTGGATGGTGTCTTTATGCTTACTGGTTTTGTAATTTTGTTAATTTTTGTTAAGTTGTATATGTCGAGTACTATAGCATATTATAGATATAAAGGAAGAAATTGTTGGACAGATTTGTAGGCTTACAGAGCCTTGAAAGACAAACATAAAACATTTCAATTTGGGACGGCCTATAATGTGTATCGGTGGCCAGCAAACCCGATTTCCCACAAGGCAAGTTGTAGTCACCGAAGTCCTCTTTATGACTGTAATTTGCTTTTAAATTTGAATGAATGAAGAAAGTACTGCACAACTTTTTAAAAAATAATAATAAAAATTGACCATCGTGGTTTCACGAATTCAAACCTAATCGAATGACTTAACTCTACCTAAGTTTAAATTATAACCTTAAATCAGAAACCTGAAGAGCTATGGATGCCTTTGTTTGATGAACACAATGATCTCTCCTACTTCATTTTTAATGATAAATTTAAATCCGTAACCTAAAGAGCTATCAAAGCTTAGCTTCTTGTTTGACGAACATAATGCACCGCCTCCAATTCAAACAACTCATATTCCCTAGCTTCTTGTTTGATAAACACAATTCTTTCTGTTGTCTGATTGCATAAATTCAATTCTACGTTGAGGGAATTCAAATACATAGAAGCTTTACTCTCATGCATGAAAACTCCAGAGAAAATATAATAAATATTATTAAAAATTAAAGAGAAAGTTGTAGAGTAAATATAATGAAGATCATTAAAAATACTACTAAGTACTCTATCTAGTAAAAAAATTCAACTGAAAATTATGAATGCATGCTCAACCAGTAAGCAAGCAAATTTTCTTGAGATTAGGTATCCCACTTGTTCAAGCTGTTATTCAACAACTTTTGGTATACTGGGCTCACCTGTATATCCTTCCCTTGGCTATCATTTCTAGTATACGAAGCTCCACGACACCCTTCATTTGGGTAGGTACTGGAGAGGAGAAAAAAATTCACTTGATCAATAACGACAAGATTACCCTCTGGAAGGAATATGGGGGATGGGATTTATTAGAAGTTAAATTATTTGGATGGGCTTTACGTATCAAATATTTATGGAGGGCTTTGTTCCAAGAGGGGATATGGAGGAACATCATTGTGATTAAGTATCACAAGCGAAAAAGCACTATGAATTGGATCAGATAAGGAAAAATAGGCATAAATATGGGCTCCTACATATGGCTTAGTTTCTAGAAGATCAAATATTGGTTTATTCAGAGACTTAGATGGTATTTTGGACAGGGAAATCACATTTTGATTAGGCGCGATCTAATATTGGGCGTTAATTCTATCCCTACACCTGCACATACTGGTATGGTTGGGGACTGCACAACTGCATGGAATGGTTATGTTAGAGACCTCATATTAGCGGGTTTTTGCAAATCTATTAAAGGAGACTACGTCACATGGGGTGGAAAACCCTTAAATGACTCTGTGTTGTCGCCAAAACTTACAGATATTATATGCACCATATACAATTTAAATTTCACATGTTGGTTCAGGCACATCTGGAAATGGAAGGCCCCATTAAAAATTATTTTATTTACTTAGCACAACAAGACACTAACCCGGTAAAATCTTAGAAAGTGGGGAATCCATGGCCCCGGAAGGTGCTCTCTCTGTCGAGACGCTTTGGAGACTAATCTACATCTCTACTTGGAATGTTCGATTTCCCTTCAGGTATGGCACAAATGTTTCCACTTTTTACACATCTATTTTAGAACTTTTCTTTCTATTGAACAATGTCTTCAATGGTGGATCGAGAGAGGGGTAAACATAAATCCACTCCCCTATTTATTCTTAGGGTTGGAGATGCTAATTTGGAGACTAATCTACATCTCTACTTGGAATGTCCAATTTCCCTTCAGGTATGGCACAAATGTTTCCACATTTTACACATCTATTTTAGAACTTTTCTTTCTGTTGAAAAATGTCTTCAATGGTGGATCGAAAGAGGGGTAAACATAAATCCACTCCCCTATTTATTCTCAGGGAGATTTGGTAGGCTAGGAACCTATACATATTTGAGGGATGCCTTGTAAATATCCTACATATTTGCACTAACATAGGGAGGTGGATGGAAAATCTCACACACAAGATGCGGGTGGTCAAAAACTTACTTCATCAATCCATTACCCCAAACATCCTACTTCTATGGAGCAGCACAGGGAGGCAGATGGGAGGCAAATGTGGTTGTGGCTTATGGATCAGATTTAGCAACAAAACACAATATAAATTATCTTGGCACTGAGGGGATGGTACAAACTCAAAATCCGAGACCCTGGCTCTTTGAGGACTCCTCTAGTTTGCCAGACTGTCTTTGGACATGATCCACATATATGGAGATTCAAAAACTCTCATTGATTGTGTGTGGGGTTGAGAAGCTTTTTTTCCAGGATTTTTCCACCTAACCTAGAGGGTTGGATCAACCATATTGACTATCTTATAAGGTCCTTCCAACATATATCCTTTCGGCATATCTACAGAGAGTCGAACTCTATGGCAGATAGTTTATCCAAACAAGGTTTAGGGGAGGAATCAAGCTTCATACATTCATGGAGGAAAATGTGACTAGAGAGAAGTGCAGGGTCCATCTTCCATTTATATGAGTTTTCATGTCTTTTTTTTATTAGCATGCTTAAACTTTTTTTTTACCATTCTGCGTATATTTTTTATAAACAAATTAGTGTATATAAACTTTGTGCTATAAAAAGAAATAGATATCATTTCTCATTATGTTAATATTAGAACGAACTCTCTATATATCTTTATTAGAAATTTACTAAAAAATGTATTACACCAATAAATAAATAAATAAATATATATATGTGTGTGTGTGTGTGTGTGTGTGTTTTCATCTTTAAAAATATCCCACGATAACCAATATAGAAACAGTGCACAACGAACAAGCGGATACACTTTGGTATGATTATGATGGGAGTTGTGTCTCTATTCCCTAGACAACCAAACAAAAGTTCCTCCACATTGTAGACTTTCTGGAGCTGACTCTCTTCTCCAACTTCCCAAGATTAATGCAGTGAGCAATGTTGTTAATCTTCAAATTACATTTTTCCAAAACAACATTTATAAAATGGAGGAGCACAGATTATGGAAGTAATATTTAAAAAAATTAAGGGATATTGCATATGAATGGCATAGAATCCTGGCCAGGCTACCTATTCATGCTATAAACAATGCTAAAATTAAAATCAATGAAAATTTCTCGACTGTCTCCACTTTGTTACACTGAGTTACACTAGTCTAACTAGTAAGCCATTTGTAAATTAAGAAAATTTGGTAAAAAATTTGGTAGAGATTTTTTATAAATCTAGATTATTGGAATCTAAGCTTCTGTGATCCATAATATAAATTAGTAGAAACTCTTTCGGTAATAATCACATGCAAAGGAATGTGGTCATGTTCCTTTGCATGTGATTATTACCGAAAGAGTTTCTACTAAAATCTAAATTACTTTTATTAAATTTTAAAATTTAAGATGCTCTAAAATTTTTTTTTTAAATAATATTGAATCCCTTTTCACTACTGCCATTGTAGAGTTTCTGGAGCTAGCACTCTTCTCCAAAAGTAATATTTAAAAAAATTAAGAGATATTGCGTATGAATGGCATAGAATCCTGGCCAGGGTACCTATTCATGCTATAAACAAAGCTAAAATTAAAATCAACGAAAATTTCTCGATTGTCTCCACTTTGTTACACTGGGTTACAGTGATCTAACTAGTAAGCTATTTGTAAAATAAGAAAATTTGGTAAAAAATTTGGTAGAGATTTTTTATAAATCTAAATTACTTTTATTAAATTTTAAAATTTAAGATGCTCTAAATTTTTTTTTAAATAATATTGAATCCCTTTTCACTTTACAAATATTATTAGAAAACTGCTAGGCAAGCCTTAAATTTTCAAGAATCCCTTTTCTCTTTTCTTTTTTAAAAAGCCTTATGAATATAATTTTTTTTTTAAAAGCCTTCTGTTTGAATATTTGAACGACGTTGGTTTAGGGATTACACCGAATTCGTCGGTTTATAGCATTGGTATTCTGGGAATAGAACATAGTTTACTTTTATAGTTGGTCCACTAAGACCATGTGGGCCTCTGGGTATAGAACATAGTTTACTTTTATAGTTGGTCCACTAAGACCATGCAAGGTCAACCTTTTCCAATTTAATATTATCGTTACTTATTTTAATATAGTTTGGTTGGAAAACATAGTTTACTATTATTGTTGGTCCACTGAGACTCTGTGGGCAGGAGGGTTAACCTTTTCTCTTCAAATATTATCTTTAATTGTTTTATTTTGGTTTTTAGATTGAGACCATGCGTGTAGAAGGTTTACGTTATTGTTTTAATTATGCTTTATAAATATGATTATTTATAGTTTTTATCATTTTAATTAATTATTAAGTGAGTTAGAAAGATTTAATTTTTAATAAATATAAATAGAAAATCTTTCGGATTAATCACATTATTAAGATTTGGTTTTAAATTCTAATCATGTGATTAATCTGAAAGATATTTTATCTACATTATGGATCACAAGAGTCTTAGATTTAACATAATTTAATAAATATTTTTATAAATATCTTAAAATATTTTTAATAGTATTTTAAATAAAAGATGAGATTTATTTTCAAAATAGTTATGGTTATTTTTTCTCTTTTAAATTAAATATGAAATTAGTTATGGTTTTTTGACATGTAGTATGAATGAGCCAAGATATGTAGTATGAATGAGTCAAGATATTGACTCATGATAGTGTAAAAAACTTATTTACAAATTAAAAATCTTCATGATAAAATTGAGATGAATATCCATAATTAAAAATCTTTGTTATATGTTTTTTTTAATGTATATATATATTTAATTTATAAAATAATTTTTTTTATCCATAATATTAATAAAAGTTATAATTTAATTCATTTTTATAATTCTTTTAATTTTAACAACTTGAATCTCGGATGCGGGTGAAGAGGGCAGCGTTTAATGCGATGGGACTTGGGTGCGGCACAGCATGGAGACACCTGCCCACCCAAGTCACGATTGAAGAATGTCATTTAAGAACTGCTGCCAACGTATCGATGGCATTTACTTCTGGCGTTGTTCGTGATCCTTCCTCCATTCCCCTGTGCGATTTCGCATGCGACTCAATGCATCAGCCTTCGGCTCTCATCAATGTGGGTTTAATGTCGGGCGTTCTTCGATGCAACCTCATTCGGATTGATAACATGGCGAATTGCTCTGGCTTCTTAGACGCTCCTCAGTCGATGAATTGCAGGTGCTCCCCGGCTGCTGGGCTCCCCAGTGTGCGCACTGTGACTGGCAAAAGAAGCCCGCTGAGCTACTGCCTGGACCTTGGTGATAATCTCCACGTCTCGCATTCTGGTCTTTGTCTGTTTGCTTCGGTCTCTTTGAATTTTCGCATTGCTCAAGCCTCCGTCACTCCTGCTCTTCCGCCTCTTCTTGTGCCCTCTGCAGAGACTGTGCCAATGCCTCGCCTTCGCCATCGGATGAGGTGCCGCAAGGGTAGCACCAGAAGCCAACCCCGGCGCACTCCCTCCAGCGCCACCTCCGAATCGCCTTCTCACTCCAGTGAATATTTTTCGGGCCGCTATCCCAACACCAGAAGTAGGAGGGGTTGTGTTCATGGTACTGGCCATCGCTTGGGCTCCTCGGAGCCTCCAATTCCCACCGCTCCACCTTTTCCCACGCCTCATATGGCGCACTTCTCTTTCAATTGCTCTCTAAACCGCCCTCGAGTCACTGCCTCAATTACTGTTGTCTTCCATGAAGAGCCCCAGGCAGATGAACAGAGCACTGGCCCGGCAAGTCTGAGTATAACAGCTGCCCAGACTTCGGACCATCCGGCGGGGTCGATGCACACGCAGGGCAATGAGGTGCAAGGAGATCCAGGGCAAGCGAGCGGTGATTTGTGACGTGGAAATGGCGCAAGAAGATCCAGAACCTTCAAGGCAAGTTGTTACTTCCATCACGGACCTGTTCAAGAAAGATGGAGACATGGATGCACTCTGGTGCAGAGTCGTGGAAGAACCGCCTGATGGGTAGCTACTCTTTCTTTGTTTGGTTTTCGTGCTTACTATCAGCCCATACTATCGGGCTTGTTTTTTATTATTTTGTTGTGTCGGATTATAGTTTTGTTTTTTATTGTTGTAATCGAAGTAACCTTCAGAAGCATCATCCGATGGTACCCCTACGAGGGCAGTGCAACAGTTCGAAAATTGTTCAAGGCTGGTTTCCCTCTCTGAGGGCAGTCTTTTTCTCTGAAATTTTTGTCAAGATTACCACAAGATTGGAAAAGACTAGGCTTCAACCATGATGTAACTATTTCCTCTGTTAATAAATTAACTTAACTTAGAAAAAAAAAAAATTAACAACTTGAAATGTATAATAAATTAAGTAATTTTATACCTAATATAAATTAATGTTTATAAATATTTATAATCTATTTAATTTCTATGACTAAACTAATATTATTTTTAATGTTCTCATGGTTGATTCATAAAATATTATAAATTGTGATTTCTTCCTATTTAAAAATTCCAACTTAAAATAAAAATAAAACTAAAATCTCCAAATAAATTAATAATTACTCTATCAATATTTATCTGTATATTTTATTTATTATACAAATATTTATTTATTTATTATATCATTTAAATAAAATTTCATCTCTGAAATTTTATGTATCCTCCTTTACAGATTATACGGGGATGAGTGACGCTCAATAAGATGTCTTATTCCTCACACTTGAAAATAATCGGAAACGGTTACATGTTGTAACTTGTAAGGACATGTACGTTTGCATAAATGATTTCGAAAAATGTAAAACCCGGGTTTCTTATTAATTAACTTGCCCGGACATGTATGTTTGCATAAATGATTTCGAAAAATGTAAAACCCGAGTTTCTTATTAATTAACTTGCCCGGACATGCACGTTTGCATAAATGATTTCGAAAAATGTACCACCCGAATTTCTTAATATATAATTATATTAATTATATGGTTTATCAATTTTATAATTTCAATGTTTTAAATGTATTTTAATATTAAAAATATATATATTTATGGTAATATAGTAAGTTTTTTAAAATTAGGTATTATGTTTAGGAGTTATTTATGGTTGGAATTTGGTAAATAAAATTTAAAAAAATTAGATAGTTAGAATGCTTGAATCATATTTTTGATAATGGACATGGATTCAGCACCATCAAAAACTCTAAACATCCACAATCTAAAAATTTAACAATTATAACTTTGATTTTATGAATTTTTATAGACAAACGCCTGACATTATTTTGTCTTTACAACAACATTGTAATATTACCCATGATCATCGGATGTATTATGGGTAGAATTCACATACAGACCCCTAATCTACAAGGGTGGATCACAAGAGTTCGTCGTCTTTGGCTGCGGCTTGGCTCCCCATCTATATCCCACATATTCAAAGATCTGAACACGCAGGTTGATGGTCTGTCCAAATTGGGATTAAATGGTGAATATGGCATCATACAGGTCGTTCATTTCAGGGATGGCAATAAAACATGGGAGTCCACCATTCCTATACCTTAACATTTTCTACATCTCATATTATCTGTTGGTATTATGTTTACAAGTTTAGATATTTTTTGTTTTCTGCTAAGCTTTATGTTACTAGCTGCCACGTTTTTTATGATATTTTTGTACTGCTCTCAAGCGAGCCTGTTATCGACATCTCTTCAAGCGAGCCTAATTACTTTTTGATGCAACACTTTTATGGTTCCGTATGCTCACTCTTATTCTGCCATGATGATTGGAACTCTGCCTCAGGAAGCCTACTGTTCTGCTGGAATGACTTTTTTATCAATTGTCTTCCTTTCAACTAACTACTAGACAAGCGTGCCTGCTCATGTACTCCTGCTCGATCTCGATTATTTGTTTCAACATCTGTTTTTTTTTTCCCTCCTAGCGGAGCTGACATACGGGCCTGGCCTTCATCACTCCTTATTATATGACAAGCGAGCCTGATATGACGACTTATGAAAACAAGCGAGCATGTCCAAATTTTGTTCTTCTTTTTTCAAGTGTGGCAGTCTGGATGAAATATATCAGATAGGATAGAATTTTATTTACAGGCGAGCTGGCTTATCGTATTGGTTGATGCCACAGTCATACAACATCAATACTGTGCATCTTCTGGAGCAGTCATGGGTTCACACACTTGGTTATTTCAAGCGAGCCAGATCAGAAGACAGATATTTGAATGTCATAATTATGCAACAGGAGAGCCGGTTTCCATTATACTGATTTGAAGTTGTTTCTTCATAACAACATAGGTTTTATTCACATAAGATGCAATGGTTTTTAGCTTTCTACAGGGCCAACATATGACACATCAAGCGAGCCAGTTTTTGTCTATGATCATTATGCTTTTTTCATCAGTAACAGATGACAACATTTCCCCTTTTTAAGAGCTGCTCTGTTGGTTTTTACTTTATTTGGACTCGTAATCTGGTTGGGGTGTTATGCCCCCATATTTGTATGATCCCCACATATTTTTTTCATTTTTGACTCCTTCTTCCTTAGAAGTTGTCATGATGGAAATTGTTTCGGATCAGGTTTTCTTATCATCTCATGATGGGAATGTAATGTTTTGTTATATGCACTGTTAATAAAAACAACGTTTTTTTCTTTGTGAAAAAAAAAACATTGGAATATTACAATTTAAATGCAAGATTTAGGATAAAAATAATTGAATTTGTATGCTAATTCATTTAATGCTAAGTCGAAAAATATTGACCCTCACTGAATTATTTGGAAGATGATTTATTGATTCTGAAAATAAGGATGACCCAGCGGCTGCATTTGTCTTAGTATTTCTATTAATGGTGGAAGCACAGGCAAGTTTTAGCCAGATTGCGCAAGAATGACTCCTAGCCCAAGAGCAACACCGAAGCATCCACATGCACATTAAATTCTAATTCTAATTCCAAACAGCAAAAACAAGCTCTGCTTCGGCAACTGATCCTTCATCAGCAAGACCAACACTTAGCCACTTGAAGGAATACCCAAAAAAAAGGTGGTATATATATATATAATTAATAATTCTATATAAAAATAAATTTATAATAATATATTTATAGTTTTTTTTTTTAATTTAAATTATTATTTTTTTAAACATACAAAAAATAATTTAATAAAAAAGAGTAACATGTTAAAGCATATTTTTGAAAGATGAAGAGATTAGGAGATTAGGACTTTGTTTTGATGTTCATTATGTAATTATTAATTTAATAAGTTGAAATAAAGGTAAGGAAAATGTTTTGAAAAATTATTTTAATTTTTTTTATTAAAAATTTATTTCTAAGTAATATTTTTAATTATTTTAATAATTTTAAAATTTAATTTAATAATAATAAATTATATATATATATATATATATATATATATATATATATAATAATTAATTAATCTTATTAATATATAATAAAAGAAAGAATTAAGTATTACTCTTTCACGAATTCAATCCTAATCGGATGACTTATCTTTACTTCATTTTCAATTTTAATCTCATATCAGGAACCTAAATGTCAGACCCACGAGTTGGACGCCCACGACTCGGGTGAGTCGGGCACTCCTCATGGGCATTTATGAACAGTTCAATAGATGGGCGCGCGCCACGGCGACGGGCACGCCCTCACGGCATCTCGGCCGTATTACACATGGGCAGTGAGGAACGGTTATAGCGTGACCAAAACGCTAATTCTAGACACGGCGGGTTGAAGCGGCGCGACACCAACGAGACCGACGGTTGCAATACGAACGATGGGTGCGTGTAGCCAAACGAGGGGGTCGGCCCGAGACCACCATGGGTCACCGACGCCCCATCACAACTCAACGTTGTGGTATATATATGAGTGGTCAAATGAAGGATTGGAGCATCAGACAGTGACCATCCGAGTCACCGCAGCACAGGACTTGCGACGTGATAAGGGATGCGCCCGCTGGGCAGGCAGCCAACAGATTAGACGAGCCGAACACGGACTTGGGCGAGCGGCGGTAGTGGCGCACCGTAATACGGGCGTTGCGGTAGACCGAGCAGTGGCAAGGCACGATGGGGTGTCGGGCACGACGCACTACGCGTATTAAGACGAGAGTCGAGTTACGGTGGTAGCGGCGCGCGGGTGAACGACGGGCGGTCGTGACACGGGCGCGGGTCGAGTCGGGTGACTCTCCGCCTGCCCGAACGGTCACGGGCCGAGTCGTGCACGACACTATTGTAAAAACAGGCACTCGACCTGTATAAACCAGCGAGACAATCTTATTATATTTAATATATAAAATTGCGTTTCTTCAATCTGTTTTGGGTAAATTTCTTATTGCTGCTGTTGTTTTATATTTCCGCTATAAAACATAATAATAAGTGAAGACTAACACTTGTAAAAAAATAAGTTAAGGCGTAGTCCAGAAGATGGCAAAAACGAAAAGGGGTCGTTTAGCCGGTGCCGCACGACCCGCCAACAAGGGTGCACAAGATGCGGGCGTGACAGATGGTATCAAAGCCAGCAAGACATGCTACCGTAAGCAGGTATGTATGCAGTCAGAGGTTTCTCATGAAGCTTGGTTGCATAGCTTGGGGTTTCTTGACCTAGAGCTTCTAGGCAAGAATGTGCAAGCACTGGTGGACACAGATTCCACACACAACTTCATGTCGACAGATGTAGCGAAGGTAGTGAACTCCAGAACTAAAGTGTCGGGTTTGGCAAACGAAGTGTCGGTTCGTATTGGCGATTGGCAAGGTTGTCTGGACTTCACCGTGATGGAGATGAGCGACTTTGACATGATATTGGGGCAAGACTTTTTGAAGGGAAACCGTGTGGTTGTTTCACCTTCTAGCAGTGAGATAGTTATATGGAAGGACTCACGATGGTGGACTATACCTACTCATGCGCAGCGTAGGGAAGTGAGTGTGCAGTATATTTCTGCACCAAGTATGAATAAAGCTATGAAGGACCCAGGGATCGAGACATTTGCGACAGTCATCCGAGGAGTCGAGACTGATGGAGTGGGGACGCCTATTCCTACCGAGATTTTCGATGTGCTAGAGCGATATGCAGATCTTATGCTTGATGAGCTTCCGAAAGTACTACCACCAAGGCGTGCAGTGGACCATGCCATTGAGCTAGAGCCGGGGAAGGAACCTCCAGCCAAAGCTCCCTATCAACTGTCAGGGCCGGAATTGGAAGAGTTGAAGAAGCAGCTGAAGGACTTAGCCGAAGCAGGTTTCATTCGACCTTCAAGGTCCCCGTATGGTGCTCCAGTATTGTTCCAACGAAAGAAGGGTACGAATGAATTACGGATGTGCTGTGATTATCGTGCGTTGAACAAGAAAACGATAAGGAACAGATATCCTCTACCGTTAGCAGCGGATTGTTTCGATAAGCTTGCGAAAGCCCGAGTGTTTTCCAAGCTGGACTTGAGACAAGGGTATTATCAAGTGCGGATAGCTGAAGGAGACGAGAAGAAGACCGCGATAGTGACGAGATATGGAAGCTTCGAATTCCTAGTCATGCCATTCGAGTTGTGCAACGCTCCAGCCACGTTCTGCACTTTGATGAACGACGTACTACGTCCACACCTTGACACCTTTATGGTGGTGTACTTGGACGACATCGTTATTTTCAGTGATAACATGGAGGATCATAAGAAGCATTTGGCATTAGTCTTCGAAGCGCTGAAGAAACATCAACTATACTTGAAGAAATCCAAGTGTATGTTCGCTCAGACCGAGATTCCATTCCTTGGACACATTGTTGGGCCGGGTTACATACGAATGGAGCCGAGTAGAATCAAGGCCATTAAGGATTGGGCAGAACCGAAGAATGTCCATGATATGAGGGTTTTCTTGGGAATGACTAACTACCAACGAAAGTTTGTAGAGGGGTATTCTAAGATAACTGCACCACTGACACACCTTTTAAAGAAGGGGAAACGATGGAGTTGGACAGAGAAGTGTCGTGAAGCTTTTGAAGAGCTGAAGAGAAGGATGGTGACAACACCGATACTGAGGCTACCTGATTTCGAGAGACCCTTTGAGGTTCACACTGATGCTTCAGATTTTGCAATCGGAGGGGTTCTATTGCAGGATGGACATCCAGTGGCTTATGAAAGTCGAAAGTTGCAGGATAGAGAGCGCAGATATCCGGTTCATGAAAAAGAGATGACTGCCATCATTCATTGTCTGCATGTCTGGAGACATTACTTGGTTGGAAAACCATTCGTTGTCAAGACTAACAACGTTGCTGCAAGTTACTTTGCATCACAACCGAAGCTGTCAGCGAAGCAAGCACGTTGGCAAGACTTCTTGGCTGAGTTTGACATGACTCTTGAGTACAGACCGGGATAGCTCAATACTATGGCAGATGCCCTCAGTCGAAAGGCACAGCTAGCAGCATTGAAAGCCGAAGACCGAGCTGATAGGACAAGAAGCAGGGTCAATATGCCTGCGGAGATGCAAGAAAGACTTAGAGCTAGCGTGGAAACAGATACACAAGCGAAGTTGATCATGAAGCAGGTGAAGGAAGGGAAGACACGTAAGTTATACTTACGGGATGGCTTCTTGTTCTTTGGGGACCGACTTTACATTCCAAAGTCATCGGGACTTAGGAGGCACCTTTTGAAGGAATGCCACGACTCAACTTGGGTTGGCCACCCAGGTCAACGTCGGACTATGGCGTTATTGGAGAGGGGATACTTCTAGGAGAAGATGAGGCAGGAAGTAGAGGAGTATGTACATACGTGCATCATTTGTCAACAGGACAAATCGGACACTCATAGACAGGGAGGATTGTTGCAGCCTTTGCCGATTCCGGAGAGACCATGGGCAAGTGTCTCTATGGAATTCATTTCTCACTTACCAATGGTTCAGGGGTATAATGGGATCATGGTCATTGTTGACCATTTTTCCAAGTATGCTACATTCGTTCCGACGAAGCTACCATGTGGGGCAGAGATCACAGCTGAGCTTTTCTTCAAATACGTTGTGAAGTATTGGGGGATACCGATGAGTATCATATCTGATAGAGATTCACGTTTTACAGGGAAGTTTTGGAACGCCCTGTTCAAGCTAGTTGGGACAGAATTGCTGCAAAGTTCGAGTTACCATCCGCAGACAGATGGGCAGACCGAACGGATCAACGCATTGCTGGAGGACTACTTGAGACATTTTGTTACGGATGATCAGCAGAATTGGCCAGGACTCCTGGATATTGCTCAGTTTAGCTACAATATGCAGAAGAGTTCCGCAACGGGGTATTCTCCATTCGAATTGGTCAATGGACAGATGCCGATTGCACCGCATACGGTGTTACCAAGAGGATTTGGCAGGAGCCCCCATGCCAAGAGGTTCTTGACAGCATGGGAAGAAAACTTGGAGATAGCACGGATGCGCCTGCATGATGCTGCAGAAAAGATGAAGAAATGGGCAAATAGAGGTCGAAAGGATGCACACTCTGATGTTGGAGACAACGTTTATCTGAGAATCACCGGAGATCAGTTTCATCCACCTAAAGGGACTGCTAGATCTTTGACGAGACGATATGATGGGCCTTTCCGCATAAAGAAGAGGATTGGTGAAGTTGCATACGAATTGGAACTTCCAGACCATATGCATGCCAGGCACCCTGTCTTCCACATAAGTCAACTGAAAAGAGGCAGACTTGATGCTGATGATCCAGATCGAGCAGCACCACCGAGAGGACCAGCAATAATCATTGACAAACCAGACTTAGTTTTGGAGAAGATCCTTGATCTTCGAACAACAGGAGTTGCGGGCAATGCACGGAGAGAATTTCTCATTCAGTGGAAAGATCGACCGGAGGATTCAAGCTGGGAACCGGAGGAAACGCTGTGGAGATGGAAGAAAGAAATAGCAGAGTTTGACGAACAATTGATGAAATCTATCGGATTGCCGAGGACGACAATGACTCGAGGTGGGGGAGTATGTCAGACCCACGAGTTGGACGCCCACGACTCGGGTGAGTCGGGCGCTCCTCATGGGCGTTTATGAACAGTTCGATAGATGGGCGCGCGCCACGGCGACAGGCGCGCCCTCACGGCGTCTCGGCCGTATTACACATGGGCGGTGAGGAACAGTTATAACGCGACCAAAACGCTAATTCTAGACACGGCAGGTTGAAGCGGTGCGACACCAACGAGACCGACGGTTGCAATACGAACGATGGGCGCGTGTAGCCAAACGAGGGGGTCGGCCCGAGACCACCACGGGTCACCGATGCCCCACCACGACTCAACGTTGTGGTATATATACGAGTGGTCAAACAAAGGATTGGAGCATCGGACAGCGACCATCCGAGTCACCGCAGCACAGGACTTGCGACGTGACAAGGGATGCGCCCGCTGGGCGGGCAGCCAACAGATTGGACGAGCCGAACACGGACTTGGGCGAGCGGCGGTAGTGGCGCACCGTAATACGGGCGCTGCGGTAGACCGAGCGGCGGCAAGGCACGACGGGCGCGTCGGGCACGACACACTACGCGTATTAAGACGAGAGTCGAGTTACGGTGGTAGCGGCGCGTGGGTGAACGACGAGCGGCCGTGACACGGGCGCGGGTCGAGTCGGGTGACTCTCTGCCCGCCCGAATGGTCACGGGCTGAGTTGTGCACGACACTATTGTAAAAACAGGCGCTCGACCTGTATAAACCAGCGAGACAATTTTATTATATTTAATATATAAAATTGCGTTTCTTGAATCTGTTTTGGGTACATTTCTTATTGCTGCTGTTGTTTTATATTTCCGCTATAAAACATAATAATAAGTGAAGACTAACACTTGTAAAAAAATAAGTTAAGGCGTAGTCCGGAAGATGGCAAAAACGAAAAGGGACCGTTTAGCCTGTGCCGCACGACCCGCCAGCAAGGGTGCACAAGATGGGGGTGTGACACTAAAGGGCTAAGAGGATAATCTACTTTATATTTTATGATAACTTTAGATTAAGGACTTCGTTTTGATGTTCATTATGTAATTATTAATTTAATTTTTAATTTAATATGTTGAAATAAATGTTTGGAAAATGTTTTGCAAAATTATTATAACTTTTTCCATATTAGAAAGTTATTTTTTTTAAAATAATTTTAATATTTTCAAAATTAATTTAATAATAAGAAGAATAAGATAATCTCAATAATATATAATAAAAGAGTTGAGTATTACCGTTTCACGAATTCAACCTTAATATGATGACTTAACCTACTCCATTTTTAATTATAACCTTAAATCAAGAACCTAAAAGTTAAACCAAATCAGGAACCTAAAAGGCGAACCAAATGACTTAACCCTACTTCATTTTTTTTTTTTTTTCAAATAAAAGTCTATTGTTTTTTAGTCTTTAGTCTTGACTCCATTTTTAATTATAACTTTAAATCAGGAAATAAAGAGCTACTGATGCTTAGCTTCTGGTTTGACGAACACACTGCTTTCTGCTTCCAAAAAGCACCGCCTCAGATTCAAACTAGCCATGTTCCCTAGCTTCTTGTTTGATGTGCACACAAAGCTTTTTCCCTCCAATTCAAACTGGCCGTATTCCCTCAATCCATCCATACTAATCCATCGTTTATGTACAAAATTTTAGAACGATTCTCTAGGCAACCGAGGAGTCGACTTACGACTGAATTTAGATTAAAAACCATAGATGTAATCGAAGTAAATTGGGATCCATATCGTCAAAATCCCGTGCATCAATTTTAAAATTATATTTAAAAATTTCTAACCCAAATTTTATTTCAAATTTTCAACATAAAATATAGCAAATAAATTTGCAGCACTAATTTGAATACAAGATATTAAAGAGTTAATGGTAGCTTCCATTCATGGCATTTAAGATATATGGTTATCTAATAAAATTCTATAATCAGTGCGATTTTATCATATCAAATTGGCAACCCTCCTTCAATGAAAACCGATCCTCTTCAATTAAAGACCATCCGCCTCAGCAGCTCCTCCAGTTAAAACCAATCCTCTGCAACTGGCAGTGGCAGAGATGAGGAATATAGATAGTTAAATAGGCAGAGATGAGGAACATATTTATTTAAAGAATAGGTACTTTATTTAATGAAATTCTCTGATCATTGCGATTTTATCATATCAAATTGTCAAAACAATGAGCAGTAAAGAAATATTACTCAGATTTTCAATTCCCCTAAATATTAATCGGCCGCCGCAGCCCCTCCTTCAATGAAAGTCAATCCTCTGCAATTAAAGACAATCCCCCGCAGCAGCACCTCCTCCAATTAAAGCCAATCTTCTGCAGCCGGCAGAGATGAGGAATATGTATAATCAAATAGGCAATCCTCTGCATAGAGCAGAGATGATGAATATACATTTAATTAGATTTTAATCTTAACGAACAAGAACCTAAAAATGTCAAAAATATATGAGATAAGCAAATGAAAACCGCAGACCGATAATATTAAGCAATTTCACTGCAAACCGGGATCTAGATTATCCGTCGTGCAAACATTCCTTCAAACCCTTTAAGGAATCTTTTATCACAAGTAACTGTTTATTTACCTGGTGTCCTCCAATATTGCTTAAACTTCATGTCCGATTGCGGATATTCAACTGCAGAACTATGTACACGTTGAGGGAATTCAAATGTATATAAAGTTTTACTCTCATGCGTGAAAACTCCAGAGAAAATAAAAGGAAAGAACATAAAAAATTAAACCGAAAGCAGCAAAAAAAATACAATGAAGATTATTAAAAATTAAACAGAAAGCTGTAGAGAAAATAAAATGAACATCATTAAAATCAAACTGTACAATATTGAGAAAAAAAAACCACAGCATATCAAGAAAATCATGTTGGAGACGAAAGGAAACCTAAAGAAACTCATAAACAAACATAAAAAAGCCAAACAGAACAAAAGAAAACAGAGAACCGAAAAGAGAAGAAGACGTGAATGTAAAGATGAACCAGAAGCTGGCAAAACACGCAGATGGCCGCGAGGCAGGAGAAAAGACACGCATTCTCGTAATTCACAACCTCAGCTTGACAAAAGCACCAACAGAATGGGATCTTTTACATCTTTTGTAATTGAATTCGAAGGAAAAGAATCCAAGCCCAATGGTTACATAGATGTAGGTTCACCGTTCTAGACCTTACTAGAGACGAGCAGGAGGATACAGGCAAAGGAAAGAAAAAAAAAAAAATATATATATATATATATATATATATATATATGACAATACAAGCAAGATAAGCAAGATGGAGAAAAATCTGTTTTTATGCACGAAAACGGTGCTTTTTCATTTCCACACTACTATTTTCCATGCAAAGAAATATTTCACTTATTTAAATTTTATTTATATAAAATCTAGTTAAAACATTTAATCAAAATCTTTCTGTGCTCATTTCAATGAGATTCTATTTTCCTAAGAAACTCAATACATTCTATTTTCCGGATAAACTCAATCCATTGTATTCTCTTAGCACTCTTCTTGCACTCCATGCCCCCTCAGACATAGTGCATTTTCCTATTCAATTTATATCGTATAGATGAAAACATAGATCTATTACTTAACTTTTACAATTGTCTATTGTATCGAAGATGGATATATAGTTGTGCCATACTAATAAAGAGTATTATAGTTGTTTATTGAATGAAGGATAAATATATGGTTTACTATACTAAAATTTTATTTTATTTTATAGTTATTTAGGGATGAGAGACTAGTGTAGGGGGCGGGGCAGGTTGTCACTGTCCAATTTGACCACTAGGCAGGGGAAATGGAAACACGTCCTTTCAAGATTGTAGAGGTTGATATTGCAAGTGTCATTAGGTCTAGTACCATTGACACACTGTAATGATGCACGTAAGGGAGAAGATAGCGGGGAAGTACTAGTTCAAGATTGATCTTGACAAGAAGTATTCAAAGGTGAAGGAGGGGACGGTGATTAGAATAGTACCTGGTACTCACTTGAGCGGGCCATTGGAGTTAATACATAGAACACTTCCTTAGGGGAATGGTCGCCAACCGATAGAGAGGGGTGGCCAAAATCATGTGAAGGATTGTGGAATTATGATGTGCATGTCTGACATAAAGGTGACGATGGTTACACGACGAGTGCAACTCGTTAAAGGGATTGAAGTTTTGGTGATGCAAGTTATGAAGCAACGTCGAGTGCAGGGATAGGGAATAAGAGTAGAGGAATACAGTTGGCCGAGAGGAATTCTCTAGTCGGTTGAGGAAAGGGAGGTTCATTCCAATTTTTTTTGCAAGAATTTTTCGAGGGTGGTAGTTATCAATCCTAGCTTTCGAGTTTCCTGGGGGGATTGGCTGGCACAAGTTCTATCACCAGCTTTTCGTAGCCACTAGGTAAGCAAGATAAAGCTAGGGAACTAGGAGCAATGGAGGGTCCAACGAGCACAAAATCTCTCAATTTACCTCTCCCATGTAACTTGTACCCTAAGAATTGGGTTTTCTTAGCAACTTAGGGAAACTTTCAATTTTCTTGCAGTTATATCATAAAACCCTCATCCTTGTTAGTCAAAATTCAGACAAAATAACATTTGGTATAGCTTATATTGCTATTTTCTCCATTCATTAGTGGAGTTGGGTTGATTGTGGTAGCTCTCCTGATACAAACGGTAAGGAAACTGGAGAGTTGTCCGTGGACCATGGTGGATCCATATTCCTATAGGTGGGGTTTGAACAGTTTGAGTCAATCCCATGTTCTTTGTTAGTGCAATGGAGGTGGCAGAAATGCTCGGCTTCAGTCTTAGGCCGAGGAACTCGCTCTGGAGGGACTAAAATGTGGTCATATTTTCTCATTCCTGAGTTTGTGGGGAAAATTGTTGTGTTGGGTTGTAAATCTATTACCTCTTATTGGTTATACTCTACAACTTAGTTCTGGCAGGACTGATTCCCAGTTTCAAACATGTTCATGGAAAAAAAGTGTTAACATGCCACAAGAAAGGGGACAAGTGAGAAAGGGTCTTATGGACTATGCTTCAAAAGTCCGACAAAGGAACCCTAGCCTCCAAGACCATGTTGAAGCAATTGTAGGTTGATACTGGGATCAAATTCCCCAACACATGCAAGAGAAATTGAACCAAGAAGAATAGGAAACAACGACTCAACGAGTGACAATATTAGATGTCGTTTAAAGGGATGAATGAGAACCTTGGGTCCTGGACACCAAAAAAACATAGACAAGGTTGAGTCAATATATGCATGGTGTAAATATGTATTCGATGGTGAAATTCCTCATGGGAAAAGTGGTTATGGACAACTAGGAAGTGAGAGGGGACATGCTTTGAAATTTGGACCATATCCATGGTCATCTCAGACATAACGATTGCAGATTTGAAAAGATAGACCAAATATTAGGGCACATTGAACAACACTTAAGACTCCTCTAGCAATGCCAAGACCTCCTCGGGCCCTGGGGTCCTACAAGTCCAATCCCAATGACTCTTTGCCAATACCTTGAGTATGTAATGACTTCTCTCTTTTACTCTCTTTTGGTTATGATATATGTTTTTTATCAGATGGATAGAGTTGATTGTAGAATTATGTTTTGTTCTAATTATGTTATGTTATGTAGGTCTCCTTTAACCCTCTACAGGGTCCAAATTTGGGTGTGGTCTCCCTAGGGAGGGATTGGTATGAACTCTTGTATGGTAATTTAATTGTTTTAAATTACTTATATAAATTGTCAACCAGGGCTAGTAAACTGATGAAGTGTAAATGCACTCAATGTGCTAGAAGTCTTGATTATTTACACAATTCTAAATGAAGTTGAGTTTTATCGAAATGCACATGGTTTTCATAAGAAAATTAATGTTTCCTAGAAAACTCTAATGATGATCACACTCTGTTGAAACTATTTCTGTTTATAAATTCCACACTTTGCTTTAAAATGGAAATCTCAAACCCTTGCATAAATGAAATCAATCTCACATTTTACACGAATGAAAATCAAATCCATATTCAATTGCAGAAAAAGGAAATCACTCTTACTCAAGAAATCTCAATACTTAAAGCAAACCACACAGTTGCATGAATGAAATTGTACTTAATGAAAATCACTCTTCACTCTTCACACTTGTATAGAAATTTGCTTTCATAAAAATCATATATGTTCATGCGCATTCATACTCTATGAAAGAAATGAAGAATTTAAAAAGACCAAGAAAATGAATTAGTTGAAAGGAAATTGACAATTACAGTTAGAAATTTAAATAAGAGAAATCAAAAACATAGTTAAAGAATTAACTACTTAGTAATGAAAACAACATAAATATCCTTACTTCCTTGAGGGGGCCCTCCACGAGAAGTAGGCAACCACAATTATGCTACTGATCAAACACTTAACCACACATTGATGCGCACTGGAAACAAAATGTATTCTTTAAAAGCAGAGTTTTAATCTTACTCCTGATGTTTCATTTCTGCCGAGAGGCATTGCTTATATAAATCATGGAAATTAATGTTTAGAGATTTATTCCTAAGCCTAATCAATAGAAACTATATTTAATCTAGAAAATATAACATCGTGATTTGCTTGTTATTTTTTATCAGCAAAGCAAAATCACAAGGCATGGATCTCGCTCTCGCTCTCCTATTGTCCACTTTGGTGGTTGAACTTTCCTTTGACCGTGTAACCGGGATATGTTCCATCGCTTTGGATCGAGGGAATAGAAGGAAATTTTTATGTGTATCCATTGCCACATATCCATATATTTCGCTCTCTAGTTGGAATCCTAGAACTTGTCAAACAATGAAATTGGCTGCAAAATCATGAATTAGCTGCAGAATCATTAGAATTCAGTAAACATATTAAACATTAAGCTAAATAATAGAGGACATTTTCACTTTATGAAATAAGAGACAATTGTATACCTTCCATGTCATAAATCCTCTAACTTGATGTCTAATGCATTGTTATGGAGGTCAAAAAGAATGAAATGAAGTAAAGGATGGTGTCAAAAATAAGCAATTATGGGGTTCAACATTCCCCCACACAGAGACCATTACATGTCATCATGCCAAAAATTCAAAATTTGTACCATTTTTTTGTCACTGAATCTCCTCTAATACCTGAGCAAGGACATCTAGATTAGTCCTGCTTGTCTTCTTAATAATAATTGACTTCCTTGGTTTCTTCATCAAAGTTTTATGTTATAGATTTATGACTTTCCTTTTGAGGGATTTGTTTTTGGCCTTCAACTTCTTGTTCTTTTCATACCATAGTCCAAGGTGCAATAGGAGATTATCACTTGTGGTCTTTTGAATTTCACTCTATAATGTTAATGAACCATGTTCTTTATTCAAATGCCTATTTAATGTCTCCAGCTCATAAATTTCTTCCTTGAGGGTTTTTACTATTGGATATTATGGTGGACTATTAAAATGGACTCCTTCTCCCTGATTTGGAATAGATGTAGTAGCTTTGTTTGAGGCTTTCTTCTCCAGGGATTCTATATATTCATATATTTCTTGTTGATTTGGGTCTATTTCAAGCTTCCTTCTTGTTGGACTTGATATTGGTGACACAGTTGTAGGTGAGGGAACTTTTGGAGATGGAATATTTAATTCCATTTATTCTTCCTCTAAATTGACCAATTACGGGGACTACCTTGACTGTTCATGTATGGTTATATTCAGTCTTGTGCTTCTTCTCAAGGTGGATAGAGTTTTAGAAAATGATTTAGTAGTAGAAAATTTCGTTTGAATCTTCTCTTGTTCTTCCTTATTTTTCTCTTCTTCCTATGTTTTCTTTTTGGGTGTGCTTCCTTTCTTTTCACTGGATTTATTTCTTCTAACATTCTTTTCTTTAAGGTTTTCTAATGCAACCATAAGAGGAATGTCATCTTCTTAAGGTTTCTCCGCTTGTAGATCTAAGTCATTACTAGGGTTTTTAGGTAGTTTCCTCCTACTTCTCTTGATTTTACTGTTGGATTCTTCCCGTTCTCCCTCCTGAAAGTGATTTCTGACTAAGAAACTTTCTGAGTTATCCCCTTCGGTTTTAAGGTTGCCTTCAATTAACATCTGTATTAAACCATGGTGATATATGGTGTTTTCAATAAACTGTATTTTCTTCTGAGTGCTATTGGCCATTTTCTTCAAACTATGGAGTAAGAAAGAAGGCAAATTGATTTCATTACCCTCAAGGAAATGCATCATTAAACACACAAGATAGAAAAACATGTTTCCAAATCTTCCCTCACAAGTAATAAATTTTTGAATGATCAACAACAAATTTCTCCATTTATTTTAAGAGATGAAGCTAGAATTCTTTTCTTAAAGACTAAAGTGTTCATACTTTGGTTTTTGAGAAAGAATTTCCATCCACTTTCTTCAATTCCTCTGTTTTTGAACCATTTTTCACCAGCTTTGGGTAGGATATTCATTCTTGCTATGAAAGGATTTTTTATTACCATCTTTACATCCCCAATTTCCACCTCAACTCCATCAAATGCTTGAGAAAAATATTTGGTAACTTCTTTATCATGGTCGTTGAATTTTTCTATCAACTCCAACCATTGCGCTTGCTGCAGCATTTGCCTAACCTAAGGGTAGCCTTCCATAAATTTCCATCCATCTGGCGTTGTTCTTACAATGACTCTCGTGTCAGCGAAGTCTTCACCCTTGATTGATTCCTTTGACAGGTTTATGGAGTGAGGATGGTAGTATAGATGAGGCAGAATTATCAAAGAGACAGGGTTTATGGAATGAGTAGGGGTTCGGAAAAAAAACAAAGTATGGACGTTGGCAGAGTTACGAATGAAGTAGGGTTTTATGGAGTGAAATGGTTGCATGATGATGGACAGTGAGTTTTTGAATTATGATTATGCCGACTTAATCGACAAGACATAGTACTTATGGTTAGATTGAAGTCAGAAAATAGTAATGATGATTTTGAATGGTGGTAGCAACGTCTCATTTATTTGATAATCCAATCTTTTGTTTCCTTCATTATCTAATTTAACATTTACATACCTTTAAATTCTTGCTTCTAATGTTTTAATTGGTCCCTTGCAGGTTGTATTTGGATTCCTTAACTGTAAGCTTGATCATTATTCCTTCGTGCTTGAATCTTCCATGTCCTGATTGAATGCTGTCAAATCAAGTCAGCTACAATTTTTTTTTAAGGTTGCAGATTCTCATCAATTCTGTAGTTGATTACTTGCAGAAAGAAAAGAAGGGTCATAAGAGAAGTGGGAATAGAATAGGAATTAAAAAGAAAATCTAAGGTGCCAATAATGTTAGGTTTTCATCCTATATTTTTTGTATAAACATGCCAACAATGTTGGTTTTCATGTTTATACAATTATTATTATTATTATTATTATTTATTGAAAACAAAAGGCTTTTTGTGAGTTAAGTTGAAGAGGAAGGAGAATCCTTCCTAACCACCTTCAGATCGATATTGTCTTTCATATGTTTAACAAACTCTTCCCTTCTCAATTGTTTGTGATAAATTCTCAATCAATGACCATTTACAAGGAAGGTTTCTTTTTCTTCATCAATAGTTCTAATTCTGATTTCTCCATTGTCAAAGATATTATCAATCTCATAAGGCCCAAGCCAATGAGTTTGAATTTTTCCTTGAAAATCTTTAAACTTTGAATCAAAAGGTAATTCCCAATCTCCTGGCTGAAATTTCCTTTCTTTTATGAATCTTTCATGCCATTTGGATCTTTCTGGTTGAGCTATGTTAGTTCTTTGAATAGCATCTTGTCTCATCTCATCAAGTTCATTTAATTTCTCCATTCTTTGTTTTTGTGCTTCAGATATATCAAGACCCAATTTGATTTTTGCCTTGAAAGTCTTTATATTGAATTCAATAGGGAATAGGACTTGCTTCCCATAAAAAAATTTCATAGGGAGTATGTCCTGTAGTGTTCCTCCATGTGGTACGATATGGCCATAAAGCTTCTAGAAGCTTTTCTGCCAAATCTCTTCTATGCTAGTGCACATTTTTGGTAAGAATCACTTCAATTACTTTGTTGGTGGATTCCCCCTGTCCATTTGTTTGTGGATGATATGGATTGGACTTTCGATGTTTGATTTTATATTCCTCCATTATATTTTGTACCAACTTGGATGTAAATTGAGTACCTTGATCTGTCACAATTTCCCTTGGGACACCAAAACAAGTAAAAATATCCTCAAAAAATAAATGAGACTACAACATTTTCAGTAGCAAAAGGAAGTGCTTTAGCTTCTACCCATTTTGTAACATAATTAGTGCAAACAAGAATGTACCTTCTTTGTCTTGAAGGTGGATTAATAGGACCAAAAAAATCCAGAGCCCATTTCACAAAAGCTTCAATGAGTACTTGAGTGATCTGAAAGGACTGTATTATTTTTTTTTGCTAAGTGGCTTTTCAGTTATAAAACATGTACAAATTTGTCTCCATTTGTTTGCTTAAGGATTGAGGAATTTAACCATGAAACATAGATGAATTTGTGAGTTTTAAGCATGTAAATAAGCCTAAATAACATTGAACAACAAAGTATAACAGAGAAATAACATCACACATAAGATTTACACAACAGGCATGATGAATCAGTTCACCCCTCCTAGGCTACATCTGCTGGTCCAGCTCCCAATGGCATGTCCCTCTTTGTCATTATGCTCAAAATTGCAAATACATGTGTGTTACAAGCCTCCAATGGATGTTTTCTCTGCACAAATGGCTCCAAAATGCTCTAGTTAATCTAGGTAGACTTGTTTCACCCAAATTGGTCGAAAATTGACCTCCCTAGCCATTTTTCCAATGACAGATACAAAACCTCCACTAATTGTGGAGAACTGCACTTGCCCGCAGTTAATTTTGGCCAAACTCCAAATTTTTAGGGGCACTCTTAAATTTCCACCAGTTAACAAAACCGTTAGCATTAAAATTTATGGATAAGGGGTAGGGTGGTCACATGCCTACCCCCCTTAAACCCCACGATCTTGTTTAACTCCACGTTTAAAACTTGGAGCAAAATTATGATGCGGCAACGTTCCCGAAACCGCTAGCATATCACACGGTAGCCGTGCCATGTGATAAGGATTATGGTGTTAAATTATTTTGGGCTAAGATTGTAACATCTGTTGTCGTGGTTTCCATCGTAGCATGTGACCACAAACTGTTGGGGCTGCCGGCGGGTTGGGACTACAGGCGGTCCCCCCCACCATGTGCATTCATTGTAAAATTTAAATAGCCCCAGCACACTATATGGTTAAGTATTAAGTGGTAGCTTAGACGGTGGAGCTCTTTGCTAGCACACCGGAGGTCACGGGGTCGAACCCCCCAGACTCCACAATAATTTTACACCACAGTAGAGGGGAAACATGGCAGTCTGCAGACTCACCACGTGTCACGCTTCCATTGGACCTCAAAACCAGTCGTACAACCCTTCAACAAACCAGGAGGCACCACGTGGTGAAATATCACTGGTCTAGAGAATGGAATATTTTGAGAATATTCCCCTTTTTGTTGACTATACCTAGATGCTGACTAGGCATCCCAGTCATCCCTATCACAAAATGTTTGGGAAATCGATCAGAACGCGATATCTCCCTCATACGACATCGGTTTTTCGAAATGTTCATGGCACTGAAATCAGAACGAAGAGATCTACCCGGTCACTGAGGTTCGGTACAGTTTCAAGAATTTTCAATTTTGAGAAAAATTCATGATCTCCTAATCACACCTCCCGATTGGGAAGATTTTGGACCCCAAAAGACTGTGATTACCTATTCAGTAGATGAGGGTACATCTCCCTCACCTTCCCAACTTCCATCCACTTTGCCTTGCTTGGCTTACTGTCTTTGAGCCCAACTCGAAGGTAATCGACACTTCCCCTCTTAGATTTTGTAATGAATAAAATAATATAAATAATGATTAATTAGTTAATTAGTAATTAGGTTGAAAGGGCATGTCTGATAAGACATGACCTTTCATGAAGAGCCACCTACCTAGGTATATAAGCAGGCCTCATTTATAACATTCATCAATCAATTCATTCCTCATACTATTTAATATAATATTTGTATCCTCAATGGATATTCTGATATTCCAAGTCTTCTGGAGTATTTAACTTGAGAAGTAACTTTGTTCGCTTCATTTTGTATCAGAGCAGTTAAATCTTCTGGCCTCTCATGCTACACAGAGCCACGCTCTCCGATCCAGGCCCTTGGCCATCGAAAATTCGTCAACATTGTTGCCATTGAAGCGTTTCACTACACTTTTGGAGTTTCTCCATTTGTTGATTTAGTCAAAGGCCTTTGGGAGATCAATATATATATATATATATATATATATATATATATATATATATATATATATATATATATATGTATGTATGTATGTATGTATGTATGTATGTATGTATGTATGTATGTATGTATGTATGTATGTATGTATGTATGTATGTATGTATAATCGTAAAAAATAAATAAATAAAAATTCTAATATATTTATTAAAAAAAAAGTTAGAAAAAAATATAAAAGAGAGGAGAAAAATAAAATGGGAAAACAAATATATTTTAAATAAATAAATAAGAAAAAAAATTATAAAAATACATAGCTGGTGCAACAACTGCATTGCCACCATTTTCGAACACCGTCGAGATGCTTAGGTCGAAAAACTGCCGGAGGCTGCCAGAGCTGCCATACGCAGAGCCCAGACAATCATCACGCAACCAAAAATTGTTTTACTTGCCCATAGAATAATCGTCCCATACTCTGGCCTCCAACTAGCAATCGCAGCAGATAAACAACCAAAAAACCGAGAGTGTCGACATACTTGAGAGTGTCGACATACTTGGCCACCATTCCTATTCCGCTGCTACCACATCCGCCATCGCTCGTTGGGTCTCAACGCCGCCACATTTGTTGGGCTCCTCAACCCACCAGGGTTCTACAACCACCACCATCCTCAATAACCACAGCCGCAGACAACTGTCCCCGCATTGACCAACCGCTCAACGTCACCGTTCATCCATTGTTCTTTGATTGCATCCTCAACCCTACACAAGGCTTGCACCCTCGAGTTGTGGCATGCAGAAATAATAGTCTTAATCCACTGGTTTTCAAGGAATTGTAAACCACATTACCCACACTTTGGTAATGCTCGCATGACCGTGCCACCCAACCGCTCCCTTGCCAAACCACTCCCTTGCTCGCACGACTGTGCCATCCAACAATACCACAGTCGCTTCATGACAGTCTCGATTGTCGTCACAAGGGGATCTGCCCACAACCTGTATATTAACCAGCCGCTGGTTTCCACTCAAACCATAGTTTGATCTGCCACAGTCGAGCCACACATTCATCGTGGCTTGAGTCTGTCCTTCACCTCCCCAACCCAATTGCAGTTGCTTTCTCTGTGGGCTACGGTCCACACAACCATCCTATTTTCCAGACCAAGGAATACACTAGGCATTCATAACATTGCAAATCGATTCCTTCTTTTCCATACAATCATAGCTAAGAAAAGTCAAGGGACACGCAATTCCACCATATCCCGACTTAAAATGTTTTTTCTCCTTACCGACTATCCTGTGGAAGGATCACAAACCATCCACCACATTTGTCTATAATCGTGAAGTATTGAAAGTTGTAGCGTAAGGAGAGGACACATCTCGGAGCTTTAAAAAAATTATGGTAACAAAAAAAAATTAGAAAGAAACAATTAGTAAATAATTTTAAAGTCTCATAATAATAATAATAAATAAATAAAAACTACAAAACTCTAATCTCGTCTCGATAAATACAAAATGGAGTCTAAAACAGAATTGAAGAAAGGTAGATTTTTAGAAACCTTACCCATCGACGCTAAAGTGCTATTTAAAATTAAAGGAACTCTCGCAGGAAAAGATGTCATTATTGCTATATCACTCGCTGAAGATAAAAATTACATAAACCTTAAAACTGCAAACCAGTTGGTGATTCCTGAGTCAAATATAATCGAAAAATTAGACTTTTTTGACAAAAAAAAATACAACATAAAAAGTCTACAACTAAATACTGGGGATTATACTTTTATCTCTCAATTTACCATGAAAACATTACTTTTTGATGATAGTGACATTGTGTTGGGTTTACCATGGATGGAAACCCTAGGTTCATTCATCCTTAATACAAAAAAGAAGTTTTTTACATTCTCCTGCAAAAAGAAGAAAATAACGCTACAAGATATGAAATTGAAGCCACATTCAATGATGCTTGAAGACTTAGAAGAAATTTCAAAAGTAATTTTTCAAGAAGGTAAAAAGGTGATACAAAATATGCAAAAGGAAATTGACAAAATCACCACTAACAAGAATGAAGAAGTTGCTTGCCTCAAGGACCACAACGAAAAATTTCTAACGCAAATTAAGAAGCTGAAGAAGGACAAGAAGTCATTAGAAAACAAGGTGCAACAACTTTTCGAAAATGAAGCATCGAAATTTTCAAATGTAGAAGTTCAAGTTGAAGAAAAAATGAACATTGATCCAATAAATGTCACAACTCAAGAAGAAGACAAGAAAGTTGTAGAAGGTACAAACTTAGATGTTGCAGTTCATACAAGGAACATTCTAAGTGAATATTTTGTAACTAACTCAATAACATCCTCACCAAGCTAAAATCAAAGAATTCAAACCAAAAAAGTTCCCTATCAATATCCAAATCACGGAAGCAAACGGCTCGACCAACTTGCGTATTCAGAATAGAAACAAAAAGATGATGTTTTGAATAATACTAATGACAGTGCAATCCGCTCAAGTGATAATTCATCACAATTTTCAAGTCGCCGTAAGATTCCACAGAAGATTGATTTAGGACGTTCCGATCCATTCTCAGTGCAACAATTTTTTTTTGTCACTTAGAGGATCATATCGACTTGTATCGACAAGGATGACTAACCCAAGATGAGAAGACATTCGTAGCAGGAAAAGAAATCAAGGCCTTTTATCAACAAGCTTTGAGGACAAAGCTTTTTGAGGAGGAAGGAAATGTAATGAATAAAATAATATAAATAATGATTAATTAGTTAGTTAGTAATTAGGTTGAAAGGGCATGTCTGATAAGACATGACCTTTCATGAAGAGGCACCTACCTAGGTATGTAAGCAGGCCTCATTTGTAACATTCATCAATCAATTCATTCCTTATACTATTTAATATAATATTTGTATCCTTAATGGATATTCTGATATTCCAAGTCTTCTGGAGTATTTAACTTGAGAAGGAACTTTGTTCGCTTCAGATGCTCTTGTCCTCCTGTCAAGGATGGTATCCTCCTTGAGCTCATCCATAAATTCTAGCGAGAAATTTTTAATAGAAGACAATTGAACATCACTCCCTTGATCATCATTCAAAGGGGGCTCATACAAACGTAAATCTTCAACATTAACAACTGAATACATTTGCATATATGAAGGCAAGTCAAGTTGAAATGCATTGTTACCAACTTGCTTGATGATCTTGAATGGACCATAGTGAATGGGCTTGAGATTTTTACCTTCTCCTTGCATCCTTTCTTTTCTTATGTGCAACCATACCTCATCTCCTTCTTGAAACTTGTGATCAACTCTATGTTTGTCATGCCTCTCCTTGTATTTTCTTTGACTCTTCTCAAGATGTTCTTGAACTTGTTCATGAATAATCTGATTTTGCTCAATGAAATTTCGAGCCTTATCAATATCACTATGCCCATCAATTGCAACATCCTTCTTAAAGATGAATTCTAATGGCGATTTCGGCAAATACCTAAAGCATGCTTCAGAAGGTGAATTATTTGTAGAAGAGTGCTTGGCCCGGTTGTAAGCGTGTTGAATGTAATGCAGTTGTTTATTCCACAACTTGGGATGTTTGCTGCAATATCCTCTCAATAGATGCACAACAATTTTGTTCACCACCTCGATTTTTCCATTAGTTTGTGGATGAAAAGAAATACTCTTTTTCAACTTTGTGTCCATAATCTTCCAAATATTAGACCAAAAATTCCCAATGAACCTGGAATCCCTGTCACTAACAATAGAAGTTGGCAATCCATAATGAACCCATACATGTTGAAAATAAATTTCAGCAGTTTGTTCAGTAGTAATGGTTTTCTTGACATAGGTAGACCTCCAACAAAGTCCATGGAGACACTCTCCCATGGCCTTGATGGTACCGGTAGTGACATGTACAACCCAAGCTTCCTATTGCTATGCTTGCTTGTTGCACACATAGAAAAACCTCTTATAAAACGTGACACACTATCTATCATGCGAGGCTAATAGCAATAACTCTATAGATGTGCCACTGTTTTGCTTACCCCAAAGTGTCTAGCAATAAGAGACAAATGAGTCCTCTCTCATGACACTAAGCCTCTCTCTTTGTGGTATACACAATTTTCCCAAATGAAACAACAAATTGTTATGCATGTGATAATCATTTCCTCAACTTGATTCCCTTCACTCAAACTAGCATACACATCTTGAAAAACAACATCATGTGCATATTGTTCTATGTAACTCTCATGTACAATAGAATCATTTTCAAGTAAAGTAGATGCACTTATGATTGGCCTTGAAATAATATCAGCAAATTTATTAAAAATACCTTTCTTGTACCTTATAACCAAGTGAAATTTTTGAATAAATCACATCCACCTGAAATGTCGTGATTGCTGCAATTTTGTTTGCAACTGCAAGTACTGTAATGGTTGGTGATCAGTATCTATAATCATCTCTTTACCCATCAAGTAGTGTTTCCACTTCTTGACACTTTGTACCAACGCATACAACTCTTTTTCATATGTAGGATAATTAGTTACAGCACCATTGAATAGTTCAGAATGAAAAGCGATAGGCTTACCATGTTGCAAAAGTACTGCGCCCATGGCATAATCACTAGCGTCGGTTTGTATCTCGAATGGTTGTCTCAAATTCGGTAATGCAAGGACCGAAGCTGAATTGATCTTGTATTTTAAAGCTTCAAAAGCTTGTTGTTGTTTGCCTCCCCGTTGGAAGCCTTCTTTCACACTTGTCACTGCATGCATAGGAGCTGCTATGGCAGAAAAGTTAGCAATAAACTTTCTCCAATACTGAGCTGCGCCTAAGAAACTTCTTACCTCGGTTACTATTTTGGGAGTGGGCCAATTCAAAATGGCTTCCACTTGAGAAGGATCAATTCTCAACTTGCTTCCATTACAATGTGTCCCAAATAAACCAGAGAAGTCTTTCTGAACTCACACTTTGACATCTTAAGAAAATTTCTCTTTCTTCAAAACATCAAACACCCTTTTCACATGCAATACATGTTCTTCTCTTGTTTTTCTGAAAATTAGTGTATCATATAAATACACAATCACAAAGTCATCAACAAATTGACACAAAACATTATCCAAAACACGCATGAAAGTTGTCGGTGCATTACACAAACCAAATGGCATAACCAAGCACTCAAAGAGTCCTTGTTTGGTTTTGAATGCGGTCTTCCATATATCACTTTCTGCAATTATTACTTGATGATATCCACTTCATAAGTCTAACTTAGTGAAAAAATTTGCCTCTTTCAGCTGATCAAGCAAATCATCTATCCTTGGGAGTGGTTATCGATTCTTTATCGTTATCTTATTCAAAGCTCTGAAGTCTACACACATGCGCCAAGTCCCACCTTTCCTCAAAATCAAGACTATGGGTGAACCACATGGCGAAGTGCTTGGCCTTATGAGTCCCTTGTCCAACATGTCCTTGATTTGCCTCTTAATTTATGCATTATCCATTATCGACATGTGATACATTCCGATGTTTGGAAGAGGAAAATATTGTTTCAGCTGAATTTCATGTTGAATCTCCCTTTTTGAAGGAAATCCTGTTGGCTCCTAAAACATCTCATGATGTGCATCAACTACATCATATAAATATGATTTCAAATTAGGATCACAATCCTTAAATTATTCATGGTTGACATCAAATTTAGGCTTAATCATCAGAAGAACAATTCTTACTTGAATTCACCAACCTTTTTACCTGTCCCGCATTTACCATTACAATATTTGTCTTCTTGCGATGTGCTCTAACAATGTACTCCTATCCATCTTTTAATAAATGGTATTTGTTCTCATGGTGATGGAAGATTGCTTTCCTGTCATACAAATAAGGACTGCCCAACACAATACCTGTAATATCAAGCAGAACCACATCTAATTCAACTATGTCAACAAAATGTGCAGTTATTTCAAACCGTAATATGCACTTCTTTGAAACCTATAAATTTGCATCTTTACAAATCCACCCAAGTGGATATGGTTTTGGATGTGGAATGGTCCCAATATTAATTTTCTTGACCAAGTATTCAGAGATTAAGTTTTCTTGTGACCCATTTTCAAACAGTGTGTTGATCTTGGTATGTTCGGTATGACCCTCACATGAAACAGTTCAATTCTCTCTTTTTCATTTGGAGCTTGTATGTGACAGTTTGATGTACTAGTACTGGGTTTTGTTTCAATTTCTTTCCCCTTCATGTTCTTCAATCCCATGGCTGTAATTTTAGATTCATCACCTAAATCCTGTCCTAAATCATGTTGAGTTGTAGCTTCAGTTTTCTATTTCCCTTTTTTGTTTTGATGTTTGGGCCTCTTTTCAGGATGTAATTTCCAACAATTTTTTTCTTCATGGCCTTCTCTTGAATAATGTTTACAGACCAATTTTTCTGCCTCTTTCTTGACAGATGCATTCTTTTTTCCCTTACCTTTTGAGGTCTTCTCTTTGTCTTTCCCCTTAAAAGGTTTCTTCCTACCCTCATCAGTAATGTTTTTCCCTCTAGCTTCTAGATGTGTGGCTTGTACACATACCTCATCTAGACTTGTAGGGTTAAACATGAGAATAGTATGTCTTAGATAGCTATGTAAGCCAACTATGTACTTGAGTAAAGTATCTTGGCTCTGCAAATATACCCCTAGTAAGAGAGCTCTTCTCCTAAATTCTTGGGTGTATTCTTGCACATTCTGTCTTTTCAATTGTCTAAAATTTTGCCAGTTCATTTTTCCTTTTTGTATATGAGCTAATGGATAAAACTGTTGTTTTATTGTAGTAATGAAATCAGTCCATAATAGGATAATCTTACCATGCTTCTTGATCTCCTCCTTTGTCTTGGCTTCCCACCAAACAAGTGTTGCACCTTCCATTCTCAATGAAGCTAGTTGGATTTTGGTATCATTAACATGAAGGTTATGAATTCTCAAATAGACCTGCAATTGCGTAATCCAATTATAAAGATTTTTTGCATTGACTTCACCATTAAACATTGGCAATTCAAACTTAACATCAAGTTTTAGAAAAGGACTTTTACCAATGTTCTTTGATTTGGCTGATGTACTGAAGATGAAGTAGAGGATGATGATGATGAGGGTGAGGATGGTGACTTTCCACTGCTTCCATTTCCTCCATTGCCCTTCTTTGATTTATATTCATCATTTTGACCTCTTGATGATTCCTGTCCTTCCTTGTGAAGTTTGGATCCTTCTCCTTCTATTCTCTCATTCATTTCTTGATAAAGGACTCTCACCATCTCATTCAAGTCAAGGAATGCTTTCTTGAATAATTTTTCTTCTTCTTTGGGATCCACCTCTTCATGGATTTATTCTTCCACTGGAGGCATACTTAATGTTGCTTCTGCTTCTTTTGGAGGTGAACTAGGTGTTGGAGAATATGGCAATCTTTCCCTCCTTTGTTGTGGCTCACTTTGAGACCCCCTTGCTTCCACCAATTTGCCTTCTCCTCTCTTAAGCTTGAGCCTAGTAAGCATGTGAACACTTGCAAATAGTTAAACGAATATTTGCACACAAAAACACCAGAGAATAAACTCTAGCTCTGATACCAACTTGATTTGAAAGGATTGTATTATTTTTCTATGCTAAGTGTCTTTTCAATTATAAAACATGTACCAATTTGTATCCATTTGTTTGCTTAAGGATTGAGGAATTTAAGCATGAAACATAGATGAATTTGTGAGTTTTAAGCATGTAAATCAGCCTAAATAACACTGAAAAACAATGTATAATAGAGAAATAACATCACACATAAGATTTACACAACATGCATGATGAAGTAGTTCACCCCTCCTGGGCTACGTCTGTTGGTCTTTGTCATTATGCTTAAGATTGCAAATACATGTGTTTACAAGCCTCCAATAGATGTTTTCTCTGCACCAATGGCTCCAGAATGCTCCAATTAATCAAGGTAGACTCTTTTTTCACCCAAATTGGTCTAAAATTGACCTCCCTAGCCATTTTTCCAATGACAGCTACAAAACCTCCACTAATTGTGGAGAAATGCACTTGTCTGCAGTTAATTTTGGCCAAACTCTGAATTTTTAAAGGAGCTCTTAAATTTCTGCCAATTGAAAAAACTGTTAGCATTAAAATTTATGGATAAGGGGCGGGGTGGCCACATGTCGACCCCCCTAAAACCAACGGACTTTTTTAACTCCGCTTTTAAAACTTGGAGCGAAATTATGATGGGGCAACGTTCTCGAAACCGCTGGCATATCACACGGTAGCCGCACCATGTGATAACGAGTATGGTGTTAAATGCTTGCGGGCAGAGATTGTAACATCTTTTGTCGTGGTTTCCATCGTAGGATATGACCACAAATTATTGGGGTCATCGGTGATCCACCACCCCCCCCCCCCCCCCATGTGCATTTGTTGTAAAATTTAAATAGCCCCGGCGCACTATATGGTTAAGTCTTAAGTGGTAGCTAAGACGATGGAGCTCTTTGTTGGCGCGTCAGAGGTCATGGGGTCGAACCCCCTAGACTCCACAATAATCTTACACCACAATATAGGGGACACGTGGCAACCTCCGCGCTGGCCACATGTCACCCATCCATTGGACCTCAAAACCACTCGTACAACCCTTCAACAAACCAGGAGGTGCCACATGGTGAAATATCACTGGTCTAGAGAATGGAATATTATGAGAATATTCCCCTTTTTGCTGACTGTACCTACATGTTGATTGGGCATCCCATTCACCCCTCTCACAAAAATTTTAGTTTTTTTGGAAATCGATCAGAACATGATATCTCCCTCATACGACATCAGTTTTTCGAACCGTTCACGGCGACGGAATGAGAACGATGATATATACCTAGTCGCTCAGGTTTGGTACAATTTAGATCATTTTCAATTTTGAGAAAAAATCATGATCTCCTGATCACTGAAGTTGTGAGGCATTTCATCTGAAGGAACACATTTCCCCATTCTTTGAAAACTATCATATCTCTTAACATATTCTTTGGAATCTTTAAAAAGAGAAGGCCAATAAT
>CM076570.1:1261388870-1261569456 GCA_034641835.2 Pinus albicaulis
AATTTGACCCTTTTTATTTTGGCCCTTTTTCCAATTGCGTTTCTGGTATTGCACTGCTATTGATCTGTATGATCTCTTTTCTGATGTCCTAGACCACAGGCTGAGCCAGAATTATGCTCTGATACCACTGTAATATCCCCAAAGGGAAATAACCAGTAATACACAGACATATGCCAGACAGATATATAAAACAAAATGCTGGAACCAGATAATGGAACAAGTACACATAGAATACCAGAATACTAAGCCATTTTATTAATCTGAGGACACATAGATAGGAGTACAAGATAATCAGAATGAGTGCACCTATCCTTGCCCTAGGCAAGTGGAGACCCTCTCAGAACAGATAATGGCTGCAAATAAGGACAACGTCCTAGCTGGCTGAAGAACTGCTATGAAGAACTGCTGCTGGAATGCACTGGATCTATAAGCTGGAAGCTAGACAGATGGCTGATCTCAATCCTCCAAACAACCCCCAGGGAATATGAAACTGAAGCTCCACCACCAATCAAACCCTCACCAATGAAAACGCTGTCTCTGCTAGTGACAGCGCAGAAGACAGATGAAAGCTGGCCACAAACCCTCCAGATAAGATGATCAGCTCCTCAAGGCTGGAAGTACTGAAAAACGCTGTCAAATCCCACACACAAGACCCTACTCATCAAATCAGCGTCCTCCCTGATTGGATCTGCGTCCTCTATGCTCAGATCTGCTGGATCTGAAGCCTCCCTATCCAGATCTGCATCCTATCACTCCAGATCTGCGTCCTCCAAGGCTGGATCTGCTGCTATCTATCCAGATCTAGGCTGGATCTGCCAATATCTCCTCAGATCTGCGTCCTCCAAGGCTGGATCTGATGCTATCTCTCGGATCTAGGGCCCAGATGCAATATCTCCTCGGATGCGTCCTCCAAGGGCCGGATGATGCTAACTCTCGGATCTGGGGCGGATCTGCCAATATCTCCTCGGATCTGCGTCCTCCAAGGCTGGATGCGATGATAACTCTCTAGATCTGGTGGATCTGTCAATATCTCCTCGGATCTCGTCCTCAAGGCCCGGTTCGGATGCTAACTCCTCCGGATCTGCGTCCTCTCTCACAGGCTGCGTCCTTCTTGCTTTCGGATACCGGAGTCACTCCCTCACGGATCTGCGTCCTTCCCTCTCTGGATCAGCGTCCTTCCTCCTGGATCTGCGCAGCCACAAGAAGGGGCTTCCTCCTCTCCAAATCTCCACCAGAAAACTGCTGCTAATTACCACTGAAACTGAAGGATGTTACTCAGAAAATAACCTTACTAGGGCAGGCACTCGAAGTCCCCCGAAGCTAAGGGTGATACCAAAAAATAACCTTACCAGGGCAGGCACTCGAAGTCCCCCGAGGCTAAGGGCGAGATCTCCAAACAGAGACACTTGGTTGCACTAAACAGTGTTGCAGACCGACTAAACAACCGGCGTGCTGAAGCAGACAGAAGTCTAGCTCTCAATATCAATATCAAATCATGCATACCCAAATGAGGTGAGAACCCCACCTTTTATAGTGCTAAACTCCCTCCAAAACCTTGACTGCGTCCTTCACTCTCCTTGGCCTGCGCAGTTACCCTTGGGTCAGCGTGAGGCCTCCCCTCATATCCATGTGGACCCCCAAGGCCCCCTCTCTAAGTTATAACGTTAATAACTAGGAAAACACTTTATTTTATAAAGTGAGGTGGCTAAAGTGAGGTGACCCCTCTTATTTCTCACTTTATTTATTATTTCTAGCTAAAGCGGCAAAATTAAACAAAAATGAAATATTCCAATTAGCAAAGCTAATTGGGAATATTACAATATTTCAAAGTTACTAGAAGACTAAGGAAATAGATTCATGAAGGATTGAAAGAGGAAGGTATAGGGTTTATCTCGCACCATTTTTTTAATTCATAAAGTTACTATTATTCTCTTTTGGGATATGCTTAGCGCTCCCATTGAGGGTAAGTGATTTTATTTTATATAAATGTTGAATTTTCTTGGTTGGAGGATTCATTCCATAAGAAGCTCTCCTAGTAGAACTTTTGTTCCATTTCTTGTCTCGTCTTGATTCTAGGGTTGTATCCTTTGTGTTCCACCTAGTATCAAAACCTCAAACATTGTGACACAAAATCTAAGAGTGGACATAATTCTCTACCCTCGACTTTTGTCGAAAAGGGACCATATCCTTACTCCAACAATTTACAATCAAGGCTATTTTACAAAATTTTCGAAAATCCATTATATATTTTGTAAATTTGTATTTAGAATTAAAATATAAAAACCTCAAAAAATTAAATATTTCAAAAAATTTAAAATTACATATAATAAAATCCAAAAGATATATTGCAAAATTGAATTCTTTCACTAGTCGTGGTTGCAATTATTGGGTATTTTCATTGGATAAATCACGTGAATTTTACATTTTGAGAGGCCCTAGAATCGCTAAGGCTATATGCCCCCTCTTATTTGGTATTGTATTGTTGTTCTAACACCAACTTCAAGTGTTTCAAGGCTTATTACAGGTGTTGGAGATTACTTATAGCAATTGAAGACAATCAGAGGCAAACCCTTACCTTAGGATACATGCAACTCAAGCATAATCCTTTTTTATCCTTTATAATTGATCTAAAGGGGTGTTCTTATGCTCATTGGAAAGGATTTTCATCGTACTAACCTCTCAAAACAATTTTTGTGAGCTTCAAGTACACTAAAGGATAGGTTTGGGACCTGAAAGTGGCTTTCTGCTTGTCTTGGTGCAATCTTCAAAAATTGTAGAATTTGCAGGTTTGAGCAACAAGTTTTCCTTTTCATTTCAGCCACATAAACCAAGTATATCATTTCCAAATCATTTCTTATTGTGGTAAGAAGTTCCCATACTCAATTGGTGGTCAATTCTTAACATATTTTTTTATTCTATAGAGTATTTTATTTGTTGGTCTGTGTTGTTTATCTGCTGTCCTATCATTTTTTCAGATCAGAATTCATTATTAAATTAACTCCTACTTCTTTCAACTTGTGTACTTAGGCACTAGTCTACTTATACATTGGTTGAGTGTTTCATTTGTAGGGATACTACCTGTGGTCTTTCATAGGAGTTGGCCAACAGCGAGGGGGACACACTGTGTTGACATTGGGTGTGTTTCCTAAGGTTCTTACTGTGTAGCCAGTTTGAAGACCTCACCAAACCCTGCTACTTTGACCAACAACACTTATTCTTGGTGAAATATTGCTTCATTATTGCAAGCAGAATTTTCTTCTTAATAGACTATAAGGAAATTCCTAGTGTGCAAACTTTATCATTACAAGGAAACTCCTAGTGTGCAGACGTTATAATTAATTTCTCCCTTCACAAAAATAGAAACCAAGGTTTTACAAGTGGATTTCATAGTGCATCCCCCCTTAATCCGTCAAGTTCCTTCCTTAGTATTTTTCTCCTTTTAAGACTCCTTTTGCCCTCGTTGGTTAAGGCACTGGTATTTAAGTGTGTTTATGACATTAAAGTAAATATTTTTTTCTCTAAACCCTCTCTCTCTACCCTATTACCGCTCAAACTAACAAGGGATCCTATGGAGTAACTACTAGGTCAAGGGAAAGAATGGAGCGATAGCCCACTATCACCTTAGCTAAGGCTCCCTGCTCTTTACGAACTTTCATCGATGGGAGGAGACTCGGTATGTAGGGAATCACTAGATGAATGGATCAATAAGAGAACAAGGAGTGATTCCCAAGGCCTATTCGCAAGAGAGACTCAATTAAATAGCTTGATTGATTTGAAAGCAAGGTGATGAGCTCTCTAGGAAGCGTTGAGAGGATTCTCAAGGCTAGGGTTTGGGAATATATCTTGTAAGGATGATTCCTAGGCCAGAAAATCCTTATGGAGAATTGGCCTTTATGTGATCTTTGTGAAATTGGAGTTATAAAGTTGCGGGACCACAAAAGACCAAGTGGACCCATGATTAGATCAAGGATATGGAGTTGATCAACCAAGGAGGGGCTTGACCTGATTAGGGAAGAAAAGAGGACCAAAAGACAAATTTTCTCGAGGATTGAATGCATTGATCCAAATGAGGACACTATCCAAGGGAAACCTAGGGCAAGAAATGGTCCTTGAGCTAGGGCTTTATTTATATCGAGATCCCACCATCAAAATTGCTTCAAATTTGGAGGGCCTTTAGGGGAAGCCCTAGAACAATTATGGACCAAATATCGAGGTATTTTGATGGCTACAATGACATTTATTTGATGCCCTAGGTGACCTATGGTGGCCAGACCTAGAAAGAGAGAGAGGAAGTAAGAAAGATAAGCGTTTAGGTGACCACCAGTGGATGGATTAGTGCCTTGCCTTTGGGAGAGATGGGGTCTGTTGTCACTCAGATTGTACAGGCACTGTGGCAACTACTCAGGGCAGGTGCTGTCACTTTGATCCCCGCCCACTCCGTTCTAGCTGTCTCCCAACAAGTAGATATGGGAGGTAGTCCTTATGGAAATGAGGTGATGGAAAACAAGTTGGGAACCAACTTGTCCGGGAGACATAATTGAGTGGCCTAGCTACTTGGTAAAATTTAGCAAGATTAAGGATTCAATTAGATTTAGTATTAAGACCAATGCCTTATGCAGTCAAAATTTCTTGCTTGTTATAAATTAAATCGAAGTAAATAGATGCAAAACTGTTGCTTAGATGATTAACTAACCTATATGAAATGTGAAGATTTTGTAAACTCAGGAATCCTATTGCAACAACTGGAATATATTCACCTAACTGTTAATTTTAACTTAACAATATATTTGCAGTTTTACTACGGTAAGCACTGAATACATCACACTGCAACCTACACTAATAAACTGAGGAAGAAATACAAGTGCAGAAACAAATTTGAACAAACATAGATCACATAACCATTTGACACAGTTATTTTCGGATTAATGTCCCAGGAAAAACCCAATGCGGGAAAACCGGTGCAGCAGATCCGAGGGTTTATATATTATGCAGTAAATATTTATGAGTACAAATCTATGATTGACACACTCGTCAAATCATACAGAGAAACTGACAAAAGAGATCATGTGAGACAAACCTCACTCCTCTATGTGAACCCGACACTGATCTGGACAAAGACTGGACTGCCCTATGCTGCCTCTGCGCAGTGACTGCGTCGCTCTGCGCAGTGATTGCGTCACTCTACGCAGTCTCTGCGTCACGACGATGGCTGCCCTTTTACCTCTGCGCTGGTCTCACTACTGGCTGGAAACTGAGGCCTTCTGGCCTTCGGAAAATCTCTCCAGGATCTAGCACTGGCCTTGCATTCTCTCCTCGGCAGGAAAACAACTTTCCTTCTTGCTCTGCGCAGTGACTACATAGGCACTGCGTCACTGGCTCTGCGTTGCTGCTGTGGCTCTCTCTGTCTCTGCTGCTATGTACTCTCCGGCTCAGGAATCCTTCCAAACAGAACTACTACCCCTCTCTACAAAAGATCTCTCGATCAAATTTTCTTCCTGAGCACTACTCACTAAAGAAATCAATCTTTGATCTCTGCCTTGTGTCCATATGTTTTTTCCAAATGACCCTTCAAGACAATCTTATAGTCTTCTCGTTGAGACTTCAACAACCCATATTAGATCTCTAATCAACGGCTAAGATTAACTTTTGACTTGATCCGTTTATTCTAGATCATTCTCACTCATATTCTATTAATTCACTTTAATTATCTTCTTTTCCCAAGTTTAGACTTAGGGTCCCTTTAAAAATAACAATTATTTCTATAGAATACTATCCGAGTGGAATTTCACCAAACGGTTTCTGGGTTATTTGGAATACATGTGTCTAAGCCTCTTCACAAAATTTGAGACTTAGAGCACATCCGATGCTACCCCAAATCAACACTCCCTCTTAGCGAGAAATGTGCTCTAACAATATGCCTTGCTGCATACTGTTATGACTCTGAAGCATCTTCCTCTGCGTTGCTGATGTTTGACACTATGTCCATCAACTCTGCGCAAATGTTGTATTTGTACTGCCACTAATACTGCCACTGTCAACATTGCATTCGTACTGCAACTGCCTTTGAATGCTGCATCCGTGTTGCTGCTGATTCTGCCATTGCCAACTGCCACGACACTGCATCACAGTTGATTTTTGCAACTGAAAAATATCCAAAATTGGACAAGAATGCTGCATCTCGGTGATGAAGATCTGATTGCTGCTAGCCTCTGCACTGTCCTTTTGAAGCTACTGCTACTTTGCACTGCGTCCCTCTGCGCTACTGCAACAATGATCTGCGCTGCTCAGACTTTGGCACTGCTAACTACTGCGCTGTCACTTCTACACTCGTTTGCACCAACTGGCACCCATCCATCCTGCTACTTCTGTTTTGGGCTCCCGTAGCAAGGTGATGATCCGAGAGGTGGACTCCTCAAGGATTCTGCCCAATCTTATAGATCTTTGGGTCTACAACTCCAAATCATCCCACCTCCCTCCTTGAGGTATATGAGCAATCATAGAAAATTCCTCCTCCTCTATCTTTGCTGCTCTGGCCCGAGGATCATGCTTCTCATCCTTGTCCTTCTTTCCGAGAGGACACTGTGTGGTGTAATGCCCCATCTCACCACACTGGAAGCATTGGATCTTTGACAGATCCTTCTTCCTCCTGCGCTGCTCTTGCTGCCCTGCAAGGGCCGTATTCTCTTCCTCCTCCTTCTTGATCGTCAAACCATTGCTGTTGCCGCCCTCAAGTTGACACTTGAGTTAGTCTCTCTGCATCTCTTCTTGCTGAAGAGCTGCTCACATTGACTCCCAGTCCAACAAGTTCTCTTTGCCATAGATACTCTGGACAAAAACCTGATAATACTCGGACATTGAGTTGAGGGCCAATCTGACCATCTTTGTGGCCTTAGGAGTTGCTCCTACGGTTGCCAACTGATCTTGGTTTTCTTGAAGTCTAGATAGGTATAGATCAACGCGCTCTCCCTTCTGCATCTTGTTGGTCTTCATTTTCTCCTCCATAAACATCTTCCGTTGCTCGAAAGATTCCTGATATAGCGTCTCCAGCCCATCCCACATCTCCTTGGATGCCCCTTTGCTAGAGAGGTGTGAAAGGATATGATCCCTCACTCCATCGAGGATCAATCGCTTGGCTTTAGCCATATTCTTCTTGAAGGCCCGTAATGGTGCTGCATCCACTGGTTCAGCCCAAGCATTGTCGATAAAGTGCTTGAGGTCATGCCCATCTAGAAGGAAGGAGATCCTTGCCTTCCAGATTACATAGTTGGAGGCATCCTCCAACCGGTACTGGTCACGCAATCTGTTGGTGGCCATCTCACCCAACTGTTGTCGATCTGCTGGCTCTCACCCTCTGCGCAGCTGGCTTTATGCACTCCCTGAGGAGCAAATCACAAAATGTGCTGCTACTGCACGGGGAATATGAGTTTCTTGGGAAAGAAAACTCACTGAGGTCAGAAATCACCAAAACTATGTTTCAGCTACACTTCCTGATGCTCTGCACCAGCAATCACTGCTGTGCAGTCAACTGCGTCACTCTAGCTGCTAATCTGCGTAGATCTGCTGCGCTACTCCCTCTGCCTCGTGTGAAAATTTCTAAACAGAAATCCTACTGCAGTGTCTTGATTTACTTTTCCTACTTGATTTAGATTACAAGTTAATTTTCTGAATTATTCAGTAAAATTAGAAAAGTAAACAAAACTACAACCGACACATTTACAGATCATTTACTGAACATTACGCACACATGACAAAGTGACAGATTTTTCGAACAAACATTCCCGGAAAAACCCAATGCGGGAAAACCGGTAAAACTAGCTCTAGAGGTTTTATTATTATGCAGAATCTGAATACAACAATAGCTGGGCACCAAAATGGTTTGCCACACACAAAAATTACACGACACTAGGCAGTAATACCTCTTTCACTCGGAAACAAAAAATATGGCTGATTCACACCGTCAAACGTGATTTACAGATCTCGAGCCCTTTCTGGCCCATCGAAAACCCCAGTGCTGTCCCTCAGCCCTTTGCGTCAGCCTATGCACTGCCCTGGAAGGGCCTGCGCCACCCTCTCTGGGCTTACGCTACCCCTATGCTGTCCTGACTGGGCCTGCGTCACCCCTGAAGGGTTCCTGCTGCCACTATGTTGCCTTCTACGTGGCTCTGGTTGAACTGCATAGCTTTGGTTGGCCTCTGTGGTGCCTGGTATACTGCCTCTCTATCGCTGTTGTATTCTTGGCCTCAGATCAGATCATCCCTCGTAAATCTCTTCCCTTCATCACACTGCAAACTCACTCCGAAATTCTTAGCAAACCATGACCTAGAATTTCGACTTAGCTTTAGTGCTCTGCCAATGTGTGTATTCTCCAACTGGCCCCAAGCCCTTCTCTTATACTTTTCTCGTAGGCAAACCAACGGCCGTGATTTAATCTCTAATCGACGGCTAAGATTAGAAGTTGCTTGATCCACGCAACTTAGAACATTCTCATCACATGTTTAATTTAATTCACTTTAATATTTTAATTTTCCTAAGTTAGACTTAGGGTCCTTAATTTGAAATGATTAATTATTTCAATAACTATCAAACTAGATGGAATTTCTCCAAACGCTTTCTGGGTCTTGGAGATCTCATGTACTCCAGCTCCACAAAATTTCGGAGCTAGAGCACATCCGATGCTACCCCAAAATCTCAACACTCCCTCTTAGCGAGGATTGTTCTCTAGCAATACATCCACACTGAAGTATTGCCCTGATATCTGGCATCGGTCTCCACGCTCATGCTTGGCCTGCTGCCCTCCATCACTGCACTGCTGCTGCTCTCTGTATTGCTGCCCATGTCTCTGCCAGTCACTGGCACATATGTATTGCAACTCCCTCTCAAATTGCTGCATCATGCTACCCATAGCACTGCCACTGCTAATTGCTGCACTGCAACTCAGTTGCCGAGAAGTAAGCAACTGAAGGACCCTTGCCCAAACACTGACAGAGAAGTCAATCGGGCTGCATCTCATCACTGAATCTCCCTTGGCTGCTGCTTTGCATTGTCCTCCTGAAGCCATCACTTGCTACAACTTTGCACTGCGTAAGCACTGCTCCTTTGCGCTGCTGAAGTCCCATCAACCCCTTAGTGTTGTTGCTTCTACGTTGTTGTTGCATTTGCACTGTGCTGCTCCCATCTACAGTGTCCCAGCTCTGCCCTCTGCTTCACCGTGATCTTCTGCATCCATTGCTCCATTCATCCTGCTACTATCTTAAGGCTCTCGTAGCTCGTATGTGATCTAAGAGTTGGGCACCTCAAGGACCCTGCCTCTCATCTATAGCTGCTCTTAGATCAATATTGCCCCACCTCTTCTCTCGAGGCACATGAGCACTCATGGCCACATCATCATCAGAGCCATCGTCTTCTTTAGCTGCCGCAACCTTGGAATCAACTTCCTTGTCCTTCTTCCTTGGAGGACAAGTGGTGGCGAAGTGTCCAAGTTCACCACACCTGAAGCATCGGATCTTGGATAGATACCTCTTCTTCTTCCCTTGCTGCTTCTTGGATGCAAGGGCTGCATCTTCCTCTTCCTTCTTCTTCACTTTGTTGGATCCGGTGTTGGTTTGTCTCTTGGTCATCCGACAAATTTCCTCTTGTCAGAGGATAGCCCACATGTTGTCCCAGCTAGGAAGGTACGGTTTGCCCAAGATACTTTGGACAAACATTTCCCATTCATCTGTGACTGCGTTTAGAGCAGTCCTCACCATGACATCATCTTCCACTTTAACCCCCATGGCAATCAGCTGATCCCAGATCGACTGCAACCTGAAGAGGAAGGGATCGATTTCCTCTCCCTTATTCATCGCAAATAACCTCATTTGGTTCTCTAGAAGCATATTCTTTTGGATGGATTTCCCTTAATACATTGCGGTCAATGCTGTCCACATAGCATTAGCCGTCTTCTTCTCGGCAATGTGTGGGACCACATGATCCTTGACTTTGTCCATGATAAAGCGCTTAGCATGCGCCTCCGCTTCATTATGCTTCACTAGAAGAGCAGCATCGGTTGGTGTATCCAAGACGTTCTCTGCATGCTCTCGTAGTGCGTATACCTCCAGGACCGTCAGGATTCTGGCCTTCCAGATAGAAAAGTTGGACAAGCCGTCCAACCTATCCTGATCACGTAGTATGTACGACGCCATTTAGCTCAAAATAATATGTCGAAACAGATACTCCTCTCCTTGCTACTGTTGCTACTCTCAACAGAAGCCTGGATCTAGGGTCCTTGGCGAAAAGGCACCCTCTATAGTAATTGCTCCCTCTGACAATTGATTTCCCTCCTTGGAAATCTGCCAAATCCTTTGAATTAGCCCTCTTTGATCACCCTCTTGATCGATCCTCAGATTTCTTTAGCAAAAATATGCCGAGCGATTGTTCTCCTCTCGCTCTTTGTCAACTTAGTTAGGCACGATTTTGCACCGACAGAATCTCCACCACACCAACAACCTCTGAAGATCCGAAGCTCCGCTTCCATACTACTGCAGATCCGTACAACACCCTCAAAACTGGACTGCGTCCCTCTCGCTGGCCTCTGCGTGAGCAGACTGGTTCAACGCAACCTCTGCGTAGCGACTGCGCAGCGCAGGCTGCTCTGGCGTTACTCTGGAAGGCTCTGCGCTACCTCTGCATCACTCAGCTGGAACTGCGCCAGCCCCTACGTGGCCTTAGCTGGGACTGCATCCTCTTGGTGTTGCGCTGCCCTCTCTAGAACTCTGCTGCTTCAGCTGCCTTCTCTGCAACAAAAAATTCTTCAGTCGTTTTGCTGGTGATTCAGCTTGATCTGCAATGCTCTGATACCATGTGAAAATTTCTAAACAGAAATCCCACTGTAGTGTCTTCATTTGCTTTTCCTACTTGATTTAGATTACAAGTTAATTTTCTGAATTATTCAGTAAAATCAACAAAGTAACACAATTGCAGCCTACACATTTACAGATCATTTACTGAACATTACGCACACATGAAAAAGTGACACAGATTTTTCAGACAAACATCCCCGGAAAAACCCAATGTGGGAAAACCGGTACAACTAGCTCTAGAGGGTTTTACTATTATTGTAGAATCTAAATACAACAATATCTGGGCACCAAAATGGTTCACCACACAAAGAAATTACACGGCAGTAATACCTCTTTCACTCGGAGACAGAAAATATGGTTGATTCACACCCTCACACGGGATTTACAGAACTCAAGCCCATTCTGGCCCACCGGAAACCCTAGTGCTATCCCTCAGCCCTCTGCGTCAACCTATGCGCTGCCCTGGAAGGGCCTGTGTCACCCTTTCTGGGCTTAAGCTGCCCCAGCACTGCCCTGACTGGGCCTGCGTCACCCCTGAAGGATTCCTGCTGCCTCTGCACTGCCTTCTGCGTGGCTTTGGCTGAACTGCGTAGCCGTGGCTGGCCTCTGCACTGCTTGGTATACTGCCTCTCTACCACTGTTGTATTCTTGGCCTCAAATTAGATCATCCCTCGCAAATCTTTGCCCTTCACCGCACTGCAAACTCACTTTGAAATTCTTAGCAAACCACGACCTAGAATTTCAACTTAGCTTCAGTGCTCTGCCAATGTGCGTGTTCTCCAATTGACCCCAAGTCCTTCTCTTATACTTTTCTCATTGGCAAACCAACGGTCGTGATCTAATCTCTAATCAATGGCTAAGATTAGAAGTTGCTTGATCCACGTCATTTAGAACATTCTCATCACATGTTTAGTTTAATTCACTTTAATCTTTTAATTTTCCGAAGTTAGACTTAGGGTCCTTCATTAAAAAGATTAATTATTTGAATAACTATCAAACCAGATGGAATTTCTCCAAACGTTTTCTGGGTCTTGGATATCTCATGTACTCAAAATCCTCCACAAAATTTCGGAGCTAGGGCACATCGAATGCTACCCAAATTCTCAACACCTCGGACAAACAACAATCTGGAACAATCTCACCTCTCTGTCACCTCACTTAGAGAGAGATTTTCCTGTTGGTCTACCCCTCCTGGCTTGGACTGTGCAATCAACTGGGAGATTGATCTGCTGCTTACGCAACTCTTTGATCCCAACTTCACCAACGTTGAATCTGCAGGATTTGTTCTTTGTCTTGCCTGCACTCAGCTTAAACAAGCTGTGATACCATGTGAAAATTCCGTAAACTCAGGAATCCTATTGTAGCAACTGGAATATATTCACATAACTGTTAATTTTAACTTAACAATATATTTGCAGTTTCACTACGGAAAACACTGAATACATCACACTGCAACCTACACTAATAAACTGCGGAAGAAATACAAGTGCAGAAACACATCTGAACAAACATAGATCACACAACCATTTTACACAGTTATTTTTGGACTAATGTCCCTGGAAAAACCCAATGCGGGAAAACCAGTGCAACAGATATGATGGTTTATTTATTATGCAATAAATATTTCTGAGTAACAATCTATGATCGACACACCCGTCCAATCATACAGAGAAACTGATAGAAGGGATCTTGTGAGACAAACCTCACTCCTCCACGGGAACCCGACACTGATCTGCACCAAGACTGCACTGCCCTGCGCTGCCTCTACGCAGTGACTGCGTCACTCTGTGCAGTCTCTGCATCACAACGATGGCTTCCCTTCTGCCTTTGCGTTGGTCTCATTGTTGGCTGGAAACTGAGGCTTTCTAGCCCGAAAAATCTCTCTGGGATCTGACACTGGCCCTGCACTGTCTCCTCAACAGTAAAACGACTTCCCTTCTTGCTTTGCACAGTGACTGCATAGGCACTGCGTCACTGGCTCTGCATTGCTGCTAGGGCTCTCTCTGTCTCTGCTGCTATGTACTCTCTAGCTCAAGAATCCTTCCGATCGGAACTACTTGTGAAAATTTCTTAAACTTAAGAGACCCCATTGTTAAATCTTGATTTACTTCTACTACTTACATAAGTTGTTAATCTGAATATTCAGAATTAACATCGAAGTAAATACAGTTAACAACCTACACATACAGATCAAATACTGAATAACATGCTCATAGACAAAGTGACGCATAAGGATTTTATGGACAAATGTCCCCGGAAAAACCCAATGCGGGAAAACTGGTGCTGCTAGCTTCTAGAGGGTTTTTATTATTATGCAGGTTCTAAGTACAACAGTTGTGGGCACCAAAATTGGTTAACATGACAGAGAAATATAAATGGCATGAATACCTCTATCCTGGAGACAGAAAAATATGACTGATTCACACCGTCAAATGAGATTTACAGAACTCAGCCCCTTTTTGGCCTCTGGAAAAGCCAACGCTGCTTTGAAGCCCTCTGCGTCAGCCTGAATGGCCTTCATCAGCCTCTGAACTGCTCAGGAAGGGCCTCTGTCACCCTAGAAGGGGTTATGCTGCCCCTGCACTGCCCTAATTGGGACTGCATCAGCCTTGCTTGGCTCCTATTGACTCTGTGCTGCCCCTGTTGGGCTCTTAGCTGGATTGCGTAGTTGCTGCCTCTGCTGTGCTCTTGAATGCTCCTTTTCTGCCCTCGTTGTACTCTTGGCCTAGGATCAAACCATCCCGCTTGCCAATACTGCCCCTCGGTGCAACTGAAACACTTCTGAAATTCTTAGCAAACCACGCCCTAGAATCTCAGCTTAGCTTCAGTGCTCTGCCAGTGTGTGTGTTCTCCAACTACCCCCAAGCCCTTCTCTTTTACTTTTCTCATTGAAACATCAACATTCGTGATCTAATCTCTAATCGACGACTAAGATTAGAAGCTGCTTGATCCGCGTTACTTAAGTCATTCTCATCACATGTTTAATTTAATTCACTTTAATCTTTTAATTTTCCTAAGTTAGACTTAGTTGCCTTAATTAAAAAGATTAATTATTTGAATAAAACTTAAACTAGATGCAATTCTTCTAAACGTTTTATGGGTCTTGGAGATCTCATGTACTCCAGCTCCTCCACAAAGTTTGGGAGCTAGAGCACATCCGACGCTACCCCAACACCCCAAAATCTCAACACTCCCTCTTAGCGACGAATGTGCTCTAGCAATACACTTCACCCCGAAGTACTGCTCTGATCTCTGGTGTTGGTCTCTGTGCTGATGCTTGGCCTGCTGCCATACATCACTGTGCTGCTGTTGCTCTCTGTACTGTTGCCCATGACTCTTCCACCGTCACTGCTACATTCGTACTACAACTCCCTCCCAAATTGCTGCATTGTGTTGCCAACTGCTGCACTGCAACTCAGTTGCTGAGAGTAAGCAACTAAAGGACCCTTGCCAATTGACAGACAAGTCAGTTGGGCTGCATCTCATCACTGAAGCACCATAGTCTGCTGCTCTGCACTGTCCTCCTGAAGCCACTGCGCTGCTGCAACTCTTCACTGCCTCTACGCTGCTGTTGCATCTGCACTACACTGCTCCCTCCTCAATGTGTTAGCTTCTTCCTTTGCTTCATCCGTGATCTTTGCACCCACTGCTCCATTCATTCCTTGCTACTGTCTTAAGGCTCTCGTAGCACGGATGTGATCCAAGAGTTGGGCTACTCAAGGATCCCACCACCACTCTATAGCTGCTCTACAGATCAATATCGCCCCACCTTCGTGGTTCATGAGAAATCATGGCTACGTCATTGTCGGAGCCATCGTCTGCTACAATAACCTTGGAACTAGAAGCTTCCTTGTCCTTCTTCCTTTGAGGACAATTACTGGCAAAATGTCCAATTTCGCCACATTGGGAACATTTTGACATATCACACTTCTTTTTCCCTTGTTGCTTCTTTAATGCCAGGGATGCATCTTCCTCTTCCTCCTTCTTCACATTGCCCACTCCGGTGTTGGTCTGCCTCTTGGTTATTCGGCGGATCTCCTCTTGTCGGACGATAGCCCACATATCATCCCAGTTAGGAACGTCCACTCTGCCCAAAATGCTTTGGACAAATGTTTTCCAGTCCTTTGCGACTGCATTTAGAGCAGTCCTCACCATGACATCATCCTCCACCCTGACCCCCATGCCAGTCAGCTGATCCTGGATCGACTGCAGTATGAATAGGAAAGGATCGATTTCCTCTCCCTTGGCCATCATAAATAACCTCAGTTGGTTCTCCAGAAGCATCTTCCTTTGGACGGACATCCCCTGATACAATTTGGTTAAAGCTTTCCACATCTCATGAGCCGTCTTCTTCTCGGATATGAGTGGCACCACATGATATTTGACCCTGTCCATGATGAAGCACTTGGCATGTGTCGCTACTCCATTATGCTTTGCTAGGAGTTTCGCATCGGTTGGTGTAGCCAAGACACTGTCTACATGCCCCCTCAAGCCATATGCCTCAAGTATTACTAGGATTCTCGCCTTCGAGATAGCAAAGTTGGACAGGCCGTCCAACCTACCCTGATCAGGAAATCCGTGTGGCACCATCTGCTTAGATCTACTTTGTCAGAACGGATCTTCCTCTCCCCACTTCTTAATTGAAGCTCAGATCTAGGGTCCTTGACAAAAAAGGCACCCTCTGTTCCCTTTGACAACTTATTTCCTCCTTGGAAATCTACCAAACACAACGAATCAGCTTTCTTCGATCACCATATGATTGATCCTCAGATTTCTTTTGGCAATGAAATCTGCTGAGCAGTTGTTCTCCTCTCGCTCTTTGTCAACTCAGCTTAGGCTTAATTCTGCACTGGTAGAATCTTCATCCCACCAGCAACTGATGAAGATTTGCAGCTCAGCTTCCGGTTCACGGCACTCTGCACAGCAATCAATTACTAGACTGCGTCACTCTGGCTAGCCTCTGTGTGAGAAGACTGGCTCAGTGCAGTGCAGGTTGCTCCTGTGTCCCTCTGGAGTGCACTACGCTGTCTCTGCGTCACCCAACTGGGACTGCACTGCCCTCTACGTGGCTCTTGCTACCTCTTCGTCCTTATGGTGTTGTGCTGCCCTCTCTGGTTTCTCTGCTGCTGCTGCTTTCTGCAACACAGATTTCTTCAGCCGTCTTGCTGCAGATCCATCTCGATCTACAATCTCTCTGATACCATGTGAAAATTTCTTAAACTTTAGCAACCATATTGTTAAATCTTGATTTACTTCTCCTACTTACATAAGTTCTTAATCTGAATATTCAGAATTAACATCGAAGTAAATATAGTTAACATCCTACACATACAGATAAAATACTGAATAACATGGTCATAGACAAAGTGACACACAAGGATTTTCTGGACAAATGTCCCCGGAAAAACCCAATGCGGGAAAACCGGTGCTGCTAGCATATGGAGGGTTTTTACTATTATGCAGATTCTAAGTACAACAATCCTGGGCACCAAAAATGGTTAACTCGATAGAGAAATATAAATGGCAGCAATACCTCTATCTCGGAGACAGAAAAATATGACTGATTCACACCCTCAAACGGGATTTATAGAACCCAACCCCTTTTTGGCCTCTGGAAAACCTAGCGCTGCTCTGAAGCCCTCTGCGTCAGCCTTGCTTGGCTCCTGCTGCCTCTGCACTGCCCCTGTTGGGCTCTTGGCTGGACTGCGTAGCTGCTGCCTCTGCGCTGCTCTGGAATGCTCATTCTTTGCCCTCGTTGTACTCTTGGCCTGGGATCAAACCATCCCGCTTGCCAATACTGCCCCTTGCTGTAGCTGAAACACTTCTAAAATTCTTAGCAAACCACGCCCTAGAATCTCAGCTTAGCTTCAGTGCTCTGCCAGAGTGTGTGTTCTCCAACTGACCCCAAGCCCTTCTCCTATACTTTTCTTGTTGAAACATCAAAGACCGTGATCTAATCTCTAATCGACTGATAAGATTAGAAGTAAGTCATTCTCATCACATGTTTAATTGAATTCACTTTAATCTTTTAATTTTCTTAAGTTAGACTTAGGGACGTTGATTAAAAAGATTAATTATTTGAATGAAACTTAAACCAGATGGAATTCTTTTAAACGATTCTGGGTCTTGGAGATCTCATGTACTCCAGCTCCTCCACAAAGTTTGGGAGCCGGGTCACATCCGACGCTACCCCAACGCCCCAAAATCTCAACACTACTACTCCTCTCTACAAAAGATCTCTCGATCAAATTTTCTTCCTGAGCACTGCTCACTAAAGAAATCGATCTGTGATCTTTGCCTTGTGTCTCCAAATGTTTTTTCCAAATGACCCTTCAAGCCAATCTTATAGTTTTCTCGTTGAGACTTCAACGGCCCAGATTAGATCTCTAGTCAATGAATAAGATTAACTTTTGACTTGATTTGTTTGTTCTAGATCATTCTCACTCATATTCTATTAATTCACTTTAATTATTTTATTTTCCTAAGTTTAGACTTGGGGTCCCTTTAAAAATAATTAATTATTTTTATAGAATACTATCCAAGTGGAATTTCATCGAACGGTTTCTGGGTTATCTGGAATACATGTGTCTAAGCCTCTCCACAAAATTTGAGGCTTAGAGCACATCCGATGCTACCCCAAATCAACATGAAATGCAAGTCCTAAGATCTAGGTGAAACACAAGGATCTTGGTTACGTTTAAGTTATATGCCTACTCTAAGTTGAACCTTTCCCTTAACTATTTCGATATTAGTATTTGGAGTGGTTGTGGGATGGAAGCTAACGGGAAGCAAGCAGAGGCTTGATTAACGATACTCCCCCATGTGTTCGAACCACCTAGTGCATGCGGTGCTGCAGAGACTGTGGCTTTGACGACTGTAAGGTCGTTGTTTTAACCACTAGAAAAGGATGAATCCCTCAAGCTAAATGAAAAAGGGTTGTCCTAGGAGTCTATCAACCAAGCCTAAGCTTGAAGGTGAGTTATTAATGCAACTATACTTATAATGAAATGCAAGATGGATTGAGTGAGTCTTAAGTTAAGATTGTTTATATGATTCAAGTACTTGAGATTGATTATTTTATAGCGAGAGTACTTTACAATTTATTGAAAGGCAATCCTAAACAAGACTAACTGATCAATGATACAAGTGCCAACAGTAAACAAGACATCCTTTATTCAACAATTAGCTAATGAGATGCTTGTTGATTTTTTTAGCATCAGAAAGTGTTCTAAGTCTCAAACTTTGTGAGGAGGCTTTGACATCAGTGTTCCAAAGAACCCAAAAACCGTTTGTGGAAATTCCACTCAGTTCATGTCTTATTAAAATAATTAATTATTTGAATGGAGACCCTAAGTCTAAACTTAGGGAAATTAAATAATTGAAGGCTATTAATAAGACATAGTGTGAATCTTCTAGAGAACGAAGATCAAGTCAAGTTTTAATCTTAGCCATTGATTAGATTTCTAATCTGGGCCGTTGATTCATCAACGAGAAAATTATAAAAGAAGGCTTGAGGGTCATTTGGAAAGTAAGCTGGGCATACACTCAGTACTTGAAGGAGATCGATTCTCAAGGAATAGAATTCAATTTCAGTGGGAGAGTTGCAGGGTTGAGAGTTGCAGAATCATAAGGAGAAGAGGAAGTCAGCAGTGACTGAGCACAAGGACAGAGGGATGTAGAGGGTCACAGAAGGCAGTGCAGAGCTGCAGCGCAGTGAACCCACGTAGAGCCCACATATAGTGACGCAGTCCAGCCAAGGGACTGCGCAGAGAGACACGCAGACAGACGCAGAGGAAGTCAAAGGCTCTTCCGGGTGTGAGGAATTTTTAGGGAGGGGCCGAGAGTTTTGTCTCAAGTGTTTTCTGATTATATTTGCCAGTGTATTCCTTGTAAAGATTCATTTGCTGAAGAATAATAATAAAACCCTAATCTGCGGCACCGGTTTTCCACATTGGGTTTTTCCAAGGACAATTGTCCAAAAATAAGTGTGTACATGTGATTGGTTCTTATGCTTATGTTCTTTACTGTTTACTTCTCTGCATATATAATTGTGAATGTTGCAGTAGTATTTATTTTGAAGTTTAGTGATAGATTTCTGTAAATAACTTATCAGAGTAATAAGTAGGAGAAATAATCTATTACTGCAACTATAGATTTCTAGATTGAAATTTTCACATGGTATCAGAGCCAGAGATGAGTAATAGGAACGGAGAACCGGCAAGTGAACCGAAATCTGACATTGCTGCGGCAACTCGGAGGGGTTCACACAGTTCTCCAAAAAGGAAGAGAAGCATGAAAGAACAGATGGATCATGATGTTTCTGTTCTGGCATCTAGACTGGAAGAAGAATTTGCTTGTGTGTCAAGTACTGCTTCTCTTGAAGTCTGGTACATTGATAGTGGAGCTTCTGCTCATATGATAGGAGTGTGGGAATGTTTTTTCGACTACCGAGAAGAGCAGATGAACTTTAATATTACCATGGGTAATAATGCAAAAGGTACCCCTATTGGAAGAGGTACCGTAGTATTCCAGACCGAGGCTGGAAATATGCTTCGGGCCACTAATATACTGCACGTGCCCGTGCTAGGGATGAACTTACTCTCAGTGTCTCAACTTCAAAATAGAGGTTACGATGTTTACTTCATTGGTAACAAAGTTTACGTCAGACACCCCAGTTGGAAGAAGAAAGCACAAATCAGAGTAAGGAGCAACAAACTTTATAAGTTACAGCTTGAATCCCCAATGGCACTAATAGGCAACGCTGATGAGACGAGCCTGAATGAACTATGGCACAGAAGAATGGGGCATTTGCATCATGGGGCGTTAAAATCCTTAAGAAAACTATCATGGGAGTTCCAGAGCTGAGCACCAAGCGAGGCGATGTTTGCAGAGAGTACGTGTTAGGAAAATATGCCAAGGCAACGTATCATAGAAGCAACAATAGGGCTAAGAGTGTATTGGGCTTGATACACTCGGATATCTATGGACCAATGTCCACTAGAGCTCTTAGTGGTATCGAGTATTTCGTCACCTTTATTGATGACCATTCCAGGAAAACTTGGATCTACTTTCTGAAGACCAAGGATGAAGTCTTCAGCCAGTTTAAAGAGTTTAAAGCTTTGGTAGAAAATTTGACAGGAAAGCGGATCAAGGTGTTGCGTTCAGACAATGGTGGAGAGTACATGGACAAGGAATTCACAGGGTTTTGCGCAACGGAAGGTATCAGAAGAGATTGGACTGGTCCATATAATCCGGAGTAGAATGGTGTGGCAGAAAGGAAAAATAGGACTATTGTCGAGGCTACAAGGGAAATGCTATATGATCAAGACATGCCCAAATTCCCGTGGGCTGAAGCTTGTAATACAACTGTCTATGTTCAGAACAGGATTCCTCACAATGCATTGGGAAAGATCACGCCATAAAGTGTCTTCACTGGCATCAAGCCTGAGGTGAGTCACTTTAGGATCTTTGGCAGTACGACATATTGTCATGTGCCCAATGAGAAGAGGAAGAAGTTGGACATGACTGCGGAAAAGGGGTATCTAGTAAGATACAACAAGAATGAAAAGGCTTACCTCATTTACTTTCCAGAGAGTAGGAAAGTTGTAGTGCGGAGGGATGTGAAATTCATGGAGGAGAGGACCTTTAGAAGATCCCGAGAGTTGCCTTCTGCTACGTAGTCTGAGGAGGATCTGCTAGTTCAACAAAAACGACCTACGGCAGATAATTTAGTAGCCTCTCCAAGGCATGGGGACCCAAGGGACACTTCTCCTGAGGACTTGTAGGAGGGAGAGTAGGTAAATCCACCCACTGCCAATGGGAGAACGAGTAGGGAACTACAACAAATTCTAAGGGACGTAGAAGACTTTGTCGAAGTCCCCCAAGATGTAAAGAGACAACGCAAGCAACCTAAGAGGTACCAAACCTTGGTTGCACAGGCTGGGGAACCTTCTAGTTTTCGGGAAGCAGCTCAGCACCAGGTATGGGTAGATGCGATAGTGGAAGAGTACAGTTCCATCATGACGAATGATGTCTAGGAGGTGGTCCCCAGACCTCAGGATAGATCAGTTGTAGTTTCAAGGTGGATCTACAAGATCAAGTTTGTTGTTGATGGCAACATCGAGAAATTTAAAGCCAGGTTTGTGGCTAAGGGATATGCTCAGAAGGAAGGGATAGATTATGAAGAAACCTTTGATCCAGTAGCCAGATATACCTCCATTAGATCCGTGATATCCCTGGCTGCGCAGATGGGATGGGAAATTCACCAGATGGACGTCAAGACTGCGTTCCTGAATGGGGTGATAGAAGAGGAGCTGTATATTAAACAACCAGAGGGCTTCGAGACACATGATCAGAAGACTCACGTGTGCAGGCTTAAGAAAGCCTTGTATGGACTAAAACAAGCCCCTAGAGCTTTGTATGGTCGAGTTGACAGCTACTTGCAGAAGATGGGGTTCGTCAAGAGTGACGCAGATCCAAATCTCTACTATCCAAGGGTGGGGAGTGAGCCCCTAATACTGGTTTTATATGTAGATGATCTATTTCTGACAGGAACATCGAGGCTCATCAAAGATTGCAAGGAGAATTTAGCTACAGAATTCGAGATGAAGGATCTAAGGCCGATGCACTATTTTTTGGGGTTGGAAGTTTGGCAGCAGAAGGAGGAGATCTTTCTTGGTCAAGGAAGATATACTACAGTGATTTTGAAGAGATTTGAGATGGACGATTGTAGACCCTTGGCGACTCCAATGATTACCAACTAGAAGAAAATCGACACGTCTGAAGATGATGAGGACGATCCTACTCTGTATAGGCAACTCATAGGATCTTTTATGTATCTAGTAAATACTAGGCCAAACATCTGTTATGCTGTAAATACCCTCAGTCAGTTCATGGTGGAACCTAAGAGGGCTCATTGGGTAGCAGCCAATCATGTTCTCAGGTACCTTCAAGGAAGAGTCGAGCTTGGATTGAAGTACACCCACGGTAGTGACATAAGGTTAAGTGGGTTCACCGACTTAGATTGGGCCGGGAGTCCCGCAGATCGGAAGAGTACAAGTGGGTATTGTTTTAGTCTGGGATCAGGGATGACTTTTTGGTGCAGTAGGAAACAAAAATCCGTGGCATTGAGCTCAGCGAAGGCTGAATATATGGCAGCTAGCACAACTTCGTGTGAGTCCATATGGCTTTGGAAACTGGTCGTGAACCCATTGAAGGAGAAAATGGAAGTGATCAGTACTCTATGTGATAATCAGAGTTGCATCAATCTCTCTGAAAATCTTGTGTTTCATGATCGGTCAAAGCACATTGATATCATGTGTCACTTCATCAGAGACTATGTCCAACGAGGAGCTGTACAGTTGTAGTACACTCCAACAGGAGAACAATTGCCAGACATTCTCACCAAGGCTCTGGGGAAGACTAAGTTTGTCTACTTCAGAGAGAATATCGGGATGATAAAGAATCCATTCCAGTAGCAGGAATGGATAGGATCAGGATTCAGAGGGAGCTGCAGTACAGATGCAACAAGGATAGTGGCAGGGTCATGGGTAGTAGTACAGAAGGCAACAACGCAGCAGATGAGGGGCAGCAACCAAAGATCAACAGCACAGAGGATGCTTCAAAAGCAAAGCAACATGCAATAGGCATATTGCTAAAACACCTTCCTCGCTAAGAGGGAGTGTTGATTTTTGTAGCATCGGAAAGTGTTCTAAGTCTCAAACTTTGTGAGGAGGCTTGGACATCAGTATTCCAAAGAACCAGAAACCGTTTGTGGAAATACCACTCGGTTCATGTCTTATTAAAATAATTAATTATTAATTAAATAATTAAAGGCTATTAATAAGACAGAGTGTGAATCTTCTAGAGAACGAAGATCAAGTCAAGTTTTAATCTTAGCCATTGATTAGACTTTTAATTTGGGCCGTTGATTCATCAACGAGAAGATTATAAAAGAAGGCTTGAGGGACATTTGGAAAGTAAGCCGGGCATACACTCAGTACCCAAAAGATATCGATTCTGAAGGAATAGAATTCAATTCTAGTGGGAGAGTTGGAGGGCAGAGAGTTGTAGAAGAAGAAGGAGAAGAGGAAGTCAGCAGTGACTGAGCACAAGGATAGATGGACGTAGAGGGTCACAGAAGGCAGCATAGAGCTGCAGCGCAGTGAACCCACGTAGAGTGTCGTAGTCCAACGCAGGGATTGCGCAGAGAGACACGCAGACAGACGCAGAGGAAGTCAAAGGCTCTTCCGGCTTTCAGGAATTTTTCGGGAGGGGCCGAGAATTTTGTCTCGGGTGTTTTTTGATTATATCTTCTAGTGTATTCCTTGTAAATATTCATTTGCTGAAGAATAATAATAAAACCCTCATCTACTGCACCGGTTTTCCCACATTGGGTTTTTCCGGGGACAATTTTCCAAAATTAAGTGTGTACATGTGATTGGTTATTATGCTTTTGTTCTTCACTGTTTACTTTTGTGCATATATAATTGTGAATGTTGTAGTAGTATTTATTTTGAAGTTTACTGATAGATTTCTGTAAATAACTTATCGAATTAATAAGTAGGAGAAATAAATCTATCACTGCAACTGTAGATTTCCAAATTGAAATTTTCACAATGCCGATGACCACTACTTGAGATAATTAAAGATCTTTCAAGATACTTCAGCAAGATAGATGCCAATGATGATTCCACAAACAAATTATTTATGATCTTATTAGTCAGTGCCCCTTATCAATAAATGTTTAATTAGATTCACAAGACACCAATATGCCCAAAGATATTCGATACCAAGGAAAGTTATGATTAAAGTGCTTTAATGAGTGTTTATTAGATATGAAACTGTGAAACTTAATGGTCAACTCACAACAACAAATATGTTAGCACACTTAACCATAAGCACAAATCCAAAAAACTGATTCTACTTATCTTTTAGGGCAGCAGTAAGTAAACTAGTGTAGATCCAATAAACAAGAAGCCTATCGTGACCGAAGATGATCAATGAGATGCCTAACACTTTGCTAATGTGAACTTATGAGTTTTAGCCCACTTTAAGATGCAATATTCAGTGACATATCAGATCCGAAAATACTTATGGCAACAGAGAAACAAGAGTGAAATCAATGAGCTATCAATGTACGGGTGTGTCAACTTATGTCCAACAATTGATAAGTGCTAGAACAAGTTAGCCAATATGAAATTGTGTTCGTAACCCTCTTAAGACGTTATGTTCAGCATATATCAGATTTGAAATGAGTCATGACTTGTTACAACAGTAATAAAAACATGCAACCAATGAGTTATTAGTGCTACAACAAGTGCCAAAATATGCCCAAAACTTAGAACAAACTTGGCAAACTAAGAATCTATGTTCTTAAAACTAAGAATCTAGATTCTTAAACCCCTTAAGATGCAATATTAAGAAAATATCAGATCTGATTATTCAGTTATTTAAAGATATTCCAACAAGCTAAAAACTAGATCTAGGCTAGATATGCAATGCCCAAGTGGCCAAAAATTTAGGAAAAAATTATTTTGATAATTTTAAGATATTTTGACTATTCAAGTGTGATTTTAGGGCTTTTATATCACCGTTAAAAGTTAGATATTACAGCTGTAACAAAACAGTGATGAAAAGAGGGTTTAGAGAGCAAATCCTAGGCCCAAGGCCTTGTAGATCACTTTGCCCAAATCTGCCAAAATTTTGCAATGAATTTTCCACCTGAAACACAAGATTTTGAGCCAAATTTTCTGCAAAATACAGTAGGCTTCAGTCCCAAAAATATAAGAGGTCAAACTAGGGCTAGGAAGAGGGATAAAGGCAAGGGAGATGGCCCAAAAAAGGTCAATGACTAAGGAAAAGAGGCTAAAGAGGTCAACGCTGAGGTTGAAGAGAGGAAAGGAAGGCTCAAGAGGGAGGCCGAAAGGTAGAGGAGGGGAGGAAAAGGCAGGAAAAACTGTAAAATGACCGTGGCTAGGTCCTAAGGGGCTTAAAGACCCACAGAAATCCATAAAGGGCTGTTGTCTAGGGAAACGATGGGGGGCCAAGGCCTCTTAGGCCCATGGCCAGGCTTGAAAAGGCCTAAAACCCTTGGCGCGGGGCCTTAGAGGGAAGGCCGAGGCCCCGAAAGGGTACGAATAGCCCTAAAAAGGCTGAAAAGGATGACGTAGGGCCTTCTTAGGCTAATGAAAGGGGTAGAGAGGCTAACGCTGGCCTTGGAGGAGTTAGATTCAGGCTCGGAGGGGGAATAACCATTCGACTTAGACCTTCAAATTACATACTCCATTCTGCGACACAATATGATCTAGTAGACCAAGTGATTTGTAATAAAATAATTTAGCCAACTCGCTTAAATTATTTCCAAATCACTTTTACATAATATTTGACTAGAACACTAGGACTCACCTAAGACTTTGAAGAGGAATTCCACTCTATCTTTGGGGTGAGGCTGGATGGAAAAACTTTGTCGACCATCCGTGTTTAGAAACACAGATGAGTCGATGATATGAAAAACCTCCTAGGATGAAATTTTTGCCAAAATAGTAGGCTGACCTAGGTTGTTACATACATATAAGGTCTTACTAGCATCACTTACATTACAAAATTACAGAATGGGTTTATAATGACACATCGTGCTGATGGTTGATGACCAGTCCTTTGAAATTTTTTTTGGTACATCTGCTTCCTTGGAACCATGCCAAAAGTAACGCGAGAACCCAAAATCCTGCATCCAAGAAGTTGGGACATGTTGCTTCCATGAAGTAACGCGAGAACCCAAAATCCATCAAAAGCAGTCATTCAAAAAAAAAAAAGATTAGTAATATACTCTAACAAACTGAAATATAAAAGACATAAATAAATTTGTGACATAAGGCTATATAATGACATGAAATGAGAAGGAATAGGGTTAGAGATGTGAAAATTCCTAGATCTTGAATCCTACTGCAACAACTGATATGAATTCTTCTATTTGTTATTTACTTGAACAAATTATTTACTGTGTTCTATTGTAAATATCGAAAACTCATACACTACAGCCTTCACAAATTTAAACTGCGGAAAAATACAAGTGCGAAAACAAGATCTGAGCAAGAGTAAATCATAGACACATGACACTGCTATTTTTGGAACAATGTCCCTGGAAAAAAACCAATGTGGGAAAACCAGTGCAACAACTAAATACAATCTGGGATGCCTTGCTGGCCATCCACACAAAGATTCTGACTGACAAAAAGCTAGTGAGGTTACCTCACATTGACACTGGAAATCTGAACTGCCCAAACTCTGAGCTGATGAGCCCTACGCTGCCTCTGCACAGTCTCTGCATCACTCTGCTTGATGACTGCATCACCTCTACTAACTGGCTTTTCTGCTGGCTGGATTTGACCTACTGGTCCCTTCCGATCTCACACCCTGGTTCTTCGGCACTGGATCTGACTGATCCTCTGCTAAATCATATATTTCCTCAAGGCTGCTGCGTTGCCTTTGCTGGCTCTGCCCAGGCTCTACGTAGTTGCTATGTTGCCTCTCTGTGTATTGCTCTTTGTCTTCTCTGTTGTGTATTCTCGGCTCAAGAAAATCTCCAACCGACAATTATCTTTGCCCCTCTCTGCGACAATCCTACTTCTTCACCGCTGTGAGCATCACTTGATGCAATGAGTGCTAAGTAGACTATTCAAAAATCATGAGAAATTAGTCAGTTACGATTAACTCTCATGGAAATGGTCATAGATGAATGAACTACTTAAAGCAGTTGAATCCCAAAAATGATTTCTAAAATAATGCACTGCGGAAACCCCTTTAATTATTTTAATTTCCTAAGTTTAAACTTTGGGTCCGATTAAAATTAATTAATTATTTTAATAAAATACAATCCAGGTGGAATTTCCGAAAACGCTTTCTGGGTTCTTTGGAATACATGTGCCCAAGCCTCCCTACAAAATTTGAGACTTAGAGCACATCTGATGCTACCAGAATTCAACACTCCCTCTTAGCAAGGAACATACTCTAACAATACATCCAGTTGAAGTACTGCTCTAATTCTGCAACATCTCCCTTTGCGTTGCTGATGTCTGACACTGTTGCCCACCAATACTGCACTGTTGCATCTGTGCTGCTGCTGCCAACTGCTACTGCATTGCAACTCTGTCACTCGTTGCAATAGAAAAAGATCCAAGTACTGAACTAAGTGTTCAATATGATGCATCTCGTACTGAAGATTTGACTGCTGCTAGTCTTTGCGCTATCCCTCTGAATTTGTTGCACTGCTGCTGACTCTGCACTATGCCTTCCTGCACTGCTGCCAACTCTGCTTTGTGCTGCTCAGCAAGGTTACTTGGAAGCGGGAGCGGGAGCGAAGCGCGGAGCACCATTTTTAAAAGTTTCCGGTCCGGAGCGTTTTCGGGAGCATATATATATATATATATATATATATATATTTTAATATTTTTTATATTTTGATGCATATATGTCAACAAAAACATGTAGAATGATGAATTAGACAAAAAACATAAAAACATAGATTGAATCATATAACATCAATCATCTAGAAGTTATAATCTTCATCAACCACGCCCACGAGTTGGAAGCATACAACATATTGACTCTTGAGTCTCGCAAATCATCAATCTGAAGGTTTCAAGCTTTCAAAATTCAATATATAACATTTATCATCATTGATATATAACATTTATCATTGATTTCAAATTTCAATATCTAACATTTATCATCATTGATTCATTGATTTCAAAATTCAATATACATTTATCATCATTGATATATAACATTTATCATCATTGATTTCAAATTTCAATATCTAACATTTATCACCATTGATTCATTGATTTCAAAATTCAATTACAATATACATTTATCATCATTGATATATAACATTTATCATCATTGATTCATTGATTTCAAAATTCAATATATAACATTTATCATCATTGATATTATATAACATTTATCATCATTGATTCATTGATCACCATATAACTTTCATGAAGCATCATATTCATAATTCATAATAACTTGTAAACAGTAAACTTATAAATGCCAACTTCAAAGTTTCACCTTTCAAATTCAAACTTCAAACTTAAATTGTCATTAAATATATGAAATCAGAAAGAGTCAAGTTTCAATTGTTCAACTGTCAACAACAAATAGAAAAGACTAGTAAACAACAAATCTATTTTATCTGGCTGGCCCCTTGCCACACCCACGAGAAATGTCTAATTTTTGTGAGCCACGAGGAAATGTTGGTCTTCTAGTACTCTCAGGAGTACCACGACCACGACTAGAAGGTGGAGGCTGGATCTGCAAAGGTACAATAGTGTGATATTGAGGAGTGGCACTGGCACTGGCACCCGCACTGCTACCAGTAGATGGTGGGACTGGCCCTGTGTGTGGCGGTGCTGCTGATGCTTCATCATCATCCCTATAAAGTTCTGCTTCCAATTCTTCCAGTTCCAGATGTAACGTGTCGTCCTCCAAATTATCATCCTTTGGGTTGTTGTCCCAGACTTTGTATGATTGATCCTCATTTGCTCGATCACAGTAATGGCTCAACAACCTCAAGTTATAATGCACATAAACCAAGCTTTCAACTCAGTTTTCATTTAGCCTGTTTCTTTTCACATTGTGTATAAAGCTGTAGGTGCTCCAACACCTCTCTGCAGAAGAAGTGTTCACAACCTATGAGAGAACTTTTTTAGCCAACTTTGGCAAAATTCCCATGCCGCCATATGCTTCCCACCATGTGAGAGCATCAAATCTGTCCTTGTCTTCCATTGCATGGAAAGAACCAAAGTTAGCAGTGCAACTGAAGTATTTGCCTAATTCAAGGCACAATCTAGCACACTCTTCCCTGTCAGGTACCAATTTGTCCAATGCCTTCATGTACCCCTCTTGTACCTCTGGATCTGTGTGAGGTTTCACCCTAACCCCACCTCCAGGTGTAGGTTGGCCCAACCAAGATGGAGAGTAATATTTTGGCGTAAGGATATATGCCAAAGCATGTAGTGGAACATTGAGTTTATTCCACCGTGCACACACACAATCATGAATCATAGCATACTAGTTGGGATCATTATCCTTAACAATATCTTTTATTTGCCCCAACATGCTATCCATCTGCTCATAAACCTCTCCAATCACTGGTTTATCAGTATCCGCAAAGCGAATCATGTTATAAATGGGCTTGGTAAAACTCACAATTTCCCTCATACGTGCCCAAAACAGATGGTCAAGGGCGGTCTCCTCCACATGTCCGAAACCTTGCGTGTCAACTATTGTTGCCGCCCTGTCCTTTAATAGCTGCCAGTGTGGGCTTGATACCATTGCAGCCAATGACTCTCTTACCTTCAAAAGGCGCCTGAAGGTGAGGTAATAGCTAGCAAATCTAGTTTTTGCTATTTTCAACAACTCCAATTTGGACTGAGTACGGAAAAGCCCATGGGTATTGCTATGATTTGTAATAAATTTTATCATTTTTTTACCTCTCTTGTACAAATCACCAAGCCATTTGAATTGAGGTTGTTTGTTTTTGATGATATCATGCATCAAAAGGTTCATTGTGTGAACCAAACATGCAGACCAAAAAATGTTGGGGTATCTATCCTCAATAATTGCTCCTGCTGCCTTACAGTTAGCAGCATTATCAGTGATGACCTGTATGACATTGTATGGCCCAGTCTTTTCAATTATATCAAGTAATGGTTCTGCAATGTTAATGCCGGTTTTGAATTTATCTGAATAATCATATGCTGCCAAGAAGATTGCACCACTAACCGACACAACCAAAACATTTATCAATGGTTTTCCTTTTACATTGGTCCATCCATCAGAGACAATGGACAGCCCATGCTCATTCCACGAACTTGTCATTCTAGCCAAAGAATTGTTTATTTTAGCTCTTTCATGATCAAGACCCACAGTTTTGGCCTTGTCATACCTAGGGCTTTTGTATCCTTTGGGGGCATCATTAATGGCAGAAACCATTTCATGCCAATAAGGTGAGCGAAGAACATTGAATGGCACCCCACATGCATATAGAAACCGGTAAACTTTTGAATCCACATCATTCCTACACCCTTCGTCCAGGAAATCGGATATGGTTTTATGCCTTAATCCAATGCCACTGCCTCCAAAACCACTGGCATGGGTGGAAGTTGAACTTGTTTGTCCATGATGTGTTGGGCCTGAATCAACGAAACCCCTAGATCTTTTAGATGATCTCTGTAGGGCAACCCCCTCTTCCTTCCTATATATCTCTCTCTGTGGTGCTGGCACAAAAGCACAAACTTTGATTCCAATATTTTTAGTTCCATCCCCTGGCATTATCCCACAAAGATGCCTTCTGGCACGAGTGTATGAACCATGGTATTGTTTATTGCAATGGGGGCAAATAAATTTAGTGGTTCCACCACCTTTCCCTCCTTCCATTTTCTGAACATATTTCCACAAAGGAGTCTGGTCTTGTTTAGTTGGGGAATCTATGTTCTCAGGTTCTCCACTCCCCACTTCCTCCTCAGCATAATCCTCCTCCTCTTCAGGATTTTCTTCAGATCCACCATAACCCTCCTCTTCATCCTCCTCTTCTCTGATTTGCCTCTTTCTTCTAGCACTTTCCAACACCATTATCACAAAGAAAGGAACCAACATGAGGAAAATCCCTAGCCATATAGCCATGATGGAAACAAGTTTCAAGTTTCTAGCCTGCAAAACAAATGGAAAAATGCCAAATGGGAATAGAAAATGCAACATAGGAAAAAAACAATTCATTTTTTAAGTTTTAAATCCAATAAAATGCAACATTCAAGAAAAATTCAAGTTTTCATTTTTAAACAATTTAACAATCTACAAATTCATCCTAGAAAATACTAAATTGGATTAGAAGGCCTACCTCTTTCTTGCAATTCTCCTGTTGCCTTGCTCCTTGATCTCCTTCCTTGGCACTTGCTCTCCTTCAACTCTTGCTCTCGCTCTCTCAACAGTTAACAAACAATAAAAACTAAAATGAAACCCCCCCCCTTTTAAACAATTCGATTTTTCACATAAAAAAATTTCCGCGCAGCGGGAAACGTTTTTTTTTTCCGGGGAGCGTTCGGGAGCGAACGCTCCCCGATCGCTTCCGGTGTTTAAAAAATGCTCCCGAAGCGTTTTTTAAACGTCAGAAGCGCTCAGGGAGCGTTCGCTCCCAAGCGCTTCCTGAAACGCTCTCGAAAAGGCAGGGAGCGTTTTAACAGGTTCGGAAACGCGCTCCCGAAAACGCTCCCCTCAGGAAGTGTTTTCGGGAGCGCGTTTCCGAGCGTTTCCAAAACGCTCCCGCACGGAGCGCGTTTCGGAAACGGGAACGAAGGGGGTTTGAAGCTTCCCCGCAATCTAGCTGCTCAGTCTCTAGCACTCTCTAGCCACTGCGCTGTCACTTCTTGACTCCTCTGTACCAATTGATACTTGTCCATCCTTCTACTTCTGATTTGGGCTCCCGTCACCAGGTGATGATTCGAGAGGTGGACGCCTCAAGGATCCTGCCCAACTACAGTTCTTTCGAACTACAACTCTAGATCACCCCAATTCTCCCCTGGAGATATGTGAGAAATCATCGTGAACTCTAATTTACTCAAATTGATGCTGCTATTACTCTGTTGTTTCTTCTGTATTGTTGTTGCAACTACTGCAATAATGAGTCTAATCTCCTCAGATCCTGAATTACTAGTTTCCATAGGGCTGCTCCCTTTGAAACTAGACTCCCTCTAAGCCTCAAACTCCCTATGGGAAATCTCTCTGCTCCCTCCTGGCAACTCGCATTGTCCTCCTGTGCTGGAAACTGGACTGCATAGCTCTGCGTTGGGAATCTCCTGGTTGGAATTGCACCTACTTTCTGCAACTGGGCAATTCACACTGCCTGTGTCACTGCAACTAGTTCTGTAGTTGTCTCCCTGGTACTGACTGCAACTAGCTATGCAACTGTCAACAAGAATGACTGACTGCACCTGCGGACACTGCGATCCACCTGCTACTAAATATGTTGGGCTCCCATAGCAAGGATATTGATCCATGTAAGAAATCTATAGCAACTGGATCTAATCTTCTACTCTTCCATGGATCACGCCCATCTATGGCCATCTCACCAAAAAAATGTCGAACTGCTCCCTCTCTCCTCTGCGCAACTGCTATGTTGGCCTACGCATTCCTTGCTGGAGTATGTAGATCTGCTCCATGCTACTGCTGCTCCGCAACTGAGAAATAAAATTCCTAGGCTCGGAATTCACTGTGGAAGAAATTCCCTCAATAATGTCTTCTTCTTCCTTATTCTGACGCTTTCTGCACCAACAACTGCTACTACAAGAAAACTGTGAAAATTCTCAACCAGTTGCAGTGATAGATTTATTTCTCCTACTTATTATTTCAATAAGTTATTATTCAGAAATCTTCCGGCAAATATCAAAATAAATACTACTGCAACATTCACAATTATATATGCAGAGAAATAAACATTAGAGAACATAAACACAAGAATGAATCACATGTACACAGTTATTTTTGGACAACTGTCCCCGGAAAAAACCCAATGTGGGAAAACTGGTGCAGCAGATGAGGGTTTTATTATTTCTTCAGAAAATGATATATTTACAGGGAAATATTCGGCAGATAAATTCTGAACCACCCGAGACTGAATGCCTAGCTTTCTCGGACAAATTTTTGACACCAAGATCAGCCCCTGCAAGCCCTTGCTTTAGTCTGCGTGATTCTCTGCGCAGTCTTAGAGCTAGACTGCGTGAATCTGCGTGGAGACAGCTGGGGTCTCTGCGCTGTAGCCTCAAGCTACCTTCAGTGACCCACTGCGACTCTCCAACCCTGATCTTGATCACCCCTGACCTCCTCCTGCTTCTGCAACTTCTCGCCCTGCAACTCTCTCGTTGAAATCGAATTCTACATCAGAATGGATCTCCTTTGGGTATTGAGTGTGTGCCCGGCTTGTCTTCCAAGTGACCCTCAAGCCTTCTTTTATAATCTTTCTGTTAGAAAACCAACGGCCCAGATTAAAAGTTTAATCAATGGCTAAGATTAAATCTTGACTTGATCCATGTTTTCTAGAAGATTCACACTCTGAATTATTAATGCCCTTTAATTATTTCCTTTTCCTAAGTTTGGACTTAGGGTCTCCATTAAAATAATTAATTATTTTAATAATTCTTGAACTGAGTGGAATTTCCACAAACTGTTTCTGGGTTCTTTGGAATGTTGTTGTCCAAGCCTCCTTGCAAAATTTGAGACTTGGAACACTTCCAGATGCTACAAAAATCAACACTCCCTCTTAGCGAGGAAAGTGTTCCAACAATATGCCTGTTGCATGCTGCTCTGATTTTGAAGCACATTCTATGTTGCTGCCACCTGTACTGCTGCCTTTGACACTACCACTGTCACTTGCTGCATCTGTACTACAGCTCCCTCTGAATTCTGAATCCTCCATTCTTGTTACTGGAAGGGATTCTTCATCATCCCCATATTTTCTCTTAAGTAGACAAACTTTGTCTTTCCTAAAGCCTTGGTGAGGATGTCTGCCACCTGTTCTCCTGTTGGAGTGTACTGCAACTGAACAGCTCCACGTTGTACCCAGTCCCTGATGAAGTGACACTGGATGTCAATATGTTTCGACCTATCATGAAACACAGGATTTTCAGAGAGCTTTATGCAACTCTGATTATCACATAAAATGTTGGTTGCTTCCATTTTCTCCTTGAGTAGATTTACTAACAGTTTCCTAAGCCATATGGCTTCGCACGAAGTTGTTCTAGTTGCCATATACTCTACCTCTACCGAGCTCAGTGTCACGGACTTTTGTTTCCTACTGCACCAGGAAGTCATTCATGATCCCTGACTGAAACAATACTCATTGGTACTCTTTCGATCAACTGAACTTCCTGCCCAATTTGCATCAGTAAAACCACTCAACCTGACATCATTGTCACAGGTGTACTTCAATCCAAGCTCGACTGTTCCTCGAAGATATCTGAGAACATGTTTGGCTGTTGCCCAATGTGCCCTCTTCGGTTCCACCATGAACTGACTTAGGGTATTAACAACATAATAGATGTTTGGTCTTGTATTTACCAGATACATCAATGACCCTATGAGCTGTCTGTACAGCATAGGATCAGCTTCATCATCATCGGATGTGTCGATTTTCCTCTAGTTGGTAATCATTAGAGTGGTCATGGGTCTACAATCCTCCATCTGAAATCTCTTCAGAATCTTTGTAGTGTATCTTCCTTGACCAAGGAAGATCTCCCCATCCTGATGCCAGACTTCCAGCCCTAGAAAATAGTGCATCTGTCCCAGATCCTTCATGTCAAACTCTTTAGCTAAATTCTTCTTGCAATTTGTGATGAGCCTTGATGATCCTGTCAAGAACAAATCATCCACATACAATACTAGTATCATTGGCTCACTCCCTACTCTTAGATAGTAGAGATTGGAATTTGCATCACTCTTGACGAATCCCATCTTCTATAGATAGCTGTCAATTCGACCATACCAAGCTATGGGAGCTTGCTTCAGTGCATATAATGCTTTCTTCAATCTGCACACGAGTTTTCTGATCATGTGTCTCAAAGCCTTCTGGTTGTTCTATATACACTTCTTCTTTTATCACACCATTCAAGAATGTTGTCTTGACATCCATCTGGTGAATTTCCCATCCCATTTGCGCAGCAAGAGATATCATAGACCTGATAGATGTGTATATGGCTACCGAGGCGAAGGTTTCTTCATAGTCTATTCCTTCCTTCCGAGCATACCCCTTAGCCACTAACCTGGCTTTAAATTTCTCGATGCTGCTGTCTGCAGCATGCTTGATCTTGTAGATCCACCTGGATCCTACAACAGATCTCTCCTGTGGTTTGGGTACTACTTCCTAGACATCATTTGTCATGATGGAACTGTACTCTTCCACCATTGCATCAACCCATACCCGGTGCTGAGCAGCTTCCTGGAAACTAGAGGGTTCTCCGACTTGAGCAACCAAGGCTTGATACCTCTCAGGCTGCTTATGCTGTCTCTTCTCATTCTTGGGATTTCCGACAAAATCCTCTGCGTCCTTCAGAATCTGTCGAAGTTCCCTGCTCGTTCTTCCATTGGTGGTGGGTGGATTTACCGGCTCTCCTTCTTGCAAATCCTTAGGAGACCCATCCTTTGGATCACTATGCCTTGGAGAGGCAACTGAATTTTTTGCTGCTGATTGTTGGGGCTGGACCAGAGGCTCTTCCTCTGACTGTGTAATAGAAGGCAGTTCTCATGATCTTCTGAAGGCTTTCTCCTCCATAAATTTCACATCTCTTCGCACCACTACTTTCCTGTTCTCAGGAACGTAGATGCGATAAGCCTTTTCATTCTCACTGTATCCTACTAAATACCCCTTTTAGCAGTCATATCCAACTTCTTCCTCTTCTCACTGGGTACATGACAGTAAGCTATACTGCGGAAGATCCTAAAGTGACTCACTTCGGGCTTGCTGCCAGTGAAGACACTTTCTAGCATGATCTTTCCTAGTGTAGTGTGAGGGGTTTTGTTCTGAATGTAGACAACTGTATTACATGCTTCAGCCCATGGGAATCTGGGCATGTCCTGGTCATACAACATAGCTTCGGTTGCTTCAACAGTATTCCCATTTTTCCTTTCTGCCACTCCATTCTGTTCCGGATTATATGGAGCTGTCCATTCTCTTTTGATGCCTTCCCTTGTGCAGAATCCGGTGAATTCTTTATTTATGTATTCACCTCCATTATCTGATCGCAATACTTTGATCCACTTCCCTGTCAGATTCTCCACCAGAGCTTTGAATTCTTTAAATTGATTGAAGACTTCATCCTTGGTCTTCAGGAAGTAGATCCAGGTTTTCCTGGAATGGTCATCAATGAAGGTGATGAAATACTAGACACCACTAAGAGCTCTCGCGGACATTGGCCCGCAGATATTTGAGTGTATTAGATCCAACACACCCTTGGCCCTACTGTTGCTTCTCTGATATGCTGCCTTGGCATATTTCCCCAATATGCACCCCTTGCAGACATCATCCTGCTTGGTGCTCAATTCTGGAGCACCTGTGACAGTCTTTTGGAGATTTCTCAACGCCCCCATGATGCAGATGCCCCATTCTTCTGTGCCATAGCTCATTCAGATCCGTTTCATTTGTGCTGCCAACCAGTGCCATTGGGGAATCAAGTTGTAGTTTGTATAGCTTGTTGCTTCTTACCTCGATTTGTGCCTTCTTCTTCCAACTAGGGTGCTTGACATAGACTTTATTGCCAATAAAGTAGACGTCATATCCTCGGTTTTGAAGCTGTGACAGTAGATTCATCCCCAAACTCGGCACATGCAGTATATTAATGGCCCGGATTCTGTTCCTTGCCTCTGTCTGAAAAACTATGGTACCTTTCCCAATGGGAGTGCACTTTGCTTTATTACCCATGGTTATTTTGAAATTCATCTGCTCTTCTTGGTAGTCAGAAAAACAGTCTCGTACTCCCGTCATGTGGGCAGAGGCTCCACTGTCAATATACTAGACATCTGAGGACGTAGTACTTGATACACAAGCAAAATCTTCCTCCAATTTGGATGCCAATACAGATACATCATGATCCATCCGTTCTATCGTGCTTGCCCCCCCTCCTGGAGGACTGCGTGAACCCTTTTGCGCTGTTGCCCTGGGGAACTACATAGATCTTCGTTCATTAATATATTCTCCCTCTCCGTTATTCATCTCTGGCTCCGATACCATGCGAAAACTCTCAATCAGTTGCAGTGATAGATTTATTTCTCCTACTTATTATTTCAATAAGTTATTATTCAGAAATCTTCCGACAAATATCGAAATAAATACTACTGTAACATTCACAATTATATATGCAGATAAATAAACAGTAGAGAACATAAACACAAGAATCAATCACATGTACACAGTTATTTTTGGACAAATGTCCCTCGAAAAACCCAATGTGGGAAAACCGGTGCAACAGATGAGGGTTTTATTATTTCTTCAGAAAATGATATCTTTACAAGGAAATATTTGGCAGATAAATTCTGAACCACCTTAGACTAAATGCCTAGCTTTCTCGGACAAATTTTTGACACCAAGATCAGCCCCTGCAAGCCCCTGTGTCAGTCTGCGTGATTCCCTGCACAGTCCCAGAGCTGGACTGCGTGAATTTGCGTGGAGATTGTGTGGGTCTCTGCGCTATAGCCTCAAGCTACCTTTAGTGACCCACTGTTGCTCTCCGACCCTGATCTCGATCACCCCTGACCTCCCCCTGCTTCTGCAACTTCTCACCCTACAACCTCCCGCTGAAATCAAATTCTACATCAGAATGGATCTCCTTCGGGTACTGAGTGTGTGCCTGGCTTGTTTTCCAAGTGATCCTCAAGCCTTCTTTTATAATCTTCCTGTTGGAGAACCAACGGCCCAGATTAAAAGATTAATCAATGGATAAGATTAAACCTTGACTTGATCCATGTTTTCTAGAAGATTCACACTCTAAATTATTAATGTCCTTTAATTATTTCCATTTCTTAAGTTTGGACTTAGGGTCTCCATTAAAATAATTAATTATTTTAATAATTCTTGCACTGAGTGGAATTTCCACAAACTGTTTCTGGGTTCTTTGGAATGCTGTTGTCCAAGCGTCTTTGCAAAATTTGAGACTTGGAACACTTCCGAATGCTACAAAAATCAACAAAAACTGCGTCCCACTAGAAACTTATCTGCGCTGAATCTTCTACACTGCTCCCATTGCCTCTGACAAACTGCAAACTGGAAAATCCTACCTCTTTGTCGACTCTCTCAAAGAGATATTTCCTTGCAGATCTAGCCTTCTTGGCTTGGACTGCGCAATTTATGGGGAAATCAATCTGCTGCTTATGCAACTCTTTGATCTCCTGCTTTCTGCTCAACATTGGATCCTTCTGGTCTGCTCTCTTGCTTCTCTTGCAGTGCTATAGAAGCTTTGACACCATGTGAAAATTCCTAGATCTTGAATCCTACTGCAGCAATTGATGATAATTCTTCTATTTGTTATTTACTTGAACAAATTATTTATTGTGTTCTATTGTAAATATCGAAAACTCATACACTACAGCTTTCACAAAATTAAACTGCAGAAAAACAAAAGTGCGGAAACAAGATCTGAGCAAGAGTAAATCATAGACACATGACACTGTTATTTTTGGACCAATGTCCCCGGAAAAAACCAATGCGGGAAAACTGGTGCAATGACTGAGGGTTTATTTATTGTGCAGTAATTCTGAATACAATCTGGGATGCCTTGCTGTCCATCCACACATAGAATATGACTGACAAAGAGCTAGTGAGGTTACCTCGCACTGACACTGGAAATCTGAACTGGCCAAACTTGAGTTAACGATCCCTACCCTGCCTCTGCGCATTCTTTGCGTCACTCTGCATGGGTACTGCGTCACCTCTGCTACTTGTCTCTTCTGCTAGCTAGATCTGACCTTTTGGCCCCTTCCGGTCTCACACGCCGACTCTCTAGCACTGGATTTGACTGATCCTCAACTGAATCACAGATTTCCTCAAGGTTGTTGCACTGCCTCTGCTGGCTTTTCATAGGCTCTGCATAATTGCTACGTTGCCTCTCTGCATACTGCTCTCTGTCTTCTCTGTTGTGTATTCCTGGCTCAGGAAAATCTCCAACCAACAATTATCTCTGCCCCTCTTTGTGAGAGTCCTCTCGATCGATCTTCTCCCTAAGCACTGCTCACTAAAGAATTTCGATCTTTGGATTCTTTCTTCGTCTCGGTGTTGTTTCCAAATGCCCCATCTCCTCCTTTTTATAATCTTCTTGTTGAGTTTTCAACGGTCGATATTAAATCGCTAATCAACAACTAAGATTAACTTCACTTCATCTCCATCTTTTTATAGAAGTTTCACACCCTGTTTTATTAATACCTAAGTCCCCTGACACGGGGATACAGGGACACGGGGATACGGGGATTCGATGAATCGGATACGGGTACGGTGACCCCCAGACATGATACTTCTGGGATATGATACGTTATATATTATTTTATTAAAAATATATATATATATATATATATATATATTTTGAAATATATATATATATATATATATATATTAAAAATTAGATATTTTTTGCACAAATTCATACAAAATTCATTGATTCAAACATAGATACTCATGAGTCATACATCATCATTGATACTATAATACAATGATACATTGATACACCATACATGATACAATTGTCAAATTTACTCAGAAAGACAAGATTGAAGATAGTAAGATACTGTAGTTTTCTCATTAAGTCATCAGAATCAAAATGTGTTACATAAGAACATTGCCAATGGCAAATAGAAATAGAAAATACAAAAGCAACTACAGTCTACAAGACTACAAGCCTGAAGCCTCAATGAGTCAGAGTCATCAATCCTCATAATCAGCATCACTATCCTCATCCTGATCATCATGCTCACCACTGCTCTCCTCTGGCTCTGATGTATCCTCCTCCTCTATCATCTCTGCATCTGCTGGTGTGGAGGATGACGCCTCTACTCCATCATCAAATGTAATAGGCTCTAGCACTAGCGCATTGATATCCAAGTTGGCCAATGCCAACTCAACACTGCTGTCCAGACCCATATCATCAGGAAAGACATCTCACATCTTTGTCTTTCCGTTCAACCAATCCTCCCTCTGCCTGTAGATGAGACGAAGGTTGGTGTGCACATACACCATTGTCTCTGCCCTGGACTGCTCAAGCTTGCTCCTCTTCACACTATACAAATTCCCATATGTGCTCCAATTCCTCTCGCAACAAGAGGATGAAATCACCTGAGAGAGGAGCCTCATGGCTAACTGCTATAGAGGAGGGCTTGTTGCCCCATGAGTTGCCCACCAAGAATGGGGCTTCTTAGCCCCCCTGTCTCGAATCAAATCATAGCCTCCAAATCGCCCCCTGCCAGTGGAAAAATCTGCAAAGGCATCCTCCACCTCATCAAGGGATGCCTTATCCTGAAAAATCCTCCTCAATGCATTTTTCCTCCCCTGTGAGATTTCAACATCCATGTGAGGAGGGAATCTCCAGGAAGGTCCACCATTCACCCACTCATCGCTGTAGTATTTTGGGTTCAAGGAGTGAGCCAAACAATGTAAAGGTGTGCAATTCTTGTCCCATCTGCTGACAAGAATATCCTGTATGACGGTGAAGAAGGCCTCAGGTGATGTCTCATACTCTGGGCACTGACTCTGTAAAATAATGGTCCTCACAGACTCAATCATGGAATCCCATCCCTCATAAACCTTTCCTAGGATGGGTTGGTTTGTATCTGCAAATCGGAACAAGGAAATGATAGGCTCCATGATCTGAATAATTAGATCTACCTTCTCCCACCATATATCATCCAACACTATGTCCTTCACCTTCTTTGAGGTTGTTTGATCCGTCTTTCTCCAAAAAGACCAAAACTCTGAAATAACCATAGACCCAAGAGCGGTCTTGACCTCCCTCAACCTCTTCAACATGATGAATGAAGAGGCAAACCGTGTATTTGCAATCTTCAACAATGATAGATTGTTGTACTCCTTGTAGATAGTGAGGGCATTTGTATGGTTTGTTACAAAGTTGCGGATATGTCGTGCATCCTCAATAATGGCTCCAATCCAAAGCACATCAGAAGCAATAGATTTCAGTGCCAAGTTCAATGAATGGACAATGCAAGGTGTCCAAAATGCTTGTGGATATTTTGCTTCCACAATCATGCCAGCAGCCTTGCAAACAGGTGCATTATCTGTAATGATTTGCACACAACAATCCACACCTACACTTTCAATAACTTTGAGAAATAACTCACCCATATGTTGTGCATCCTTGTACTGTCCAAGTGCATCCACTGCTTTCAGGAAAAATGCACCATTCGTGGATGACACTATGAAGTTAATGAGTGGGTGGCGTGCTGGATCTGTCCATCCATCAGAAACAATGCTAACCCTAGATGTTGGCCATGCTGATTTAATAGGCTCAAGCATTTTGTCCACTTCTTTTTTTGCCTTTGTCAACAATGTGGTTCTGAGCTTCTCTGACCCAGGAGGCACATACTCTGATGGAGCCCCATGACAAAGAGCTCGACACATCTCAATAAATAGAGGTGACCATGCAACATTAAAGGATATGAAATTCTGATAGAAAAAAAATGCAATGGTGAGATCAAGCTCTTCCCTCTTCTCTTTTTGGAAAATCTTGTCCATTGGACCAACTGCAGTTGCCTTTCTCTTTGCTAATTCTCCCCTACTAGGAGTCTCAAAAGGGAACTTGCTGCTGCTTTTCCTCAAGAATGGAAGGGGGTCATCATTCTTGAATTTTTTTGATTTTGCTGCCACATTTGCCTCACCAATACCCTGCTCTTTCTCCAATTCCTTCCTATCTGGCGATTCAATTGCTGTACAACATTTAATGCCACAACCTGGAATACCCAACAAATGAGCTTTCACATGGAAATATGTGCAAGTGAAATGGCCATTGCAAAAATTGCATTTCCATGAACAATTTCCTCCTCCTCCCTTTTTTGTTGCCTCTTCATCTCTTGTCACATATTTCCACAATGGGTATTTGGGGTCAACAATTTGTTTTCCCTGCACATTTGAAGCTACTATTGCAGCCCCACTTCCAATGGATGGAATACTTGCAAACCCTGATGAAAGAGGGACAAGAGGGGCATCTCCAATGGGGACATTCTTCCCCTTTCTTTGCCCCTGTCTTGCTGCCTTTAATTGAGCCATGAATACTGTAAAAAATAAACAAAAACAACTAAATCTATAAAACACATGCACATGTAAACACTAACAACAAACTAAATGCAAAATATAGAGGGACAATGCACTTACTGGATGCTTGAATCTCTTCGAAAGAACTCCCTTTCTCCTTGCTCACACTAGCTCTCCTTCTCACTTCACAAATGAAATGGGTGAAAAAAGAGTGAGGAAAAACCGAACTTTAAAGCAAAAATTGCGCGATTTTCCTTGCCGCGGGCCTGGCCATATCCGGCTGTACGGGATACGGCGTCTCCGAATGGGGTACGGTCGGGATACGCCGTACCTCGTTCGGATACGCCGTATCCGTTGAATTGGGGCCGAATCTCGTACATACACGTACCCGGTACGGGGATTCGGGATTCGTGGCCCTTTTAGGCGAATCCGGTGACTTAGATTAATACCGTTTAATCATTTTAATTTCCTAAGTTTAAACTTAGGGTCCCATTAAAAATAATTAATTATTTTAATAAAATACAATCCGGGTGGAATTTCCCAAAACACTTTTTGGATTCTTTGGAATACATGTGCCTAAGCCTCCTTGCAAAATTTGAGACTTAGAGCACATCCGATGCTACCATAAATCAACAAGATATACTATACAAATGATGACCCATGGCATCAGATGTCATTGATGCGGCACAATCTCGAGCATTTGCTTGCTGATTGGTAGATCAATAGGTTGTTTTTCATATGTCCTTGTTGAAATTTGACCCTTTTTGGTCGATATAACTGCTCATCACTGTGTTGCATATCTTTGTCAAACCAAAACCTGCTTCTCTTCCTGCTTGGAGGAGAGGATGGGCAGTGGAATGAAGAAAAGTGATAAACTTGTTGGACAAACTCTGACTCAAAATGAAAAGTGATAAACTTGCTGGACAAAATCTGACTCAAAATGCGGTGGATGACCCTATGGCACAACTTCTTCACCATTCTCCAATCTCTTTGGAACTTCCACGTGATACCTTCTTTCCACTTATCTGTACACTTTGACCATGCCAGTAGCTGCGGGAATAGTGGCGTAAGAGAGATCCAGTTGAATAGACCCACCTAAATCAGCTACAAACTTCCTAGAAAGAAGAATTCCCCATATGTTTGGCACATAAATTACTGCTATATCCATGGTGATGATTCTGTATAGGTAATCAACTAAGGAGACCTGCAAATTTTTAACCACACCAAGTACTTCAACTTTTCTAGTGTCCATTTAACAAATGTTATGGTAAGGTCTAGAAATTCTTAAGTTTAATTGTTCCATGAGCTTCTTGGTCATAACATTTGTAGATGTACCAGAATCAAGCATGCAATTGTGAAGGAGACGATCGTTAATATCCAATGTCCGAAAGAACGGCTAATGGTCTTCATTGGTCATCTTTAGGCTAAGTATCAAGTTTTTCCTATTCAGTAGTGCCTAAAGCCTTGAATAATGAAGCTCTTTGTGGCGTAATCTTCAATAGTTCTAAGATTGGAACTGACATTTTGATGTTATTAATCCACGTTGCCGAATTCACCTTTAATCCAGATTTATACCTTTAAGAAGGAACTTGTTTATTTTGACTTTGATCTTTACCCTTTCTCTGATAGGTATAACCTTTACTTTTTGCAAGTTCTAGAATTTTCTCCTGAGATGGCTTCTCACCATATGCTTGAGTAATGGGGTCCTTTTCTTCATTGAAGGTATTGATGGTGAAGGCTGAAGAAATCGTGTCGGCACACCGACTTTCCTTGGAGTTATCTTGACTTGTATTATTATTCTGTTGATTTATACTTTCCTCCAAGATTCTTTTAGCAAAGGCACATGTACTCTCTTCATGGAAAGTCTCACAAGGCTTGCAGAAAGGGACAGACTCGTCAATCTTATTAGCAGAATCAAGTGGTGTAATATCCCCAAATGGGATATTTCAACTAATATTTCAGAAAATAACTTAATGCCGTAAAATCAACATTTTCTTAACAGAAGATTGCCATGTAAAAAATAAATAAAAACATATAAAGCATTGCAATCCATTACACATTGAATAGGAAGAATCTCAACATTTTATTATAAATGGTAAACTGGGGTTACATGCAAATCTGACCCAAAATGGCTGAGATGGAAAACTAGCCACCAAGATGAACTGCTGTACTGCGCTGGCCTCCAAAACCGAACTGTTGCACTCTCCCTCCGGCAACAGCTACCACTGAATCCACTGAAGCACTCGTTGAAGATCTGAATGATCCTCACTCCAATATCACTAAAGCTCTGTGAAACTTCTGAACGAAGTCTCCTCAAAGAGAGTTGGGTTTCCGTCCAACACTCGCAAATCACCCGAGGATTTCTGTCCTGGGGCTACGGCTGGAGTAGAGAACCACGTTCTCAAACCTCTTATACACAAGAAAATGATCTACTCTAAAGATATCCTCAATGGCCTCCTCCCTTTCTTTTATATATCTCTCGGAGCTTTCTAGAGCCTTATTTTAATATTATTTTATTCATGGAGAACTTTTCCCTCTTATTAAAATATTCATTTTTAATGCAGAAAAGGGTAAATCGGCTACCACGCCATCCCCGGTCACTGAAACTCATGTCCAACCGTTCCATCATGTAGGTATCCTCGTCCCTTTTCCAATGAGCTATCACACTAAGGTGTTCTATCATGTATTCCTCCTGGAATTCCACCTTGAGCGTAATTAACTGAGTTAAGCCCAAAAATAACTCAATTTTCCAAAAGTTGTCGGAATGCACCAGAACGAAAGGCAAGCTGCTCGGGTGATGGAATACATCAAGCGAATAGCACCGGACATCATGGAAACTCCTCAAAACTCCTCCAAAAAGCCCCTGAGCCCGCTGATAACACCAATCTGTACCTGTGACCTGTGTGCTCCTAACTCTGGAAGTCCAACCTAACGTTGTCATAGGTGACACCAAAAAAGGGAATATTAAAGACCTTCCGCCCCAAGATTGCTTGCCCTCAAGCAATGCAAATATGTGGGCCACTCTGTTGGCCCGATGCAACTGAGACCCAATGCCCGGATCCCATACAAATCCCCTGGTGCTACTATGTGCCTGTGTCAAGCCACCTGGAATAGACTCCTCAATGTCGGGATCACAAACTGATCTCTCACTGTACCTGTCATCAAACAATTCTCCCGGATCCCAATGCCACCATGGCCAATCATCACCCAAGTCCCACGGCTTGGGCTATGCACTACCTATGGCTATAATAGATGTTGTAAGAGGTGAAGACCACGACTCATGTTGCGCTGTATCTATGACTGTGTAAGTTTCCCTACCAACTGCGTACCAACTCATCACCTCTCTCCAATTCATGTCCTGACTCAATCCCATGCTAATCCTGCTCCCCTGAAATCGGGATGGAGTGCTGCAGAAATGATGACCTATGCCCCACTGCCAACTGGAATCTATAACGTCTGCTATGTCTAAGGGCCCTTGCTCTGCTGTGCTCCCTAAGAAGAAAATCGTACCATCAAGAGGGTACTAGCCCATGATCTCCCGCCAATCTATCCTGGAAGAAGAATCCAATGTAGTATCATCTGCATACAGAACATGCCTAGATAGTTGTCGCCAGCTCATAATCAACCCACGTCGCTCTGTCCCGTCTGCCGACGAAATCTGCCTGTAGAAGAAGGCCCCTCCCTCTATAATGGGCCAAAGTGGGCAAGATACGCTGCAAGCCTCATCGATGTACTCCTGGAGAGTGCTACTCCTTGAAAGTACTGCAGCTCTGCTGACTGCATGTGCATCTATCTGTACATCATCAGTTTGTCGGCCCAACGATGGATGCTCCACCATCTCCAATAGCTCATCCCTCTCCTGATCGGGAATGTAATGCTCCTACTGTCTACTAGCCCCCTGCAGAACTATCCCATCAACCTCCAACATCTCCAGAGGATATGGATCTGCAACTGCTATCACCGTACTCAGTGTCTATAAATTTGACTGCTCCTCCTCAATGGCTGACCCCAAGGTAGCTGCATATCCATCATAGAGTCAATGTGAACCTCCATCTGGCTCTCCCCCAAGGGACTAACATGCATGATGTGCATAGTATCCTCTTTTGCTGACTCAGGCTCCATCATATGCTGCTCTTGCTGAATCGTCACAAGTGACTCATCACCCAGAGTATCTCTCGTAGAGCCCCTAACTGCTCACTCTGCACACTGGAATACAACTTCGGCCTACTGTCATCATCTCTGCATGATTGCTCTCGCTCCCCAAAAGCATCCTAATCTGATCCCATGGACTCACCTGAAGACGAGTCCTCATCCTGGCATACAGAAGGAATGCCCTTTTGTTCTGCCTCTGCCACATCATCTGCATCACTCATGCATGAGTGCTTAGGCCCCTAGGGTTCTTTGCAGATGAAGCAAAGTCCCTTCCTCCTCAACTCATTTCTGCTGCCTGATTCTCCAAACTGGAGCAGCTCCTCCGTAGTCAACTGTCTCTTAAATAGCCCAATATTCTACTCAACCAACCCTTGGGCTAACTCATAAGCGGCGGGTGAGACCAACTGCTCTCTCCTCGAAATGCTCAACAACTTGGTCTGCAACTCTCGGCAAATGGTCTCACGGTCTCTCATACATGACGATAGGATGGACTGCATGTGTTCTATGATGGTGTCAGGATGATGTCTCCTAATGTTGAAGAAGCATTGAACATCTGCAGAATAAAGTCATCACACTCAAGGTCAAACATGATGATATACGTCTCGAATGTGGCCATACTCCCTAAAATCTCAAGCTTCTTCCCGAAGGTAGAGCCTGCATTGTTGTCCAAATCCTGAAAAGTTTCTACTATCAATCTCATAATCCTCCTCATAACATCATCACTGTATGGAGCTATCGAGGCAGTCAACTTCATGATGTTACTGAGGCATGATACAACTGGGAGTCTGACCCCCTCACAAGGTTCCTACAGGAATTTGGGTTGTATGAGAGCAAGCATAGCAGGTTTTAGAGCCCAAATCAGTTTCTTCCCTTCTACTTGGCTTGTTTTGGATAGGATTTCATTAAGCTCATCAAGTTTGGACATAACTCTCCATGTCATCTTCATGTATTTCAAATCTGTTTTAATTCCAAGAATTTTGTGACCAATCCCCAAATCTCCCTGTAGATCTTTTGACTGTTCTTTTTGAAGGGTGGCATAAATTCCTCTTGAAAAGGGTCTGCTGTTCAATTTTGTTTACTGGTCTTTTGATGCATGGTGGTTCAAGGGACCAACTTTAATTCTTCTCAAGCTATTTAGGAATCCCTCCATGGTTCAACCAATGATGTGGTCACTGTTTTTCTGAGTTTTTATAGTGATGTAGGTGACTGTCCATAATTTTTTTTTCTTTGAGAATAGTTCATACAATATTACTACAACTTGACTACCTAGAATGCTATAGATATCACTGCTGTGTGCAAATGAAAATGATTTAATTCGGATTAATAAGTGACAAGAGGTGTGAACAGAGGTGTTTTTCTGAGTTTTTATAATGATGTAGGTGACTGTCCATAATTTTTTTTTCTTTGAGAATAGTTCATACAATATTAATACAACTTGACTACCTAGAATGCTATAGATATCACTGCTGTGTGCAAGTGGAAATGATTTAATTCGGATTAATAAGTGACAAGAGGTGTGAACAGAGAAAATATAACCTGGGTTTGAATAGGTTGTTTGCTGTCTGGTGCCTGTCGTGATGAAAATAAAGGCTGTCCCAAGTCATGAAATCAACATATAGCAGTGGCACCCCTCCAAGAACATAGTCCTCCTTCTAATACCATAGAAGAACCGTTGCCTGATATTTGCTTGTCATTCCGCCTCTAGCAAATAACTGCTTACTGTAATTTGATCCCACTGATTAGATAAGAAATTTAGATCTGCTGATTAATCGAGCACTCCCAAAGATTGTACTCAGCCTTCTGAATAGTGATATTAAACTCTGGAAATTTGCAATGGAATTTTACCCTTAGAAAAGATGCAACTTGTTCCCAACTCTTCTAGCGATTCGATGGTGTGACTTGGCTGCACTGTGTTGGGTTTGATTCCAGCAAATACCCAAGATTTGTCAGCCAACACTCTGATCTGGGTCTTGATTTGAAGTTGTTCTGAAACCAGATGATCTCCTCTGGATGAGCTGCTACAGGAAATTCTCCAAATACTATTGAGTGAATTTGTGTGGCTAGGTTCACTGAAAACTTCCCATAACAGTTTGCAGATGTTGGGGTGTATTTCTGCCTCTAAAAGAAATAGAAATCGTGCCACCAACTCCAAGACTATGAACCAGTGAGGGAATGAGAAATGTGTTCTTCAGGAGTGAAGAAACTCGTCCAAATGCTAGTATTTGCTGCCTGTAGCAGATTTCATCTCCATCCCTTGATACGCTGCCCAGAATGAGAAAGAGAAACTCATTTAGCAGTTGGATGTACTCGTGCCTTGACCAGATGCTCGAGCTGTTCTCCCACAGAGAGAAATTGAGCCACTACTTGTCACAACCAGTGACCATGATGATGGTAACTCCTTTCAGATTCAACCTTGGTCCTTGTTTGGTTTTGAAGCTTGATTTCCGAGGTACAAAATTTCAGGTAGCAGAGGTAATGGCAGCTTGTCCTTCCCACAGAAGGGAATTTGACTCAGAGATTTGTTTCACAATTCAGCCTTCACACACACAAAAGCATTCATATTGCTACCGTTACGCTCTCAAGTTTAAAGATTCCATGGTTGCCGAGATTTCACTTGACCAAAATCAATTAGGAGCTACAAGTATAAACATACCCACTGTTTTTTATTCGTTACATGTTGCCGAAATCATGATATTGCTGTGACTCTTGAAAAACTCTCGCTGCTTGATTCTGATAAGAAAATCATTGTGTTCTATTCGAATCTATGCATCGTTACTAGTATCAAAATTTATTTATAAGAAAGAAACATGCCATTTCCATATTGCGTGGGGATTACAGTAATCCTGTTTCAAAAATTGCAACAGTATTTGTCCATATGTGCTTTATTGGCGTACAATTGTTACACTATACCAATTACCGAAGAAAAACAACAGAATTGCAGCTTTTCTATTTATCATATGATACTCATTCTAATAAAATTGTAGAACAAGGGAAATCGGCTTCTCTTTAATGTAACAAGTCCGCAAGAATTAATTCTGATGGCTCAGCTACTAGACGGCTATCCTACGACTTTGCCAATATATTCGACCTCAGAGATAAAGTGGATTTCTGCACAGAAACAAGGGACCCCTTGGACAACAAATGCATAACACATCCCTTGCCAGCCAGCGTTGAATAATCAAGGGAAGAGTGGCAGTCGAAATTATAATGAGAATCGCAGTTCTCTAGTACAGATTCGGTACTCAGCAACATTTTATGTCCACCCAGCTTCAAGGAAAATGGGCTCCATAGCACATGCGGCCCCCGGTCAATTAATATTTGGCCCTTTTACGCTTCTTCAAAAACCTTGACCGCAATAAATTCATAATCCCATAAACTGTGAAAGATTTTTGACAGTAAAACTCGTCCTCTTTGTGTGTTGATTCTCGGCTTCATGATGAGAGAAGGCACTAAGCTTAGATTTTGCACGAAAAAGGATTTTTCCTTGTATGGTTCTTCCACAACAAATACGGGCTGCTCCAAGAATTTCGCTCGGAGATGGAAAAAATTAACATAGGTTTCCAGAGAAGAATTATAAACACTTTGGTTCGATATTTTCTGCGCAATAGCCTTCGTGGTCCAAATATTATTTGACCTATACTTTTGGTTAATATTATTTGGCCAACATTTTGAAATCAGAATTGTCGAATACCAAATGAGGATGATGGCGTGCGGAAAATTATCTTCAGCAATTCGATCACAATCTTTTCTTGAAATTGATCTACAATAAACCCTCGATCTTTGTCTTTCAAGATAACCCACGGCTGAGCCAAGATTATGGCACTGATACCACTGTAATATCCCCAAATGGGATATTTCAACTAATATTGTAGAAAATAACTTAATGCCGTAAAATTAACATTGTAATATCCCAAATGGGATATTTTAACTAAAAATGTAGAAATAGACTTGAGCAGCAAAATAAATGGAAATAAACACACAACCACCAATATAACACAATGGATGCCGATAAAATCACTGAGCCATTTTATTAATCCATGGTAAAAAGTACATCAACATAAAGGAATAGCGGAATCTGAGCTTGTCAAGCAAGTGGAGCAAAACCCAAAAAGATCTCTGGCCCACCTGATGAATGACACTGGCAATGATGTAGATGGCTCGGCAAGAAGACTGCTGCAAATCGGCTACGGCAAAAGCTATCACTGAACCCACTGAAGCACAAGTTGAAGATCTGAATGATCCTCACACCAATCCCTGAAGCTCTACGAAACTTCTGAATAAAGTCTCCTTGAGAGAGTTGGGTTTTCGTCCAACACTCACAAATCCCCTGAGGGTTTCCGTCCTGGGGCTACGGCTGAAGTAGAGAACCACGGTCTCACACCTCTCATACAAATAAAATAACATGATCCCAAAAGATGTCTCTTAATGGCTTCCTCCCTTTCTTTTATAGATCTCTTGGAACCTTCTAGAGCATTATTTTATTATTATTTTATTCATGGAGCACTTTTCCCTCTTATTAAAATATTCATTTTTAATGCAGAAAAGAGTAAATTGGCTACCATGTCTCCCTTGGTCACTGAAACTCATGTCCAACTGTACCATCATGGAGGTATCCTCGTCCCGGTTCCAATGAGCTACTACACTAAGGTGTTCTATCATGTATTCCTCCCAGAATGCCACCGTGAGCATAATTAGCTGAGTTAAGCCCATAAATAACTCAAATTTCCGAAAGTTGTCGGAATGCACCGGAATGAAAGCCAAACTGCTCGGATGATGGAATATATCAAGCGAATGCCACCCGAACACATAGAAACTCCTCAAAATTCCTCCAAAAAGCCCCTGGCCCCGCCGATGACACCAACCTGTACCTGTGACCGGTCTGCTCCTAACTCTGGAAGTCCATCCTAGCCCTGCCATAGATGACACCAAAAAAGGGAATATTATAGACCTTCCGCCCCAAGATTTCTTGCCCTCAAGCAATCGAAATATGTGGGCCACTCTGTTGGCCCGCCGCAACTGAGACCCAATGCCAGGATCCCATACAAACCTCTGGGTGCTGCTATGCACTTGTGTCAAACCACTCAGAATAAACCCCTCAAAGCTGGGATTCCAAACTGATCTCTCACTGCACCAGTCAACAAACAATCCTGCCGGATCCCAACGCCACCATGACTAATCATCGCCCAAGTCCCATGTCTCGAACTGCGCACTGCCTCTGGCTATAACTGATGCTCTAAGAGGTGAAGATCATGACTCCTGCTGCGCTGTATCTATGACTGTGTAAGCTGTCCCATCAACTGTGTACCAACTCATCACCTCTCTCCAATCCAAGTCCTGACTCAATCCCATGCTGATCCTGCGCTCCTGAAGTCGGGATGGAGTGCTGAAGAAATGTCGACCTGTGCCCCACTGCTAGCTGGAATCTGTAACATCTGCTATGTCTAAGGGCCCTTGCCCTGCTGTGCTCCCTACTAAGAATATCGTACCATCAAGAGGATACCAACTCATGATCTCCCGCCAGTCCATCCTGGAAGAAGAATCCAATGTAGCAACAACTGCACATGGAACATTCCTAGAGTGTTGCTGCCAGCCCGTAATCAACTCCCCTTGCTCTGCCCTGTCTGCCAATGAAAGCTGCCTGTAGAAGGAAGCCCTTCTATCTATAATGGACCAAAGTGGGCAAGATATGTTGCAAGCCCCATCGATGTACTCCTGGAGAGTGCTACTCACTGAAAATACTGCAGCTCTACTGACTGCGTGTACATCTATCTGCACCTAATCCCTGTGTCGACCCACAGATGGATGCTCCACCATCTCCAACAGCTCCTCCCACTCTTGATCAGGAGTGTCATGCTCCTGCTGTAGCCCCCTGCAGAACAATCCCATTAACCTCCAACACCTCCAGAGGATATGGATCTGTAACTGTTGTCACCGTACTCGATGTCAGTGCATCTGATTGCTCCACCTCAATGGATGACCCCAATGTTAGCCACATATCCATCATAGACTCAATGTGGGCGCCCACCTGGCTCTCCCCCAAAGGAATACCATGCCTGATGTGCATAGTATCCTCCTCTGCTAACTCAGGCTCCATCATATGCTGCTCTGGCTTAATCGTCACAAGGGACTCATCACCCAGAGTATCTCCCGTAGAGTCTCGTGACTGCTCATCCTGCACACTGGAACACAGCTCCGGTCTACTGTGATCACCTCTGCATGACTGCTCTCGCTCCCCAGAAGCGTCCTCAACTGATCCCATGGACTCATCTGAAGAAGAGTCCTCACCCTGGAATATAAGAAGGAATGCCCTCCTGTCCTGCCTCCGCCACATCATCTGCATCTCTCAAACATGAGTGATTAGGCCCCCAAGGTTCTTTGCAAATGAAGCAAAGTCCCTTCCTCCTCAGCTCATTTCTGCTGCCTGACCCACCAAATTGGAGTAGCTCCTCCCTGGTCAACTGTCTCCTGAGAAGCTCAATGTTCTGCTCAACTAGCCCTTGGGCTACCTCATAAGCAGCGGGCGAGACCAACTGCACTCTCCTCCAAATGCTCAACAACCGGGTCTGCAACTTTCGGCCAATGGTCTCATGGTCTCTCATACATGATGACAAGATGGACTGCATGTGTGCTATGACGGTGTCAGGATGATGTCTCCTAATGCTGAAGAAGCATTGGAACATCTGCGAAATCAAGTCATCACACTCAAGGTCAAACATGATGACATAAGTCTTGATTGTGTCCATACTCCATAGAATCTCCAGCTTCTTCCCAAAGGTAGAGCCTGCACTGTTGTCCAAATCCTGAAAAGTCTCTACAATCAATCTCATAATCCTTCTCATAACATCATCATTATATGGCTCTATAGGTGCGGTCAATTTCATGATGTTACTGAGGCAAGCTGCAACTGGAAGTGTGACCCCTTCACAAGGTTCCTCCAAGAATTTGGGCTATATAAGAGCAAGCATAGCAGGCTTTAGAGCCCAAATCAGTTTCTTCCCTTCTACTTGGTCTATTGTGGACATGAGTTCATTAAACTCTTCTAGTTTGGACAAAACTCTCCATGACATCTTCATGTGTTTTAGATCTGTCCCGAGTGCAAAAATTTTGTGACCAATCCCCAATTCTTCCTGCAAATCTTTTGGCTGTCCTTTTTGAAGGATGGCACAAATCTCTCTTGAAAGGGGTCTGTTGTTCTGCTTGGTTTCCCGGGTGCGTGCCATGGTTAATTTCTATGTTCAATCTCCTCAGCTTATTAAGGAGTTCCTCCATCACGAAATTCTTGCATGAGAACATTATTTTCTGAGTTTTCTATTTTTCCAAGTGTAATATCCCAAATGGGATATTTTAATAAAAATGTAGAAATAGACTTGAGTAGCAAAATAAATGGAAATAAACACACAGCCACCAATATAACACAATGGATGCCGATAAAATCACTAAGCCATTTTATTAATCCATGGTAAAAAGTACATCAACATAAAGGAACAGCAGAACCTGAGCTTGTCAAGCAAGTGGAGCAAAACCAAGAAAGATCTCTGGCCCAACTGATGAATGACACTGGCAATGATGTAGATGACTCGACAAGAAGACTGCTGCAAATCGGCTACGACAAAAGTTTTCACTGAACCCACTGAAGCACAAGTTGAAGATCTGAATGATCCTCACACCAATCCCTAAAGCTCTGTGAAACTTTTGAATAAGTCTCCTTAAGAGAGTTGGGTTTTCGTCCAACACTCACAAATCACCCGAGGGTTTCCGTCCTGGGGCTACGGCTAAAGTAGAGAACCACGTCTCACACCTATCATACAATAAAATAACATGATCCAAAGATATCCCTCAATGGCCTCCTCCCTTTCTTTTATAGATCTCTTGGAGCCTTCTAGAGCATTATTTTATTATTATTTTATTCATGGAGCACTTTTCCCTCTTATTAAAATATTCCTTTTTAATGTAGAAAAGAGTAAATTGGCTACCACGTCTCCTTCGGTCACTGAAACTCATGTCCAACTGTCCCATCATGGAGGTATCCTCGTGCCGGTTCCAAAGAGCTATTACACTATGGTGTTCTGTCATGTATTCCTCCCGGAATGCCATCGTGAGCATAATTAGCTGAGTTAAGCCCATAAATAACTCAAATTTCCGAAAGTTGTCGGAATGCACCGGAACGAAAGCCAATCTGCTCGGATGCTGGAATATATCAAGCAAATGCTACCCGACCACATAGAAACTCCTCAAAACTCCTCCAAAAAGCCCCTGGGCCCACTGATAACACCAACCTGTACCTGTGACTGGTCTGCTCCTAACTCTAGGAGTCGCTCCTAGCCCTGTCATAGGTGACACCAAAAAAGGGAATATTACAGACCTTCCGCCCCAAGATTGCTTGCCCTCAAGCAATCGAAATATGTGGGCCACTCTGTTGGCCCACTGCAACTGAGACCCAATGCTCGGATCCCATACAAACCTCTGGGTGCTGCTATGCACCTGTGTCAAACCACTCGGAATAGACCCCTCAATGTCGGGATCCCAAACTGAACTCTCACTGTACCGGTCAACAAACAATCCTCCTGGATCCCCACGCCACCATGGCCAAACATCGCCCAAGTCCCACGGCTCGGATTGCGCACTGCCTCTAGCTATAGCTGATGCCCCATGAAGTGAAGTCTGCCAACAAGCATCAATACTCCCTGACTCTTGCTGTGTTGTACCACTAACAATATAAGTTGCCCCACCAACTGCGTACCAATTCATCACCTCTCTCCAATCCAAGTCTTGACTCAATCCCATGCTGATCTTGCTCTAATAAAATCGGGATGGAGTGCTTAAGAAATGACGACCTGTGCCCCACTGCCAGCTGGAATCTGTAACATCTGCTATGTCTAAGGGCCCCTGATCTATTTTGCTTCCTACGAAGAAAATTGTACCATCAAGAGGGTACCAGCTCATGATCTCCCACCAATCTATCTTGGAAGAAGAATCCAATGTAGTGTCAACTGCATACGAAATATGCCCAGAGAACTGTTGCCAGTTCATAATCAACTCACGCTGCTCTATCTAGTCTGCCAACGAAAGCTGCCTGTAGAAGAAAGCCACTCTCTCTATAATGGGCCAAAGTGGGCAAGATATGTTGCAAGCCCCATCTATGTACTCCTGGAGAGTGCTACTCCTTGAGGGTACTGCAGCTCTACTGACTGCATGTGCACCTACTTGCACCTCATGAATGTGTCAGCCCACAGATGGATGCTCCACCGTCTCCAACAGCTCATCCCTCTCATCGGGAATGTAATGCTCCTGCTGTCCCTTAGCCCCTTGCAGAACTATCCCATCAACCTCCAACATCTCTAGAGGATATGGATCTGCAACTGCTGTCACCGTGCTCGGTGTGTGTGCATTTGATTGCTCCTCCTTAGTGGCTGACCCCAAGGTTAGCCACATATCCATCATAGACTCAATGTGAGCCTCCATTTGGCTCTCCCTTAGAGGACTATCATGCATGATGTGCATAGTATCCTCCTCTGCTAACTCAGGCTCCATCATATGCTGCTCTGGCTGAATCGTCACAAGTGACTCATCACCCAAAGTATCTCCCGTAGAGTCCCCTGACTACTCACCCTACACACTGGAATGCAGCTCCAACGTACTGGCATCAACTCCGCATGACCGCTCTTGCTCCCCAGAAGCATCATCATCTGATCCCATGGACTCATCTGGAGAAGAGTCCTCCACCTGACATACAGAAGGAACGTCTACCTGCTCTACCTCTGCCACCTCATCTGTATCTCTCAAACATGAGTGATCAGGCCCCCAGGGTTCTTTGCAAATGAAGCAAAGTCCCTTTCTCCTCAGCTCATTTCTGCTACCTGATCCACCAAACTGGAGCAGCTCCTCCCTGGTCAATTGTCTCCTGAATAGCCCAATATTCTGCTCAACTAGCCCTTGGGCTAGCCCGTAAGCAACAGGTGAGACCAACTGCTCTCTCCTCCAAATGCTCAACAACCTAGTCTGCAACTCTCGGCCAATGGTCTCACAGTCTCTCATACATGATGACAGGTTGGATTGCATATGTGCTATGACGGTGTCAGAATGATGTCTCCTAATGCTGAAGAAGCATTGGAACATCTGCAAAACCAAGTCATCACACTCAAGATCAAATATGATGACATACATCTCGAATGTGGCCATACTCCATAAAATCTCAAGCTTCTTCCCACAGGTAGAGCCTGCACTGTTGTCCAAATCCCGAAAATTCTCTACAATCAATCTCATAATCCTCCTCATAACATCATCATTATATGGAGCTATAGGTGCGGTCAACTTCATGATGTTACAGAGACAAGCTGCAATTGGAAGTGTGACCCCTTCACAAGGTTCCTCCAGGAATTTGGGTTGTATAAGAGCAAGCATAGCTGGTTTTAGAGCCCAAATCAGTTTCTTCCCTTCTTCTTGGCTTATTTTGGACAGAAGTTCATTAAGTTCATCAATTTTGGACAGAACTCTCCATGTCATCTTCATGTGTTTCAAATCTGTCCCATTTGCAAGGATTTTGTGTCCAATCCCCAATTCTTCTTGCAAATCTTTTGGCTGTCCTTTTTGAAGGATGGCATAAATTCCTCTTGAAAAGGGTCTACTGTTTGGTTTTGTTTTCTGGTCTTCTGATGCATGTGGTTTAAGGAACCAACTTCTATTTTCATCAATCTGTTTAGGAATCCCTCCATGGTTCAGCCAATGATATGGTTACTGTTTTTCTGAGTTTTAAGTGTATGTTACTCACTGAAAATTCGTCAAATACTTGACATTCCTTATTGTTGTGGGGGAGGTTTGGCTTGAATATTTTAAGGCATGGACTAATAACGGAAATTGTTTGATATTTGTGACAATATTAACAAGCAGAGATGCAAATAAAATTATGAGAAATGTATCACAGCTGGGATAAGGAGAACTTGATCTGAGCGCTATGAATGCCTTGCATTTATGCCCAACCTCATATATCGTAGCAAGGGTGGCTTTCCGAGAATATCCCCTTCATTCCCTGCTTCCTGCTATCTGGAGAATGAGTGGGAGGATGACCTTCAGAATTTGACCAATTCAAGTGTAATCTTCAGCAGTGGAAACAACACATGTTCAACCTCAAATATGGTACATATAACTCAAAAGACTGATACCCTTGTACAACGCTTACTCAGCTGGGTCCCACTCTAGCAAAATAATATCAGTCCAATTTTCCAATCTGCCATTTGTGAAATATACACCAGATTTGACAAATATGCTTTCCAAAATAATTCTAGACTTGTGGTTTTGCAGTCGGCCTCCCCAAAGATTAAAATTTGGTTTGATGGTGATGCAAATGACTCAACAATAACACCTTGCTGATTAGCTTCTGAATTTGTAGCCACCTGGGGCTACCGGTCCCCTTCTCTTTTTGACAGAGTGTTTTGTTGCACGGGAAACCTTCAGTGTAGACTTTTGGTGTTCTTTCAACTTTCCAGAATTTGGTTCTGAAGCCAGATTTTTCCTTCTTGGCTTCAAATATCTTCTCTTCAACGGGCTTGAAATGGTACAATGAACATTTATCTAGAAAGTGCTGTTGATTTGGATGTAATAACAAATGTGCATACTGGGTGCACGCAACTCTGACCAAACACCCACGAAGCATTCGCTGACAAACTAACACACATTTCTGTATACATGCCAGGGCAACGATCCCATTCCGTTTTGCCGGCAGTCACTGTTCGATTTGCCAACACGAATACAAAGTTGGCCCTGCAATTATAATTTTGTTCGGAGCCTGAAATCTTGGTTCCACAGAAACAATGCGGACTTTTGAAACAATGGCGATTAGCTCTTACTGTAATTGTGATACTGCTGCCTGAAGCTCGACCTCTTGTATTAATCAATAATTTGGCCCTTTTCCACGTGATACACCACGCTGTCGTCTTCCACTTCGTCGCCTGTCGACCCTGTTGTCGCTTCCTAGCCTTCACGGCACCTACTTTGATGGCGGCTCAAAAATAGATGTAGCTTGCTCGCTACTGCAATGTTCCCCTATAATAATTCTCGGCCTTTTAAAGATCAGACCCCTATCAAACATCGCGATAAAATAAAATCTCCGCGACAGTCTTGCTCAATATCTCACGAATGAACCCCGTCTGGCTCGGAGCAATAATCGACGGTTTGAAGCTCCAGTGAGGATCAAACCTCGGTCTATGACTGTTCAATCAATACGAGGTGGACACATCCAGCCAATTTTCGTGCATGTGGAACAAGGAACGGCGCCACGATTAATGAAAATACACATCGGATTCATACTGCCGCCTTGAATTTCATCTCGCCTTGACCGTGTCTCAAGGAAATTTCGCCGTCGAGATTTAGGATGAGACTTGGACGGATTACGTTGGCTTGTTGATGCTGTGAGGGTAATGGAATACCAGCTATGTTATTCACGTGGAGCGATTGCGTCTACCACCGTGAAGAAAATCGACTCATAACAACACCCTCCATTGCCAATGATATGCTCAAAATGTTGCTCAGTTGTAGAGGGAATCTCGACTTGGTAGCAGTGGGTGTTTACGCCCAAGGATATGTGGAATTCTGAGTCGGATTTTTTTTTTCCTAAGAATAAATTTGGTCCTGTTGAAATACGATTTCGCTGTTGGCTTAAAGAAACCAGTTTGGCCCTTTGAAATAGTATTTTGAAAGCGGCCTCCAGAAGTATAAGAGTCGACCCCTTGACGGCTCCACTTGACCCTCGATTAATGAATTTTTGTGTGATAATTTCATATGGCTTGCACTAAGATGTTTTCCACAATCTTATTCAAACCCTCGATTGTAATCTTTCCACGAAGTTGATCTGCAATGAACCCAAACTTGGCTTTTCATGATAACCCAAGGTTGAGCCAACATCAGTGCTCTGATACCACTGTAATATCCCAAATGGGATATTTTAACTAAAAATGCAGAAATAGACTTGAGTAGCAAAATAAATGGAAATAAACACACAACCACCAATATAACACAATGGATGCCGATAAAATCACTGAGCCATTTTATTAATCCATGGTAAAAAATACATCAACATAAAGGAATAGCGGAACCTGAGCTTGCCAAGAAAGTGGAGCAAAACCCAGAAAGATCTCTGGCCCAACTGATGAATGACATTGGCAATGATGTAGATGACTCGGCAAGAAGACTACTGCAAATTGGCTACGACAAAAGTTGTTACTGAACCCACTGAAGCAGAAGTTGAAGATCTGAATGATCCTCACACCAATCCCTGAAGCTCTGTGAAACTTCTGAATGAAGTCTCCTCAAGAGAGTTGGGTTTTCGTCCAACACTCACAAATCACCCGAGGGTTTCCGTCCTAGGGCTATGACTGAAGTAGAGAACCACGTCTCACACCTATCATACAATAAAATAACATGATCCAAAGATATCCCTCAATGGTCTCCTCCCTTTCTTTTGTAGATCTCTTGGAGCCTTCTAGAGCATTATTTTATTATTATTTTATTCATGGAGCACTTTTTCCTCTTATTAAAATATTCTTTTTAATGTAGAAAAGAGTAAATCGGCTACCACGTCTCCTCCAGTCACTGAAACTCATGTCCAACTGTCCCATAATGGAGGTATCCTCGTGCCGGTTCCAATGAGCTATTACACTATGGTGTTCTGTCATGTATTCCTCTCGGAATGCCACCGTGAGCGTAATTAGCTGAGTTAAGCCCATAAATAACTCAAATTTCCGAAAGTTGTCGGAATGCACTGGAACGAAAGCCAAACTGCTTGGATGATGGAATATATCAAGCGAATGCCACTCGACCACATAGAAACTCCTCAAAACTCCTCCAAAAAGCCCCTGGGCCCACTGATAACACCAACCTGTACCTGTGACCAGTTTGCTCCTAACTCTGGGAGTCCCTCCTAGCCCTGTCATAGGTGACACCAAAAAAGGGAATATTACACCCAGTGAAGTGTTTTCGGCGAATTCAGATTAAAAGAAGTGCGGATCTCAGGCAGGAATAAGTGCAGATCTCTCTGAGCAATAAGTGTGACAACCTAAAGAAGAATTTCAGTCATCTCAGTAATTGAAATGCGTGATAAATAGCAGAATGTTCTATGGATAATTGAAACCCAGATTTGCGGTCACCTCTGAAGAAAATGCGAATAATGATAAGAAGTGTAATTCGGACTTAAGACAGAATATACAAGATGCGAACAAACACAGAACTCTTAGTGCAGATGAATCACAGCTGTACGTGCGGATTACTTTGAAGAAAATTCAAATTCTTCTGTGACTAATATGGATTTTTGTGAAGTCTAGTATTATTTGAGGATAGAACATATCTGGACCAGGGTAAAGAATATATATATGTAATATATATGCGGATACGTTGATGTTATATGCTAATACAGTAGTGACATAAATTCAAGATAAGAACAGCGTAATAAAAGGTCTGGTTCAAGAATACTTGTTGTGAAGCATTATGAAGTTGTGAATGAAGTTGATTATGTTATAATGTAGTATGGAAAAAGTAGGAAGGTAAATCTATGATTTACCTTGCTACTCAAAGGTTCTATATCTCTATTATATGCGAAGGATCAGAGACCGAGTTCTCTATGTTAATCAGTACACATTGATGAAGAAAGAAAGATCAACGTTGAAGGAAGACTTAGAAGAAGCAAAAAGGTCTTGGAAGCATTCATAAGTCAAGGGTCTAAGTGTTGGTCATGGTACTTGTCATTTGAAGATCTATAAGAAGAATTATTTCTGGGTTTTCCTCTCCAATAGGTAAGAGGTTTTGCCCTGGCTCTAGGAGCCTAAGTCTGTGTCGTGTTTATTTTGATAATTGACTTGATGTAGGACTAAACAAGATAGCGAAGAGAAGACAAAAGTAACTCAAGTAAGCTCACAAGTAATTATCAAGAAGAGAATTTGTATTAATCTCCAGCCCTCCAATTCTCAACATGGTATTAGAGCTAAGGTGCCAAACTCAAGGGCTACTTGACAAAGAGACACTCCAGGAAGTGAAGATCAAAGTTTGGGTTGAAAGGTCAAATCAGTTTGCAAGGAAGACTTCAAGGATTGAGGAACATCTACATTTGAATTTCAATTTCTGAAGATATACTTTATCATCAAGGATTCAAGAACATCTACATTAGAGATTTCCATTTGTAGGAATTTACAGGGTAAGTTCCGTAGATCAAGAACCATAGGTCACCGCTCACAAACAGATCACAAATCAGTACACTAGTATAATCACGTGGTTAAAACCCTCAACGAGGGAAACAGTCCATGGCTTGAGCCAACGTGGCCACTTCAGGCAATTTATTAATATAAAAATAAAAAGTTACATATGTTTCTCTCATAAATGATTACTAGACAAATGACCCTCCATGCTCTTTAAATAGAGATCATGGACCAATCGGGCGTTAAGCCACAGATCAAGTGTCGTTAATACCGAGGAGAGAAATAACCGTCGGATCACTACAAATCGTGAGCGTCGGATTATAAGTTACAAATGTACATGGTAAAGAAACACACTTTACCTAACTCTACACTAGACTAAGTTATTCTTAACTATTTCCTATGTGTCGGAATATCCTAACATCCCCCCTTAAGAACAACTTGGGATAGAATTGAAGGATTTACAAAGGTGACATAAAAGGAGCCTATTTCCTATGTGTCAAAATATCCTAACATCCCCCCTTAAGAACAAATTGGGATAGGATTGAAGGATTTACAAAGGTGACACAATAGGAGAAGGAAGGAGGCATTAGAGCCTATCCCCACTTAATGACAACTTTCTTAAACTCCAAGCATGGATCGAAGTTTGGTAAACTTCGCATCTGTGAGAGCCTTTGTAAAGATATCGGCTACTTGATCATTGGTTGGACAATACTGCACTTCAAGAACATGATCATGAATGAGCTTTTTGATGAAGTGTATGTGGAGTTCAATGTGTTTCATACGCTGATGCTGAACTGGATCTTTACATAACTGAATGGCACTCTGATTATCACACCAAAGTGTAGTTGGATGCTGCTGATGAATACCAAATTCAGACAGGATCTGACGAAGCCACATGGCTTCCTTACTAGCTTCAACTGCACCATGATACTTTGCTTCTGCTGAAGAAAGAGAGATGGCACTTTGTTTCTTACAAGACCAAGTAATAGGTCCTGAACCAAGAGTGAATACATATCTTGCGGTAGACTTTCGATCATCAGGGTCACTAGCCCAATCGGTGTGCGTGTCTTTTCCTGCACAAAAAAACACAAAAACCGAGCAAAAAAAAAAAAATGCAAGCCTTATGGCAGAATGTTAGATTTTCTGTTAGCCTTACAGGAAACTACCAATTTTTTCACTATTTTTGATTTCTCGAGATTGCATAAAGACGCGGGGAAAGAGCATACATAGCAAACAAAAATCCCTTTTCCTGTTTCTGGTTTATCGAGATCGCACGCAGCACAGAGCAAAGAGCATACACAAAGAAGAGAGTATAGATCCGGCAAATAAATAAAACCTAAAAACCAAAAATAAACAGGGGGAACCAAAATAAGCAGAACTATTAACAAATATAACTGCAAAACATATGCTTTATACCTCTAGATCTAAACTATCATAACTTGGGCAGCCGGAAAGCTTTTCGCATGAAACAAAAGGCATTCCTCACTGTAACAGACGCTCTGGACACAATAGAGCAGTTATCCAAGCCCAAAAAGTTCAGAAATAGTATATCTACAAAACGGCATTCGCATGCAGTCAAACCGGCTTCGGATTTTGATCAACAACGGATGCGGCCCTCAAAATAGCTTTGATACCATTTAGGAATTTACAGGGTATGTTGCGTAGATCAAGAACCAAAGGTCACCGCTCACAAACAGATCACAAATCAGTACACTAGTATAATCACGTGGTTAAAACCCTCAAAGAGGGAAACAGTCCATGGCCTGAGCCAATGCGGCCACTTCAGGCAATTTATTAATATAAAAATAAAAATTTAGATATGTTTCTCTCATAAACGGTTACCGGACAAATGACCCTCCATGCTCTTTAAATAGAGATCATGGACCAATCGGGTGTTAAGCCACATATCAAGTGTTGTTAATACTGAGGAGAGAGATAACCATTGGATCACTACAAATCATGACCGTCGGATTATAAGTTACAAATGTACATGGTAAAGAAACACACTTTACCTAACTCTACACTAGACTAAGTTATTCTTAACTATTTCCTATGTGTTGGAATATCCTAACACTATCTTAGAAGAAACTCTTGACTTCATCTTCAAACATCATCAAGGAAGTTGCTGAAGGAGAAAGTCACTCTCTCAAGTAAGTATCCATGACTTTCCTGCATGGAAGACAAGTACAATAAAGTCATGCCAAATACATGAAGGGAGATATAAGAGCCCAAAGGATTGTTATAGAATCCATAGAAGACTCTCTCATCTCCGAGGTATCAAATCTAAAATCATCAAAAAGAAATATTTGAGAAATTGGTGGAGCCATTCTCTGTGAATACTGCAAAAGAAGCAATCTCTTTGAGATCATCTGCAGGAAGTGTGAGAAGTAATGTCTCACACTGAGATGACTAAAGTGGTGTTGGAAGCTCTACTAGATGAATGGGGAAACTTCACTTCAAGTTTATACTAGAAGAAAGAAGCCACACCATTTCACAATTTAAGGTCTCTATGTAAAATAGAGGAAACAAGATTGAAAGCCAAAGGTGTTACAGGATCAAGGGAATCTTGCCTTTGCAACCACATCAAGGAAGAAAAGAAGATTCGGTAAGTTTGGTCCTCAGAACAGTATGGAGAAAGCACGATGTAATGGGTATTATAATAGAAATTGTCCTTAATCTGAAAAAGGACAAGAGAAATAGGGAAGAAGCCCATGTCTTTGAAAATGAGGAAAGAACCCGATGAAAAGAAATCTAAGAAAGAAGAAGTGAGGGATCTCCACTATGATTGAGATCATATTCTCCTTTAAGTGATTTCTGTTGATTGTATGATAGGAAGCTGTGTAGCATCCTGATCGAAGCATGGTAGGAGCTCCTGGTGAATCAGCTTTGGGAAAACCTCTCTGATAACATTACTAATGGAAAGCAGTCATCAAGAGCAAGGGTCATCATGGAAACAGATTTATGGGATGTGATGACATATTGATGGAGCAGGCCAAGGGAATGAAGCTCTTCATTCTTGAGAAATTTCTATAGGATGGCTTAAGGGAAAAAGGTATGAGGTATGTATATATTTATATGCTAACATTGGATGTTGTGAAGTCATGTCATATGGTTGCAGGTAATGGACTTCTGTATTTAGAAGTATGATCTATGGAGAAGTATCTCTCGATGCATGGACAAATGAAATCAACATACTATGTCCTCATGGAATATGAGATGGTTGTATATGAACGAGATAGTAGAAAAGTTGTAAGTTCCTGGAATTGGAGAATGTGCAGAAATGAAGAGATCATGAAATGCAACCATGTTAAGAGGCAATTATCATCCAGAAGTCGAGAAGATGTGACTAGGAGATCTCTTGGGAGGATATGTAGACTCTAACAGAAGTCTGGTACATATGACTCGCTACATTCTTAGAAATGTACAGACCCAAATATTAAATGCAAACAGTAGCACCACTGGAAATTAATTACATAGGAAATAAAACCCAACAGTTTGAATTGTTTCTAGAATGCATACAACTTCAGCAAATATAGATATTAAAATAACAAAGCTGTAGTGCCAAGTTAACACTGAGAACCTGGAATTGATGCACTGGATTAGCAAGTGCGTGATAATTTTTCCCACGTACAGTGAAGCGCCCAACGTCCTTCTCAATGCCCAGATTAACACGCTCAGCTAGCAGGGAAATACATGGAAGTTTTCGGCTGGCTATATAATGAATTTTGCACCCACTCCCATGATTTGACTTCACCCACGAAGTAAGAGTTCTCCTCACAGATTTCACGTTGAGTTCCTGTAGCAGTTCAAAGAAGTTTTGCACCTGTAGCGAACACACTTTCCAATGAAGATCTTGGTCTCAAATCGTGATGAGTACAACCTAGAAATTTGATATTAGCGGCACAAATACCCAAGGCTTAGCGAAGAATGTGGCTTGTCGTCAATGGATTTGGCTTTTGCACAGCGATCCGACCAATATCCATGGAGGTTGCACGATACTACTTTATGTGATTGGATACACCATGGTCCACCAGTTTGTCCCCTGGCTATTGTTGACCAGTATGACGTTGGAGTCAGTCAGTTGTAGGCGTCAACCTCTTTTACGGTGCCTCTCGATTTTGAGAGCAGTCAACTATGCAGCCAAGATTCCTTTGTGTCAATGCCATGACTCGAACCACGTCTTCATGGGGAATTCATATGCAAGGCCATCATGTCGTATGGCCCTGAGGTTGGCTATGACAATGAATTCCCACAAGCGATAATTTTCGCTTCCCAAATCGCTTCGATTTTATGAGGATTGAAGAAAATCGCAGATATCTGGCAGTACAACCCTCCTGGAGAATACACCAGATGATGCCCTCGGTCTGCGATAGAATAGGTTCTCGTCCTTCACAATAAAATTGGTCCTGACCTGCAAAGAGAATGAACTCTCGTCCAAGATCATGCTGGTAAAACCCCAAGTGATTCATGGCCCTTTCAAAATTTTGACACTGAAAAATTAATAATATCATGGCCCTTTTTTCAATTAATCTTTTATGGCCTTGCAAAATAGTGTCTTGGAAGATATTCTTCAAAATTAAATCTAACTGAATAAAAATTTTGACCAAGTAATTTGAACAAATGTGGTTCCCAGAATGCGAACAACTCCTTCAAAGTAAATTGAATGATTTAATAATTACTCCATCGTAAAGCTTGGCCTCTTAGTAATTTTGGCCAAATGACTTGGCACTACAAGATTTTGATGCGGCCTCTCTTACACTTCTAGTTTGGCTTTTGAGTTTTCATACGGTCTCCACAAAGAGTCGACTCCTTCAGCATAATACACCGCACCTCATACGAAACTCAATCTTTGCCTTGAAAGAAATTTCCTGTGCAATGAACCCCTTAAGGGATTATTCTTCAACATTTTTGCTCTAGGTACCGAGTTTTCTGTTTCCACGACAAACCCTTTGATAATAACAGCTGTAACTGAAAATTGTAATAATAATTACTGCAACTGGAGCTGAAACCCGCAGGCTGAACCAAGATTGAGGCTCTGATACCACTGTAATATCCCAAATGGGATATTTTAACTAAAAATTCAGAAATAGACTTGAGCAGCAAAATAAAGGGAAATAAACACACAACCACCAATATAACACAATGGATGCCGATAAAATCACTAAGCCATTTTATTAATCCATGGTAAAAAGTACATAAACATAAAGGAACAGTGGAACCTGAGCTTGTCAAGCAAGCGGAGCAAAACCCAGAAACATCTCTGGGCCAACTGATGAATGACACTAGCAATGATGTAGATGGCTCGACAAGAAGACTGCTGCAAATCGGCTACGGCAAAAGCTGTCACTGAACCTACTGAAGCACAAGTTGAAGATCTGAATGATCCTCACACCAGTCCTTGAAGCTCTGCGAAACTTCTGAATGAAGTCTCCTCAAGAGAGTTGGGTTTTCGTCCAACACTCACAAATCACCCGAGGGTTTCCATCCTGGGGCTATGGCTGAAGTAGAGAACCACGGTCTCACACCTCTCATACAAATAAAATAACATGATCCCAAAAGATATCCCTCAATGGCCTCCTCCCTTTCTTTTATAGATCTCTTGGAGCCTTCTAGAGTATTAATTTATTATTATTTTATTCGTGGTGCACTTTTCCCTCTAATTAAAATTTTCCTTTTTAATGCAGAAAAGAGTAAATTGGCTACCATGTCTCCCCTGGTCACTGAAACTCATGTCCAACTGTCCCATCATGGAGGTATCCTCGTCCTGGTTCCAATGAGCTATTACACTAAGGTGTTCTGTCATGTATTCCTCCCATAATGCCACCGTGAGCATAATTAGCTGAGTTAAGCCCATAAATAACTCAAATTTCCGAAAGTTGTCGGGATGCACTGGAACGAAAGCCAAACTGCTCGGATGATGAAATATATCAAGCGAATGCCACCCGAACACATAGAAACTCCTCAAAACTCCTCCAAAAAGCCCCTGGGCCCGCTGATGACACCAACCTGTACCTGTGACCGATCTGCTCCTAACTCTAGAAGTCCATCCTAGCCCTGTCATAGATGACACCAAAAAAGGGAATATTACAAACATTTTCTTAATAGAAGATTGCCATGTAAAAAATAAATAAAAACATATAAAGCACTGAAATCCATTACACATTGGATAGAAGAATCTCAACATTTTATTATAAATGGTAAACTAGGGTTACATGCAAATCTAACCCAAAATGGCTGAGATGGAAAACTGGCCACCAAGATGAACTGCTGTACTGCGCTGGCCTCCAAAACCGAACTGTTGCACTCTCCCTCGGCAACAACTACCACTGAATCCACTGAAGCACTCGTTGAAGATCTGAATGATCCTCACTCCAATATCACTGAAGCTCTGTGAAACTTCTGAACGAAGTCTCCTCAAAGAGAGTTGGGTTTCCGTCCAACACTCACAAATCACCCGAGGGTTTCCGTCCTGGGGTTACGGCTGAAGTAGAGAACCATGTTCTCAAACCTCTTGTTGTCGCACAGATTGTTCAGGGCACCGCGACAACGGCTCAGACTGGGGGCTGTCACCTTTATCCCCAATCTCTCTCTTTAAGCTGTCTCCTTGCAAGCTAAGGGAGGTAGACCCTATTTGAAATGAAGGATAAATCCAGGAGACACAGCTAGAACACCAAATACAGGATAAAATTAACAGGATTTCACAGATCTAGATTAGATTTCACGTTTATGATCAGTGCCTTATGGAGTCATACAAAATCCCACTATGCAATTATAAACCAGTAAATGATGACTAACTGCTGCGATTGATGACGATGATATTTAATTGAAAAAGCACCACAAGCCATAAGATGAAAATGCCAGAGATTTAAGATGTTTCAATTAATTTCACTTCAGCAAATTCCAAAAAAAAAAATTTGTATAGTCACACTTAAGATAAAAGCTCATTTGACTATTGAAAAATTGAAAATATTTTTTTATATTTTGTATTTATTTATTTTATTTTATTTTTTTTTAATTTTTAATTTTTAATTTTTTTTTTTTTTTTAAATTTTAAATCTAAATCTAAATAAAAATTCTAACAAAAGTTAAATCTAAACAAAACTAAAATAAAACTAAATTGAAACTAAACTATGGTTAAATTAAAATTTAATATCTAAAAGTTAAAATCTAAAATTAGACTAAATCAAATCTAAACAAACTAAATTAAAACTAGGAATTAGAATAAAATTACAAAAGAAAATTAAAACCAAATGAAACTAAAAGTTAGAATGTCTAACAATTAAACTAACATCTAAACTAATAAACAAAAACCTAAAATTAAAATCAAACCTACGCTAAAATCGAATTACAATCCTAAGCTAAACGTTAGACTAAAACTAAAACAAAACTCTAAATCGAAAATTCTAAGCCACAACTATACGATGAAACAGACAACCATTGAAATCAAACAAAGAAAACTCATCTAAAGCCGACTCAGAAATTCGAACTTTGAACGCATACGGATAATTTCGTTTTGAAGGTTTGCGTTTGCTGTTTGCAGGTAGACGTCAAAGGATCGAGGGGATAGTCGCTGCGTGAAGGGCTTTTAAGAATTATGCGTGATTTCTCTTTGTCATTTTGTGTTTTTTTCGTTTTGTATTTGCAGATCGATGGACGGCAGGCAGAGGAAAATCAACGCGTGAATGCAATGCTGGCTTGACAGCTTGAAGAAGTGAGCACGACTGCGAAATCGAGGGCAGGCTAGACGGCAGAGGAGGAAAACTTCGACGGCAGATTGATGCAGAAAAATCGATAAGCGGACAGAAGGAATGAACGATGGTGAAGTCGGATGACCTTTGCTGGACGGCAAAGTGGATAGGATCGACGGCGTGGGAAATGGAGACTAGGGCTTGGAGAGATGGATGCAAGACGCCTAGGGCATAAGGAGCTCGATGGGTAGACAAATGCAAAAATTGGATGAGGACAGATTGAAAAGGCAATTGAACCCACTGCACACAAATTCGCCCTGCAAATCCTTATAATTCTTCTCAATTTAGCTCAGACTTTATATGCTTTCTCAATCAATATGGTCCCGATCTGTCCACAGTGACAGTTCTGAGGGCAGATCTGCCCTTTACAAGCCAGATCTGCCTTAGATCTTTTAAAAAAAAATTTCGATTTGAGCCTGTAACCTGCAACAACACGTCAGATCCGAAAATACACATCCAGAAACTATTAAGCCCTCACAGATCTAAAAAAATTTTTTTTTTACAAATTTACAACTAATTTACAATTTAAAACCCTCAAGGTCAAATTTAAATCCGTTTTAGCACAATTTTCAGAAGTTTAAAGTTTAGGTGAGAGGCACAAGCCTTCGAAACCCTGCAAAATCACAAATATCGTAAGATAGACCCGGAATTTAACAAATAAAGAGCTTATCAGATTTATGCTTATTGAGAGTCGGCTGGTCCAACCGAAGACTTCCCCAGACGCCCAATCTTAAAATTTTTTTTTTCCCTGCACACTTAGATCTGAACTTTAGACTGATAGAGATTTAAGAAAACAACATGAGACCCTTAGAAAAATCAGAATGTTATTTTATAAACCCAGAAAACTGCATAAGATACCTATATGCAGATTAATCCATGTAGGCCATCAACCATAAAATGCAAGAAACCAAGTAGCAGAGTTTAGAGACAATTCACCACATAGATCTGAGAAGGAACATCCAGATTTGTAACCCCAAAGCCTTTAGCTTTATTCCTCAAAAAAAAGTTTACAAGAGCTTCTTAGAGCAAGTGCACGATTCTGAGATCGGATTATTCAATAATGACAAAGACCTCTAAATTTATAGGACAAGATCTCTAACGGCTAGTTTGGATGATCCTTGTCAAAATAATCTCAACCGTCTAAAAGATTTAATTATCTTTTAATCCGGAGCGTTGAAATTAAAATTTTGGGGAAAAAACGAATTTATCATTTAATTCAATTTTAATTAACTCAAAAATATTATTTTTGAGTTAATTACCCCAAAATTTTGACTTTGACTCAACCACCAAGGCCCAAGGGTCCAATATTTCTTAAAATTCTCAAAATTCCCTTGGTTTGGGGCTTTCAAAATCATTTTCCAAGGACCCACAAATTTTGCCTTTAAAGATTTAATCCTAGTTTAGGACCCTAAATTAATTAAATTTCTGGTTTAGGATTTTATTATTAATTGACCAGAAAATTTAATTAATTGACTAAGAGGGGATTATAATTATTTTTCCAACCCTCTTTTACAAGAGATAATACATTTTCATACATGAAGGGGGAAAACCCATTTGTATAGACCCTCAAATAAATACCCAGTTCTGCGACTCAACATATGATCTAGTAGACCAAGTAGTTCAAACTACTTTTACAAAGACTCGATAGAACACTAGGACTCACTTAGCATGCTGATGACAAAATCCACCCCAGCTTTGGGGTGAGGCTGGAGGGAAAAACTCTGCCGATCACTTTCGTGAATCAGTGAGACGAAAAACCTCCTAGGATAGAGATCATCAACAACATACTAGGCTTACCTAGGTTGTTACATACATGGACAGTTCCACTTAGATCATTTACATCATTACATGCAGAATGGGTTTACATCATTATAAAAACTATCGAAACTGGATGATGGAATCTGAATGGCGCAACCACGTCGAACATGACGAATCCCATTTGAAAAAATGGGGGTGTACTGCTATGGGGTAGTTGACGAAGTGTGGTCAACACCTCTCATACACAAGAAAATGATCTACTCCAAATATATCCTCAATGGCCTCCTCCCTTTCTTTTATAGATCTCTTGGAGCTTTCTCGAGCCTTATTTTAATATTATTTTATTCATGGAGAACTTTTCCCTCTTATTAAAATATTCCTTTTTAATGCAGAAAAGGGTAAATCGGTTACCACACCACCCCCAGTCACTGAAACTTGTGTCCAACTGTCCCATCATGTAGGTATCCTTGTCTCGTTTTCAATGAGCTATCACACTAAGGTGTTCTATCACGTATTCCTCCCGGAATGCCACCTTGAGCGTAATTTACTGAGTTATGCCAAAAAATAACTCGATTTTCTGAAAGTTGTCGGAATGAAAGGCAAGCTGCTCAGGTGATGGAATACATCAAGCGAATGCCACCGAACATCATGGAAACTCCTCAAAACTCCTCCAAAAAGCTCCTGAGCCCGCTGATAACACTAATCTGTACCTGTGACCTGTCTGCTCCTAACTCTGGAAGTCCAACCTAACCCTGTCATAGCTGATACCAAAAAAGGGAATATTACAAGTGGTGTAGGGAGCCTTTGATCACTCGGGGGATTTCTTCTGTTATTATTGTTATTCCTGGGCGACATATTCTACATTCGGCTTATATGTATCAACTAATTTTTAATCTCACTTATTTGTCTGGCATGCTCGATTTTCATTTCTCTATTTAATCGGTTGAATTCTTTAACTACTTCTGGTTCTTCTTCTTTAACTTCTTTCCCCTTTAGACTTGACTAGACCTCTTTCAAAACCGGGGATTTCCGATTTTCCTGAGGCTTTCTTGTCCTTTTCCAATTCTTTAGCTGTGCTTTGGGAAACAACTAGAGTATTGGGATGAGCACGCCTTATCTCATATTGAGTCTCAACATAGTAAACCTCAAGATATTGTTCCAAAACTATCTTGTCAGGAGGCTTGTAGTTCTGAGTCATATCCTTTAAAATTTTATTAAATCTTTGGTTAAATTCTTCCACTGTTTCATTTTTTCTTTTCTTAATAGTGTTGAATTCTTTAACCAAATACTTTCCTTCTCTCTTATCTCCATATTTATCTCTGAATGAATCAAGGAGGGCTCTCAAAGAATCAAAGGCATTTTCAGCTTTATCATGAAAACAATCGAGAGCATCATCTTTTAAGGAAAAAACAAACAACTTCATTTTGACATCTTCATGATTGTAATCAGTAGCATGAGCAAATCTTTGGATGAAGCTGTTGAACTTCTTTATATGAGCTTCAACATCGATAGCATTTTTTCCTTGGAAGATTGGCAACTTTCTCATAGTAGACTCATTTGGCATGTTATGCAGATATCCCTGGATGTTGGTGAAGTTGCAAGGCCTGTAAAAGTCACCCATGGTGTTTATATTGATGAGATTATTGAAAACAAATGGAGATCAAGGAGAGCTTCCTGTTTGATAAAATTTAATCGCTCTCTAGAATGTAATTTGTTTAACTGGGCTCTTAAAACCCTTTTAGGATCGGGAGCAGGGTTAACCAAGCTACCAAGGTTCCTTCTAGAGTAGGCTCTTGTGAATGGTTGAACAAGTGGAGTTGCCACCCAAATAGGAAACCAATCGAAATGTCCAGGTGCTAAAGGTGTGGATGAACAATATGAAAGGATAAGTGAGAGAACAAAGATAAGGTGATGAGAAGATGAAAATTGATGAGAGGGTGCCGAAAAATGTTGTGCAACTTGACGGGCTAATAAATAGAAAAAATGATTATAAGATTAGGATGAATGTCATTAAAGCATCAAGAACAAGATAAACTTATCCTCGACAACGACGCCAAAAAATGTTGTCGCTTGGATTGTACAGGCACCGTTATAATCACTCAGGGCGAGGGTTGTCACTCTGATCTCCGCCCACTCCGTTCTAGTTGTCTCCCAACAACAGGCTAGGGGGGTTGTCCCTATGGAAATGAGGTGATGGAAAACAAGTTGGGAACCAACTTGTCTGGGAGACACAGTTGAGTGGCCTAGCCACTTGGTAAAATTTAGCAAGATTAAGGATTCGATTAGATTTAGAATTAAGACCAATGCCTTATGGAGTCAAAATTTCTTGCTTGTTATAAATTAAAGCCAAGTAACCGGATGGACAATTGTTGTTTAGATGATTAACAAACCTATATGAAATGCAAGTCCTAGGATCTAGGTGAAATACAAGGATCTTGGTTACTTTTAAGTTATATGCCTAGTCTAAGTTGAACCTTCCCCTTAACTATTTTGTGATCAATCTTAAGCCAATGGGGAGCAAGCAAGGGCTTGATTAACAATACCTCCCCCTGTGTTCCAACCACCCAGTGCCTCCGGCACTGCAGAGACTATAGCTATGACGACTGCAAGGTCACTGTTTCAATCACTAGAGAGTGTTGAATCTCTTAAGCTAAATGAAAAAAGGTTGTCCTAGGAGTCTGTCAACCAAGCTTAAGCTTGGAGGCAAGTTATTAATGCAACTATACTTAAAATGAAATGCAATATGGATTGAGTGAGTCTTAAGTTAAGATTGTTTATATGATTCTAGTACTTGAGGTTGATTATCTTATAGGGAGAGTACTTTACAATTTATTGAAAGACAATCTTAAACAAGACCAAGTGCTCAATGATACAAGTGCCAACAATAAACAAGAGATCGTCTATTCAACAATTAGCCAATGAGATGCCGATAACCACTACTTGAGATAATTAAAGATCTTTCAAGATACTTCAACAAGATAGATGCCAATGCCCATTCCTCAAACAGATTATTAATGATCTTATTACTCAATTCCACTTATTAATAAATTTTTAATTAAATTCACAAGATACCAATATGCCCAAAGATCTTCGATACCAAGGAAAGTTATGATTAAAGTTCTTTATTGGGTGTTTATTAGATATGAAACTGTGAAACTTAATGGTCAACTCACAACAACAAATATGTTAGCACACTTAACCATAAGCACAAATCCAAAAATATGATTCTAATTATCTTTTAGGGCAGCAGGAAGTAAACCAATGTAGATCCAAGAAACAACAAGCCAATGGTGACCCAAGATGGTCAATGAGATGCCTAACACTTTGCCAATGTAAACTTATTAGTTTTAACCCACTTTAAGATGCAATATTCAGTGACATATCAGATCTGAAAACACTTATGACAATAGAGAAACAAGAGTGAAATCAATGAGCTATCAATGTGAGGGTGTGTGTGAACTTGTGGCCAACAATTGCTAGCCCCGCCCTACATGCCTTATTTGAGGCCAAAAGGCACTGAACTGCAATGGTTTTACAAAAGGTAAAATAGTGTTTCTGCCTAGATAAGTGGCAGAACAAGTTAGCCAATATGAAATTATGAGTTCTTAACCCTCTTAAGATGTTATGTTCAGAATATATCAGATCTGAAATGACTTGTTACAACAGTAATAAAAGCATGCAACCAATGAGTAACTAGTGCTACAACAAGTGCCAAAACATGCCCAAAACTTAGAACAATCTTGCCAAATTGAGAATCTAGATTCTTAAACCCTTTAAGATGCAATATTCAGAAAATATTAGATCTGATTATTCAGTTATGCATAGATATTACAACAAGCTAAAAATTAGATCTAGGCTAGATATGCAATGCCCAGGTGGCCAAAAATTTAAGAAAATTTTAAGATATTTTGACCATTTAGATGTGATTTTAGGGCCTTTATATCACTGTTACAAGTTAGATATTACAACTATAACAAAACAGTGAGGAAAAGAGGGTTTAGAGAGAAAACCCTAGGCACAAGGGCTTGTAGATCACTTTGCCCAAATCTCCCAAAATTTTGCAATGAAGTTGCCACCTGAAACACAAGCTTTTGAGCCAAATTTTCTGCAAAATACACCAAGCTTTAGTCCCATAAATATAATAGGTCAAACTCAGGCTAGGAAGAGGGCTAAAGGCAAGGGAAAAGGCTCAAATAAGGTCAACGAATAAGGAAAAGAGGTAAAAGAGGCCAATGTTGAGGTTGAAGAGAGGAGAGGAAGGCTCAAGAGGGAGGCCGAAAGGCAGAGGAGGGGAGGAAAAGGCAGGAAAAGCGTAAAAGGGCTGCAGCTAGGCCCTAAGGGGCTTAGAGACCCACGACAAGCCCTAAAGGGCTACCATCTAGGGCAAAGAATGGGGGCCGAGGCCTCCTAGGCCCATGACCAAGCATGAAAAGACCTAAAACCTTGGACACAGGGCCTTAGAGGGAAATCTGAGGTCCCTAGAGGGTATGACGAGCCCTAAAACGGAGGAAAAGGATGACACAAGGTCTTCTTAGGCTGATGCAGGGGGTAGAGAGGCTAACACTAGCCTTGGAGGAGCTATATCCTGGCCTAGGAAGACTAAACATTGAAACCCTTTTTTAGAAAAAAAAATAATAATAATAAATAAATAAAAATAAAAAATAAAAATAAAAATAAAAATAATAATAATTTTCTTTAGATCTGCAATTTTGCTCAGTTTCTTCAATGGATGACCCTGCAAAAATGGAGATAAAAATACCCAAAACCCAAATATATACAAAATATCTCAAAACCCCAAAACCTCAATTAGAAAAAGTAAATTACAAAATATATTTACAAAATTTACAAATATTCAATGTTTTTAAAAGAGATTTTGAGAAGTATTTTTTTTATGGATTTTCTTTGATAAATGACAAATAATAGTTTGGAAAATAAATGCACACTACAACCTTAGCGGAGTTAAATTAACCATATTAATATTTGAAGTCCAAACAAGGTCGATTTATGCCCACAGTTTGTGAGCTTTGGAGCCCAAGGACTGGGGAACCTACAAACACTATATTTTCTCAAGCAAGTTTGTTAGACATAAGGCGAATCAGATCACCTAAATAAACCCAAAATCTATCAATACAATGATCTTATCCTCAACTAATGAAAAACAAACTTTGAAAATATTAAGCACGATATAGGAAAGCCCGTACCCATCACATACGACAAATCAATGAACACTGAACCCCATGAACTACACCACAAAGTCTTTATTATGATTCAAATAAACGTTCCCAGCGGGACAATAGTGTTACATCAACTTTTCTGCAAAAATTTCTTAGCCAATATCATATGGCTTGATACTCAAATGACTCTATTTATAGATAAATCCTCCAAGTGGAAAAATTACGGCTAGTTGGCTTGATCCTCGTCAAAATAATCTTGGCCATTGATAAATCCTTGATGATCTTTTAATTTTAGCAGTTGAAAATATTTGTTTTGAGGAATTTTCAAATTTCTCATTGAGTCCCTTTTTTATTAACTCAAAATTAATTATTTTGAGCTAATTTATTCAAAATATTCACTGTGACTTAACCACCAAGGGCCAAGGGTCCAATTTTCCTTGAAATTTCCAATATTCCCTTGGTGGGGGGGACCTCCAAAAATTAATTATTTTGATACCTACGAATTTTTCCACTCGGAGAATTTAATTTCTCTAAGACATCTAATTTTGACTCAAATTAACTAATTTTCTGGCTTAGGATTAATTTAATTTTTGCCAGAAAAATTAATTAATTGACAGTTGAGGGATTTTAATATTTTTCCACCCTCTAATATTTTATCCATGGTGTCTAAGTATGAGGGACCATGCACTAAAATATTTTTTACATAAGGTTTTTACAAATTCAAGCCTCAAAGGGGGAATACCCATTCAACTTAGACCCTCAAATTACATATTTCATTCCACGACACAATATGATCTAGTAGATCAAGTGATTTGTAATAAAATAATTTAGCCAACTAGCTTAAATTATTCTCAAATCACTTTTACATAATACTCGACTGGAACACTAGGACTCACCTAAGACTTTGATGAAGAATTCCATCTTAGCTTTGGAGTGAGGCTGGAGGGAAAAACTCTGTCGACCATCTGTGTTTAGAAACACAAATGAGTTAGTGAGATGAAAAACCTCCTAGGATGAAAATTTTGCCAAAATAGTAGGCTTACCTAAGTTGTTAGAGCATGAGAGTAACTTCCAGAAGATTTTATACTTTGATATGAAATAATTGATGACCTATTCCAAACATAGTGGACAAGGGTTTGGTCCCTTGTTTTCCAAGCAAGTCATTATGGTGCCCCCAAGTGGGTGTGGGGGCACAAGGACATCCTCATGGGTCTCTAAGTGGATCGAAAATTCCTGTAGACCATTTGTAAGGGCTAGGATGATGACATAAACCCTCCATTTGTCTCTTGCCATGTGACAAACCCTCATCTGGACCCTGGAACATCTGCCAAGTGTATGGTGCAAGTGTGAAGTCGACTGGGCAATGGTGAACCAGGTGCATCATCCTCATCCAAAAGGTGGAACACGAGCAATCAATGAGCGACGTTGGGGATCCATGAAGTACTCTCTGCTATGGTGGGGTCCCATGGCTCTCTACACTCACCATACAAGTGCCAATGTGGCCCTATGGAGGGCTAGGACCCTGTATAGGGATACCAAGCCACAAATGGAGACCCACCTGCAATCCTGCATAAGATCCATGCATCCCCTTGCCCTCCAATACAACAAATCATTAGAATAATCGATTAAAAGAGCTTACAATTCATTGAATCAATGGGGCATTTCATGGTGGCATGCCCTTCCATAGTGGGCTTTGGCATGTATAGGTGTCTCCAAGCTCAACAAGGGGGTTAATGAATGACCCTATTAGGTGGTTTCGATCTTTAAAGGGGATGACAGGTCCATGGTACATCCATTTGGTGTTAAGTGGCAAATGATATAGTGGTGGAAGTTGGAACAGAGTGGAGATCAGGGAATGCTCCGAGCCACACGTCATGGTAACAAGAGTAGCTATAATAAGGGAAGCCCACACCTGGGTATATGAGTGTAGGAGGGAGAAAATCATGGTACATGAGTTATCCCAACCTTTGTTTTTCCACCCTTCTTCATATGACTTTTGCCATTGATTGATTTTTCTTCATAACTACTTGGGGCTCCAGGGGATGAGAGCATGTTGTGTAGGATATAGTAGTAGGTACCCCCTTTTAAGGTGGGACATTTTATTTCCCACTAGGGGTTGGGACAATCATGGGTTCCTTAATGTGGAGGGGGCTCATCTAGGGCCCATAGGAACCAGGGTGATGGCCATGGAAAAGGTAGAGCTCATGTTTAGCTTTTTCCCACATGCTAAATTTGTATGTCCCGACCATATTTTGCATTTTGTGGTACATCATTGTTGAGAGTGGCCAAATTATCCTTTTTCTTTTCTTTTGAGCTGCATCAACCTCCAGGGCATCGTTTCAGGGCCGACCCAAGGTGTGATAAGGGGAGGGGGAGGCTAACTCTATGTGGACCTAGTGGACACGTGGACTCGGATGGGAATAAAGATGAATAGGTCTAAAATGAGTGGAAGGGAGTGATGTATATGGTGTTGGTAGGGGGGACCACGCAACCAAAATAAGGATTTCCCAGGTAGTGCCAACCCTAAAGCTAATGGTCTATAAAGGAGATCCCACGGGACTAGGATACAAGTCTAACCACGGAATCAGGCAATGGAGACAAGAGTACAGAGCTAGCCTACTCTTTCCGCCGAATCCCCCCACCAATCCATGCCCAAAAGTGGCCATGACAAGTAAGGAAAGTTACTCAACTATACCAATGAAAAAGCCATACCTTTGGGGTCAGGAAGCCCACCTTCAAACATATGATCATAACATATGGGCGAGGGACCACATGGCTGGCTCAGTTGGCAGAGATAATGGCGCATTGAGCTATCTCGTGGCTGCTGGTTGCCGGCTGAGGACCATCTAGGATAAAATTTTTCTAGATGGCTAGGGTAGCCACTAGGGTTTTAAGAGCATATTTGCATGTAAAGTGCTATTATATTGCATGGGAGCGACTCTAATTGTGGGATAATTTATTTAAACCATATAAAGGCAAAATATAGAATCATAGGTTGGCTTGCAAGCCTTATAGGCTGATTTCGTCTCTATTTATTCTTGTTTACAGGTATTTAACAATCCTAAAACCCTTTTTCTTGCGTTAGCCCTAGTCTCTATTAGAAACCCTTGTTCCTTTCTTGTTTAATATCATTCGTAGGTTTTTTCTAAGGCTGCTATATGCCATTGCATGCCCTAAAGTTGAATATCATTAAAACCCTAACTTATAGTAGCTTTGTCATAGGTCTACCATCTAACCTTATATATTTTGAATCCTAGCTTTAAATATATTGGACATCTTTGGCCCTACCAATCCTTCTGCTTATCCTTAGATCTTCAAAATAAGTCACCTTGATCCTGTAATATCCCTGTTTAGGGTAGCCTTGTTTAGGGTGGGCCCTACCACGTATCCGGGGTCTGCGTAATGAGGGGTTGTTTAGCCACCGCCCTCAAATGCTCCGGTGGGCCTTAAGACCCCACCCTTAACACCCTGGGATGTCGCCCTCACTAACAGTCTGGGCTTTTGGTGTAGTGGTTGGGCTTTTGTGGTATCAGAGCAGAGGTCTCGAGGTCGAGACTCGCGGAGCGAGGTGGGCTGTAATATCCCTGTTTAGGGCAGCCCTATTTAGGGTGGGCCCTGCCACGTGTCCGGGGTTTGCGTAATGAGGGGTTGTTTAGCCGCCGCCCTCAGATGCTCCGATGGGCCTTAAGACCCCACCCTTAACACCCTGGGATGCCACCCTCACTAACAATTTGGGCTTTTGGTGTAGGGGCCACCAACCACTACACCAAAAGCCCAGACTGTTAGTGAGAGCGACATCCCAGGGTGTTAAGGGTGGGGTCTTAAGTCCCACCGGAGCATCTGAGGGTGGCAGCTAAACAACCCCTTGTTACGCAGACCCCGGACACGTGGCAGGGCCCACCCTAAATAGGGCTACCCTAAACAGGGATATTACAGCCCATCACGCTCCGCGAGTCTCGACCTCGAGACCTTTTCTTTGATACCACAAAGGCCCAACCACTACACCAAAAGCCCGGACTGTTAGTGAGGGCGGCATCCCAGGGTGTTAAGGGTGGGTTCTTAAGGCCCACCGGAGCATCTGAGGGCAGCGGCTAAACAACCCCTCATTACGCAGACCCTAGACACATGGCAAGGCCCACCCTAAACAGGGCTACCCTAAACAGGGATATTACAGCCCACCACGCTCCGCAAGTCTCGACCTCGAGACCTCTGCTCTGATACCACAAAGGCCCAACCACTACACCAAAAACCTAGACTGTTAGTGAGGGTGGCATCCCAGGGTGTTAAGGGTGGGGTCTTAAGGCCCACCGGAGCATTTGAGGGCGGCGGCTAAACAACCCCTCATTACACAGACCCCAGACACGTGGCAGGGCCCAACTTAAACAGAGCTGCCCTAAACAAGGATATTACAGCCCACTACGCTCCGCGAGTCTCGACCTCGAGACCTCTGCTCCGATACCACAAAGGCCCAACCACTACACCAAAATCTCGGACTGTTAGTGAGGGTGGCATCCCAGGGTGTTAAGGGTGGGGTCTTAAGGCCCACCGGAGCATTTGAGGGCGGTAGCTAAACAACCCCTCGTTACGCAGACCCCAGACACGTGGCACGACCCACCCTAAACAGGGCTGCCCTAAACAGGGATATTACAGCCCACCATGCTTCGCGAGTCTCGACCTCGAGACCTCTGCTCTGAACCACAAAAGCCCAACTACTACACCAAAAGCCCAGACTGTTAGTGAGGGCGGCATCCCAGGGTGTTAAGGGTGGGGTCTTAAGGCCCACCGGAGCATCTGAGGGTGGCGGCTAAACAACCCCTCATTACGCAGACCTCGGACATGTGGCAGGGCCCTCCCTAAACAGGGCTGACCTAAACAGGGATATTACAGCCCACCATGCTCTGCGAGTCTCGACCTCGAGACCTTTGCTCTGATACCACAAAGGCCCAACCACTACACCAAAAGCCCGGACTGTTAGTGAGGGCAGCATCCTAGGGTGTTAAGGGTGGGGTCTTAAGGCCCATCAAAGCATCTGAGGGCGGCGGCTAAACAACCCCTCATTACGCAGACCCTGGACACGTGGCAGGGCCCACCCTAAATAGGGCTGCCCTAAATAGGGATATTACAACCCACCACGCTCCGTGAGTCTCAACCTCGAGACCTCTGCTCTGATACCATAGAGGCCCAACCACTACACCAAAATCTCAGACTGTTAGTGAGGGCGGCATCCCAGGGTGTTAAGGGTGGGGTCTTAAGGCCCACTGGAGCATCTGAGGGCGACGTCTAAACAACCCCTCGTTACGCAGACCCCGAACATGTGGTAGGGCCCACCCTAAACAGGGCTGCCCTAAACAGGGATATTACAGATCCATAGTATTAGAATACCTTTTTGGTGGCATAGGGAAGCCTCCCTTCTGGTTGAAACCCCACTAAACAACAGGAGGAAGGTTGTTGCAGTGACAGTGGCAACAAGTGGGTATATTTTCAAACTTATAATAACACCCTAGACCATTGCCTCCATCTAATCCCAAGCCTTTCCATATTACCATTCTTAATGAACATTGACAACTTATTAACTATAGATCCATGGAGAATAGCCTCCAGGGTGAACTTGAACTCTTGTGTAAGAGTATAAGCTTTAGCAGTTGTTTGCACTAAAAGTCTAGGAGGCTTTGTTTGTGCTTTAATTAATTCTACAATGAGGCTGTCAATGAATTACACATTGATTTAATTTCTCTTAAAGGCTGCAGAGATAGCAATCACGAAACTTTGACAGGAATTGGAAAAATCTGAGTTCTTCTGGCTTTCCTTATCGTTTACTATATCGTTGGATTTTCCTGAAAGACTATGTCAAACATGACTCAAAACAAAAATAAATATTGCAAATAGAAACTTCCTCTTTGACCTCTACAAATGGCTTGTGACTTGTGGCAAGGCAGTCAATCTTCTGTTTCAACTTTGGAGAGGTAAAACTAGTCTCTTCATTACTAATACTATATTGTTACACTCTCCAGATCATCCAAGCTCTTGTTCAAATGCCCCATCCTTTACCATTTTGTTAAGTTCCAAACAAGTTTGAAGCAAGTTTCATTAGTATAATTCTTACTCATGGTCATATTATGTTGTCCCTTTATTCCTAGTTGTCGTTCTGTGGAAGACCTGTTACTGCTCAAACTAGCAAGGGTCCTAGGAGGGGTTACTATAGAGCATCTACTAGGTCAAGTGGCAACAATGGAGAAATAGTTCACAGTCACCCCAACTAAAGCTCCCTGCTCTTTACGGACTTTCATCGATGGGGGGAGTCTCGATATGAAGGAAATTACTAGAATGATGAGGTCAATAACAATTCACAATGTGATTTCCAAAGCCCATTCAAATGAGAGGCTCAGATAATAGGCTACTTGTTTTAGAAGCATAAGAAGGGCTCTCTAAGAAAGACTTAAGAGAAGGGTGACCTCGGGTTTAGGAATATTAAAAAATGATTAATGCCTAAGATCAAAACTGGCAAAATCCCTCACTTGTGATAAATGTGTTTATACTAGGGTTCAAAGTGAGGCAAGGGTGGCACATTCAATGGAAAGATTCAATTAAAGTGTGAGATTTAGGAGAAGCTAGGGTGACTTTCCACGAAAAACCCATGGAGATAAATACTATAAGAGACTAAGGGTTGAGAGATATACTGTGGTAAAGGCTCATCCAATGATCCTCGTCAAAATAATCTCAACCGTCCAAACGATTTAATTATTTTTTAATCCGGAGCGTTGAAATTAAAATTTTGGGGAAAAAACGAATTTATCATTTAATTCAATTTTAATTAACTCAAAAGTATTATTTTTGAGTTAATTACCCCAAAATTTTGACCTTGACTTAACCACCAAGGCCCAAGGGTCCAATATTTCTTAAAATTCTCAATATTCCCTTGGCCTGGGGCTTTCAAAATCATTTTTCAAGGACCCACAAATTTTGCCTTTAAAGATTTAATCCTAACTTAGGACCCTAAATTAATTAAATTTCTGGTTTAAGATTTTATTAATTAATTGACCAGAAAATTTAATTAATTGACTAAAAGGGGATTATAATTATTTTTCCAACCCTCTTTTACATGAGATAATACATTTACATACATGAAGGGGGAAAACCCATTCGTATAGACCCTCAAATAAATATCCAATTCTGCGACTCAAAACATGATCTAGTAGACCAAGTAGTTGAAACTACTTTTACAAGGACTCGATAGAACACTAGGACTCACTTAGTATGCTGATGATAAAATCCACCCTAGCTTTGGGGTGAGGCTGGAGGGAAAAACTCTGCCGATCACTTTCGTGAATCAGTGAGACAAAAAACCTCCTAGGATGGAAGTCATCAACAACATACTAGGCTTACCTAGGTTGTTACATACATTGACGGTCTTGCTTAGATCATTTACATCATTACATGCAGAATGGGTTTACATCATTTATAACAATGTCAACTGTCGATGAAATCTGGATGATGGAATCTGAATGGCGCAACCACGTCGAACATGATGAATCCCATTTGAAAAAATGGGGGTGTACTGCTATGGGGTAGTTGACAAAGTGTGGTCAACAAGGCTAAGAACACTAGATCTTCAAAATATAGAAAAGGTTTCGCAAGATAAGCTTGCAAAATGCCTTAATTGAATTAATTAGCCATCATTTAAATTTTTCCGAAGTCTAACTTATGAAAATTGGTTGATTAATAGGAATTAGGTACGTAAAGGTGAGAAAGCTCTAGAAACTCACACGGATTAATTTTGAGATGATCTTAGCTGTTGATGGAGATCTAATCATGGCAGTTGGTTCACCAATGAGAGATTATAAGAGCAGGACGATGGGATGGACATAGACACATCAATTAAGAGGGAGATCTAAGCAGATCGAATTTCTTAGAGAGTAGAGATTCAACTAGGGAAGAATTCGAGGCAGAGATCGAGTAACGGAGACTGAGGAGCAGAAGTAGAGTGATTCTGAAGAATTTTCTAGTGCCAGAAGAGGCAACAACAAAGAGGCCTAATTATTCCACTGGAGGCTATGTAGAAGCCTTAAGGAGGTAGTTCGATTAAGCTAAGAAACAGGGTGATTCAGGTGCTAGAGGCAGGGAAAATTTCCAGGAGGCCATGCAAATCACTTCTAGAGGCAGGACATTTGATTCAAAGGCACATCAGGAGAGTGCATGTGAGAGACTATACAAGCATTGTGCAAAGCCTGTGCAGGGGTATTCCGAGAGCCAGATTCTGAGGGTAGGTTGAGGCTGAATTGCTTGTGGAGAGAGAGAAAAATATCTCTGATAGTTTTCGAGTGATTTATAAGGAGAGGATTGCCATTTTGGCATCCAGATTATTGTACTCGTATTTTGCTACTGAACATAATAAAAATAAACCCTCATCAGCTGCACTGATTTTCACAAATTGGGTTTTTTCAGGGACATTTAAAAAAAAAAACAGTCTTTTTTATTGTGTGTGCATTATTTTTTGAGCTCCAGTTTTACTTCCGTAGTGCATTTTATTTTTGGTGAAAGTTGCAGTAGTGATTTTATTCGTTGTTTCTTGTAATAGCAAATAAACTGCACATAATAATATTTAGTGAGAAGAATAATTTTCAGTTGTTGCAATAGTGAAAATTTCACATGGTATTCGAGCGGGTTTGAAGACAAATTAGTGGCTCAATAACGAGAGAGAAATTTTGCAGATTCAGAGGGAGTCTCTGGGTAAATTTTTTGGATATGCGCAGACCACCATAGGGAGTGTGAATTAGCAGAGGAAAGGTTCGGTTTTCAGTTTGTAGGCAGTAGAAATTCAAGGAGCCTTAGTTGCAGTGATTTGCAGTCAGTGGTGTTGCCAGGGAGCAGTTCCAGTGAGCATATCAGTAATTTCTGAGTGCAGTGATTTTGCAGCAGTAGATCAGTGTTGGGTGGAAAAGAAAAATAAACACTAAATTATACTCATGATATCTTCAATAAATTTTTCAAAATTCTCTAGGATGGCTACAGACAAATTTGATATTTAGGAGGCTATAGATTTGCCTTCCTTATTGGAGGAAGAGTTTCAGATAGCTTTCCTATCTAGCTCTGCTTCACGGGGAGTCTGGTATATAGATAATGGAGCGTCAATTCACATGACAGGAGTTAGAGAAAACTTCTCCAACTACAATGAGGAGAAGATGGACTTCAAGATAACAATGGGAAACAAGACTAAATGTACTTTAGTTTGGAGAGATACCATTGAAATTCAAAGGGAGTCAAGAGCAAGCACTAGTGTTACAGATGTATTACATGTGTTGGGACTAGGTATGAACCTAATTTCAGTATCACAACTACAGGATAAGGGATATGATGTCCACTTTGTAGGGAATAAAGTGTTCATCAAACACCAAAATTGGAAGAAGGTTAAACAGATTGGAGTACCAAGCAACAAATTGTATAGGTTGCAATTCGACTCTCTAATGGCACTAACTAGCAATGGAAGTAATAGTGGGAGAGACCTGAATGAGTTATGGCATAGGAGGATGGGACATTTACATCATGGAGCACTTAGAATGCTCAGGGAGACAGTAACAGGTGTTCCAGAACTAGGCACGGAACATGATGATGTGTGCAAAGGGTTCGTACTTCGAAAATATGCTTAGGCTCTGTTCCCAAGAAGTGACAACAAATCAAATGGCGTGTTACAACTTATACACTCAGATATTTGTGGCCCTATGCCCACTAGATCTCTTGGAGGGTACAAGTAATTCGTCACTTTCATCAATGACCATTCCAGGAAAACCTGGATCTATTTCTTGAAGACCAAGGATGAGGTCTTACTTCACTTCAAGGAGTTTAAGGCTATAGTAGAGAATAAGATAGGGAAGAAGATCAAGGTGCTTCACATGGATAATGAAGATGAGTATATAGATAGTGACTTGATGGGTTTTTGTGCGAAGGAAGGCATTAGGGGGGAGTGGAAAACTCCATACAATCCACAATAGAATGGGGTAGTCTAGTGGAAGAATGGGTCTATAGTTGGGGTTGCAAAGGCGATGTTATATGACCGAGATTTGTCCAAGTTCTTATGGGAAGAGGCATGTAACACAGATGTGTATATACAAAGCAAGGTTCCTCATAGGGCATTGGGAAAGATAACGCCAGAAGAGGTCTTCTCAGGGAAGAAGCCATGAGTCCGTCACTTCAGGATCTTAGGCAGCATAAATTATTTCCATATACAGGATGAAAATCACACTAAGTTGGATAAGACTACACAGAACGAGTTCTGCCTTGGGTATAGCGAAACCTCCAAGACAAACAAGATTTACATTCCTAGTAGTAGGAAGATTACTGTGAGATGGGGCGTAAATTTTATGGAGGACATAGCCTTCAAGATATTTCGCGAGTTGCCAGTAGGTGATCAAAATGGGCTAGCATAAGCTCCATTATTCCAGCAGCAGGGGTAGTCGCAAGGGTAGTCACAAGGATCTAGTACCGTTACTAGTACTAGCACATCCTCAAGTGTAGGAGATCCAGTGAGTTCACAATAAACGAAGCAACATAGGTAAGATGAGGAGTTGGTTGATCCTCCCACCACTAGTGGTTGAACCAACAGGGATGTTCGTCAGACAGTGAGGGATGCAGAGTTTATAGGAGCTCCTAGGATGAAGAAAAGAGAATGCAGACAACCAGACAGGTACCAAACATTGGTGGCATAGATTGTAGAACCTTCCAGCTATCAGGAGGCTGCATGACATTAGGTGTGGATAGATGCCATGGTGGAAGAATATAGCTCCATCATGACAAATTATATTTGGGAGGTTCTGGCAAGGCCTAAGGATAGGTAAGTTGTGGGTTCTTGATGGATCTATAAGATCAAGTATGTTGCATACGACAACATGGAGAAGTACAAGGCCAGGTTCGTGGTAAAGGGGTATACACAGAAGTAAGGTATAGAACATGAGGAGACCTTTGCCCCAATTTCCAGATATACTTCTATCTGATCAGTTATATCTCTAGCAGCATAGATGGGATGGCAGATTCACCAGATGGGTGTCAAGAAAACTTTCTTGAATGGGGTGATAGAGGAGGAAGTATATATAGAACAACCATAGGGCTTCGAGACACATAAGTGTTGATTTATGGTAGCATCGGATGTGCTCTAGCCTTGTAACTTTGTATATAGGCTAAGACACATGTATTCCATAATACCCAGAAAGGATTTTGGAAAATGCCACTTAGAGATGGTTTAATTAAATTAATTAATCATTTTTTAATGTTTTCCTAAGTCTAAACTAAGGGAAACTGATTAATTAAAGGGTATTAATTAAACTAAGTGTGAATCTTCTAGATAAAGTCATGGATCATCTCCAAGTTAATCTTAGCCCTTGACTATGTTTTAATCCTGGCCGTTGAAGGTTCAACGAAGGATTATAAGGAGGGTGAGGGTCCTATGGAAAACACATCAGACAGAGAAAGAATCTAGAGATCGATTTCTTCAAGCGAAGGAAGAATCGAAGTGATTCTCGATTGCAAAGAGGGGAAGGTGAAATCTCCAGGAGGGAGAATTTCTAAAGGATAGAGAGTACAAGAGAGAAGAGAGAAGGGAGCCATAGAAACAACGCAGAGATAGCCAAGTAGTAGTTATGCTGGGACAACGCAGAGCAACAGAGGGAGTTTCAAATTCAGTTAGAGAGGCAGCTGAGGGTTCATCCAGTATCCTGAGGGCATTTCTGTAAGGGGAGAAAACTCTCGTCTCACACAACAGTGAGCACCGAGGCAGTCACAACGAGCAACAACAACAATGACGCAGTGGGGGAAGCAATCACTGCGCAGAAATTACGGAGAGATACTTAGTGTGGGTGTAGGTCAGTGCCAGAACTTCTTGGTGAAGTGAGAATTGTCTCACTAATCCTATTCTCATCAGATTTCTTCAGGTGATTGATTTATTATTACAATCACACATTGGTATTCAGAATTTTTGCATAATAGAGAAACCCTCAGATCTATTGCACCGGTTTTCCCGAATTGGGTTTTTCTGAGGACAATTGTCCAAAAATAATGGTGTCTATGTGTGAATACTTGTGCTATTTCTTGTATGTTGTTTATTGATCGTGAAGTCTGCAACATATTTTATTTTGTTATTTAACACAGTGAAATGTTAAATAATTGTGTTTGAAAATGCAATAGAAGAAATATAATCAGTAGCTGCAGTTTAATTCTTCATTATAGAATTTTCACATGGTATCAGAGTTGTCAGATCCAAAGGAAGCAGGGTCAGAGAGGAGACTGCGTAAACCAAAAGCTTCAGAAGGGACGCAAAACAGAGAAAAGATAAGTATGGCAGACTTAGATTTTTTATCCTCTCTGTTAAAAGAGGATTGTGCATGCTTGTCAAGTTCAACATCTGCAGGAATCTGGTATATTGATAACGGAGCTTCAACTCATACGATTGGAGTACAAGATTATTTCTTGAGCTATAGGGAGGAGCAGATGAACTTCCAAATCACTATGGGGAATAGCACGAAATGCACTCCAGTTGGGAGAGGAGCCGTAGTGTTTCAGACAGAAGTCAGAACTAGTGTCAGGGTCACAAATGTACTACATGTGTCGAGGCTTGGGATGAATTTAATCTCAGTATCCCAGTTGCAGGACAAAGGGTATGACATAAACTTTATCGGGAAGAAGGTATATGTTAAGCATCCAAGTTGGAAGCAAACAAGGCAGATCGGAGTTAGAAGCAACAGACCATACAAGTTGCTGCTTGAAACTCCGATGGCACTAATCAGTAGTAATCTTGAAGACAAGAAAGGTTTGAACGAACTTTGGCATAGAAGGATGGGGCACTTGCACCACAGTGCATTGAAGATTCTTAGAGAAACAGTTGATGGGGCACCTGTTCTCAGCACAGAGCATGATGATGTACGCCGAGGATGTGTAATTGGGAAGTATGCTCAGGCAGCCTTTCCCAAAAGTGAAAAAAAGGCAGCAAACATATTAGGATTGATACACTCAAATATCTATGGATCAATGTCCACTAACGCTCTCAAGGGTGGCAAATATTTTGTCACATTCATTGATGATCACTCCAGGAAGACCTGGATCTACTTCATAAAGACAAAAGATGAATTCTTTGGAAAGTTCAAAGAATTCAAGGCTCTTGTTGAAAATATGATGGGGAAGAAAATCAAGACATTGCGTTCAGATAATGGTGGAGAATACATAGATGGTGACTTCACAGATTTCTGCGCAAAGGAGGGCATCAGGAGAGAGTGGACTGCGCCATACAATCCTGAACAGAATTGTAATATTCCCAATTAGCAACAGCTAATTGGAAATATTAATTTTGTCTAATTTTTGCCTTTATAAAGTTAAAATATAAATAAAGTGGGTGAAAAGAGAATATGACTCACTTAGGATAAAGCACACTCCCTAAAGTCACTTAGGAGATATAATGTTGTGGTCAAGGTGGGCCAAGGGGGCCAAGTGACAACGTAGAGGGGTGACACACTTAGATAGCGTGGGCCCAGCCAGCGCAGTTGAGTTGGCAACGTGGGCTAAAGAGAGGCAACGTAAGCATGGTGGGTCCAAGGAGAGAGGGAGGCTCACCCAAGATAAAAAGAGGAGAGGCTACCTCATTTCTCTCATATTGATGATTATGCATTTTGGAGTTTGTCTCTAGACATTGAGCACGCTTGCTGTTTAGCTAGTCTGCACGTACTGTTCAGTACGTCGGGTGTCTTCGTGTGGAGATCCCAACCTCAGCCCCAGGAGACTTCGAGTGCTTGCTCGGGTGAGGAGTTCTACCATATTTTGCAGGGAGAGAATGAAGCTTCAGCTGTTGAGGAGCATTCCTTGGAGAGACTGCGCAATCTTGGAGAGGGAGGACGCAGTTCTAGTTGGGGAAGTTCCGGATTGAGGTTATTTTGGTGGATTCAGACTGGAGGATTAGGGGAGGGATCAGCCCTTACCTATTGGAGACATTTTGCAGAGGGAGAGGCCATATTTTGCAGTGTCGCCTTCAGGGCCAGCGTTTTCCCTTGAGGGATAGCGTAGTGCCTCAAAGGAGGTATTTTCCGGGGTCAGCCATTCTTGAAAAGCTCTCTGGGATTTTTTGGGTATAGGGAGAGGAGGCCATTCCCAGAGTTTCAGCGTTTTCCGAGTTGGAGAGCAGCCCCAAAGACTCATTTCATTCCAGCAGTTGCAGTAGCACGACAACATTTTCTAGCAGCTTGGAGATTACGCAGTGGATAGAGGGAGCAACCATTCCACACATTGTCCTGAGAGTATTTCTACCCTTGCCTTGTGCAAGTCGAGGTGCCATCATTCTGATCACCTTTGTACTTATTTCTTATATCTCAGTATTAATAAAATGGCTCAGCGTTCTCCATTTTGTGTATTTTGTCTCATGGTTTGTCTCTAGTTGTTGTGTACCTTGTTTGTGTGCTTTATATTATTGTTTATTTCCCTTCGGGATATTACAGTGGTATCAGAGCTCATAGACCTGGCTCAGCCTGTGGAGCAAGTTGTCTATGACACCGGAAGAGAAGTTGTGGGGATATTTTTCTATGAACAAAGAGGGTAGGCAGAATCTTACCCACCAAAGGCAGTAGAGGTGGCAAATATGGGGGTCTCACAACAGTGTGACCAGCATTTACCAGCCTTCAGTAGGCCAACCAGGATCACGATGCCTACATTCTTACCTCCAGCACCGAGTGATCAAGGTAGGCGGCATGATCATATACCCTTTGGAGATTATTTCCGCGAATGGCAGTACATGGGAGAAAAATTTAGAGTGGCTTTGCCCTTCAGAGATTACTGTCAGCTCAGGCAGGATGAAGGAGGAAGGAACAGTGGGGGGTCGAGCACGCAGAGTTCAGAGTTGTAGCGTACCACTGGGAGGTCACCTTTTCCCACATATGATGGATCCACTGATTACACAGTTTGGGATCGGGTGGAAAAGCTGGATACCTCTTTCCAGCTTGACCGAATAACGGAGGGCGAAGCCATCAAAATGGCTACCTCGCACTTGAGGATGAGGGCACACAGGATCATGGGGAGCATGTGGATACACTCAGTATGGCACAGGGGTCACCTGTGTTGGAGACTTCTTTGACCATATCGGTTGACATCGTAGTAGAGGGAGTAGAGCTTACCCCAGTAGTACCATCCATTGAGGTGATGACCGGGGTAGTGTCCGAGTCTTCGGGTGGTAGCAGCACACGACAAATGGGTGAGGTCCCAGGAGATGTATCCACCTTTGACGAGACACTAGGAGAGACAGAGGTATTGGACGATGGTCGCACACAACGGTGTCATCAGCTTCGAGCCGACCTTCTAGTTTTGAAAGGGAAGGCCACATCAGTACGAGAGGCTATTTTGTTACAGAACGAGGAGCTAGAGGGCATGAGAGTGGTTTGTGTTCAGTCAGCGGACAAGTTGGCCCACATTGGGGAACGACTAGATTCCCTAATGGTACAGCTAGAGGGCACATTGGAGTGTCAGAGCAACCCCCTTCAGGCATGCATAGACGAGGCTAGCAGCATTGTTGGGTCACCTCTTTCCATTGGAGAGAGAGAGGCGGAGCCACCTAGTCAGATCTCATCGTTGACTTGGATAGCGGTATGAGACGATCAGAGTTGCACAGGGTGCAGCATCCACATGTTGAGGTTGGATGGCGAGAGATTTTGAGTTGGTACCCGGTGGAGTGGGTTATGGAGATAGTGGTGGACCCGGGTGTAGTTCAGCAGGAGTTTCCAGGTGCTGGGAATACAGGAACCCCAGACTGGCATTGGGATCTAGGCGGGATCACCTATCATTTCCCAGGCAGGTCGGTTGACTATGTCTTGGAGGGTACAATTGGCCTAGCAGTTGAGCATGCACATTTGCTAAGGGAGTTCCGGTCAGCTCTAGTGGCCAACTAGTTTATAGGCAGACTGACTCCCTAGGTTGTCTTGGTATGACACTTGTACACAAGGTCATAGGGTGATCAACATACCTTGGCAGAAGCTTGTCGGAGGAGGTGGCATTGGCAGGCCACCAGATGGTGCCTTGTATGGGGCCAAGGATTCTTCACCTTTGTGTGGGGCACAAAGGTCACAGCGGAGCTGAGCAGTGGTGGTATCACTACTGACACATAGGGAGATTCACTTCTCGGACCCCTCGGGGAGGGTTTGGAGTGATGATCCATTCGTCAGCGGGTATAGCGATGTGACAGTGGAGGTGATGATACTGATTGGGGGTGGTCCAACAAGTAGAGACACAACTCTAGGTCATCATATCCAAGGATATGTGGGAGCCTCTAGCATTGAACAGTGGACTACCGGTGGACATGGAGTTGCATGGTGGTGTACCGTAGTGTGTGGGACTGCATTGTGGAGTAGGAGTGTCCTACATCACATTGAAAACACACGAGGAGTGACCGATACCTTGACACAAACAAGGCACGAGATGGTACAGGGTGGTACAACAGTAGTAGGGGGTATCCAGCAGTGTACAGGGATATGCCTCAGTGTGGAGTGGCATGTCAAGGAGTACATGGATGATCGGTGGTATATGAGGGCGTACGGTGCTGCACAGCAGGGTCTTAGAGTATTGCCTCCAGGGAGACTCACGGATAGGGACATCGGGCTTACCTTTGGGGGTATTTCACCCAGGATCGATGGGGAGACAGATGAGCGATGCTTGACGGTATCTGTGGGGACTCACGCACCTGACCCTCTTCTACATCACTCATGGGCACAGTTGATTTTGTTGTTGTCCTTTGGCACTTTGGGCATGAGCAGCGGGGTACGTGAGGCTCACCCAAGATATTTGGATGACACTCAGCATACTAGGGGAGAGACTTCTCAACAGTGGCATTGGGACGGTGCACTAGTTGATAGCCACAGTTTAGGGGATGAGATGATCCTCTGCAGGGGTGGCACACCAGTCATTGCTGAGCCTACGATTGGGGAGCAGGTCATGAGGGAGACATGCGTCACTCTTTTCTCAGGGCATGTCGAGACCATGCATGAGCAGAGGATACTGGGTACATCAGAGGTAGCATTCCAGTATGTGTCTGGGCTCTAGACAATGTATCAACACATTATCGAGAGGGTGGATGGCATATTCAGTGGAGATGGTTGGCAGAGACAGGAGGCATCCACATACCTTGAGTCAATTGGGAGAATCAAATATCTATCTATTGATTGCATTCAGGGGGTGGCTATTTGTCACATATGGCTTCTAGCGAGCATCAGTACTACACAGTGGCCGACACAGGGTAGGTTAGCATGTATCATATTTTCCCATGATATATGGACCCTCTATATTGGTCACGAGCAGGGACTAGAGATGAGGCACGGAGGGATTCCCGCAGTTGTCAGAGCTATGGTGCAGCAGGTCCGACTATGGGATGCAGAGATTCAATTGATTGATAGCCCATTCTGTCTCATGATGGTCAGAGTCAGGATAGAGAGTGGTCTAGTTCACTGTTGGGTTGGCACATGGGGGTACACAGAGGCCTCCATCGGATGGCAAGGCAGACTTTCTCTGTTGCTGCATAGATTCAGAGCTGCATTCGGAGGGGTAGGTATTGGCATCATGGCGATGCCTGGGTCGGATGAGATTTTTTCTCATAGATCTCATGCCACTAGGTCTCAGGAGAGGGGGATACAATCTGCGCATGACGGAGAGTATCTCATGATCAGAGTAGCGCAGCACCAGCATGGTGGTACCTCTTCGAGATTAGCAGGGGACTTGAGCATTACAGCTCTACACAGCTCGATAACCTCTATGGGTGAGCTGTATACTACATGGGGAGATCATGTATATCTTCCAGCGGGCTTTAGCGACTCATTGATGAAGTGGTGGACCGTGGACTTCATTAACATGGCAGGATGGTGAGTGGAGCAGGTGGAGCTTCATGTTGGATAGGATGGCTTGGGATCCCGGCATTGAGAGATCCCTCCATATCAGGGTGATACAGAGGCTAGGGAAGATTCAGTGGTGCATCTGGGACCCAGGCACATTTTATAGTGATGGTGGGGAGCATCAGCGAGAGAGGATGTGGTTCAGGCATTGCTTGAGGACAAGCAATTTTTGGTGGGGAGGACTGTAATATTCCCAATTAGCAGCAGCTAATTGGAAATATTAATTTTGTTTAATTTTTGCCTTTATAAAGTTAAAATATAAATAAAGTGGGTGAAAGGAGAATATGACACACTTAGGATAAAGCGCACTCCCTAAAGTCACTTAGGAGATATAATGTTGTGGTCAAGGTGGGCCAAGGGGGCCAAGTGACAACGCAAAGTGGTGATACACTTAGACAGCGTGGGCCCAGCCAGTGCAGTTGAGTTGGCAGCGTGGGCCAAAGAGAGGCAACGTAAGCATGGTGGGGCCAAGGAGAGAGGGAGGCTCACCCAAGATAAAAAGAGGAGAGGCTACCTCATTTCTCTCATATTGATGATTATGCATTTTGGAGTTTGTCTCTAGACATTGAGCATGCTTGTTGTTTAGCTAGTCTGCACGTACTGTTTAGTACGCCGGGTGTCTCCGTGTGGAGATCCCAACCTCTACCCCGGGAGACTTCGAGTGCTTGCTTGGGTGAGGAGTTCTACCATATTTTGCAGGGAGAGATCGAAGCTTCAGCCGTTGAGGAGCATTCCTTGGAGAGACTGCGCAGTCTTGGAGAGGGAGGACGCAGTTCTAGTTGGGGAAGTTCTGGATTGAGGTTATTTCAGTGGATTCAGACCGGAGGATTAGGGGAGGGATCAACCCTTACCTATTGGAGACATTTTGCAGAGGGAGAGGCCATATTTTGCAGTGCCGCCTTTAGGGTCAGCGTTTTCCCTTGAGAGATAGCGTAGTGCCTCAAAGGAGGTATTTTCCGGGGTCAGCCATTCTTGAAAAGCTCTCTGGGCTTTTCTGGGTATTGGGAGAGGAGGCCATTCCCAGAGTTTCAGCATTTTCCGAGTTGGGGAGCAGCCCCAAAGACTCATTTCATTCCAGCAGTTACAGCAGCACGGCAACATTTTCCAGCAGCTTGGAGATTACGCAGTGGATAGAGGGAGCAGCCATTCCACACATTGTCCTGAGAGTATTTCTACCCTTGCCTTGTGCAAGTCGAGGTACCATCATTTTGATCACCTTTGTACTTATTTCTTATATCTCAGTAATAATAAAATTGCTCAGCGTTCTCCATTTTGTGTATTTTGTCTCATGGTTTGTCTCTAGTTGTTGTGTACCTTGTTTGTTTGCTTTATATTACTGTTTATTTCCCTTCGGGATATTACAAGAATGGTGTGGCAGAACGAAAAAACAGGACAGGCGTAGCCAAGGCCATGTTATTTGACCTTGATTTGCCCAGATATTTATGGGATGAAGCTTGCAATACGGAAGTGTACATCCAGAACAAGACTCCTCATAGAGCTTTGAGGAAGAAGACTCCTGAAGAGGTTTTCACAAGGAAGAAACTGGAGGTAGGGCACCTTCGGATATTTGGTAGCATGGCATATTGTCATGTACCAAGCGAGAACAGAAGCAAGCTTGATCAAACTGTAGAAAGGGGGTTTCTTGTAGGATAGAGTCAAGTCTCCAAGGCATATAGGATCTATATTCCTAGCAGTAGGAAAAGTTGTGATAAGACGCGATGTTAAGTTCATGGAGGATACAACTTTTCAGAAATCGCGTGATATGCCAACAGAGGATCAAACTGCAGAAGTTCCCTTGGTCCAAGTGTAGTAGGGGCACCAAGAAGAACATACAGAAAGACAGACTTTGGTACCCAGTACAGGTACTAACGTTTTCATAGAAGAAGATCAGGAGGATACTTAGTCTGAGGAACAGCCAGATCAGGAGGAAGAGATGAGAGAGCAATGGGAAAAGGAAAAATACTATATTGGGACTCCTAGGAATGGGAAGAGGCAGCGTAGACCTCATGACAAGTACCAGGCTTTGGTTGCTCGAGTAGAGGAACCCTCCAGCTTCTAGGAAGCTATTCGGCACCAGGTATGGGTAGATGCCATGATAGAGGAGTATGCTTCTATCATGACAAATGATGTCTAGGAAGTTGTACCCAGACCTCAGAGCAGATCAGTTGTTGGATCAAGATGGATCTACAAGATCAAATACACTGCAGATGGTAGCGTAGAGAAATATAAGGCAAGGTTCGTGGAAAAGGGGTATGCTCAGAAGGAAGGCATTGACTATGAAGAGATCTTTGCACCAGTTGCTAGATATACCTCCATCCAGACTTTCGTATCTTTTAGCAGCGCAGATGGGATGGGAGATTCATCAAATGGATGTCAGGACAACATTCTTGAATGGAGAGACTGAGGAAGAGATATATATCGAACAACCAGAGGGTTTTGAGACTCATGAAAGGAAGTCTCATGTGTGCCGATTGAGGAAGGCCCTGTACGGGCTCAAGCAGGCTCCGAGACCATGGTATGGTTGAATAGATAGCTATATGCAAAAAATGGGGTTTGTCAAGAGTGACGCAGATCTCAATCTCTACTATTTACTGGTAGAGGATGAGCCATTAGTATTAGGACTATATGTAGATGATCTATTTCTCACTGGATCATCTAGGCTCATCAAAGATTGCAAACGAAATCTAGAGGTTGAATTCGACATGAAGGATTTGGGGTTGATGCATTACTTCCTAGGATTGGAAGTCTGCCAGAAAAATGGAGATATCTTCATGGGACAAGAGAGGTATGCCTTGGAGATTCTGAAGAGGTTCAGAATGCAGGAGTGCAGGCCCATGGCCACATCCATGATCACAAATTGGAAAAAATAGATGCATCAAAAGACGCAGAAGTAGACCCCACCTTATACATACAGCTCATCGATTCATTAATGTATCTGGTTAACACCAGACCAAACATTTGCTTTGCTGTCAACACTCTTAGTCAGTTCATGGTGGAACCAAAAAGAGTGCACTGGGCAGCGGCAAGGCACATCTTGAGTTATGTACGAGGAACAGTCAAATTTGGTATAAGGCATGGCCAAGGAGAGGATGTCAGACTCAGTGGATTCACAGATGTAGATTGGGTAGGAAGCTCAGTGGACAGGAATAGTACATCTGGGTACTGTTTCAACGTTGGATCAGGAATGGTGTCCTGGTGCAACAGGAAATAGAAGTTAGTAGCATTGAGCACAGCTGAAGCAGAGTACATGGCAGCTAGTACAGCTACATGCGAAGCCATCTTGCTTCGGAAACTTTTTGTGAGTCTATTCAGGAGCAGGATGGAGCCGACTAGCGTTTACTGTGACAATCAGAGTTGTATCAAACTCTCTGAAAATCCAGTATTGCATGATCGGTCCAAACATATTGACATCAAGTGTCATTTTATCAGACACTGTGTTCAGCGTGGGGCAGTACAACTCCAGTACATTCCCACAGGGGAACAGACAGAAGGTATACTCACTAAAGCTTCGGGGAGGATTAAGTTCACTCACTTCAGGGAACAGTTGGGTATGAACGAAAATCCATTTCAGTAGTCAATGGATCTTCAACGCAATTGAAAGAGGGAGTTGCTGTACAGTAGCAGTTGGTAGCAGCAAGCAGAGTCAGCAGCAGTACAGTAGCAACATTTGTGCAGTGTTGGTGAGTAGCATCAACAGCACAGCAGTAGATGTTACAGAAGTCAGAGCAACACATTGGGTTGTCTTGCTAGAGCAGTTTCCTTGCTAAGAGGGAGTGTTGATTTATGGTAGCATCGGATGTGCTCTAGCCTTGTAACTTTGTATATAGGTTAAGACACATGTATTCCATAATACCCAAAAAGGATTTTGGAAAATTCCACTTAGAGATGGTTTAATTAAATTAATTAATCGTTTTTTAATGTTTTCCTAAGTCTAAACTTAGGGAAACTGATTAATTAAAGGGTATTAATTAAACTAAGTGTGAATCTTCTCGATAATGTCATGGATCACCTCCAAGTTAATCTTAGCCCTTGATTATGTTTTAATCTTGGTCGTTGAAGGTTCAACGAAAGATTATAAGAAGAAGGGTGAGGGGCCTATGGAAAACACATCAGACGAAGAAAGAATCTAGAGATTGATTTCTTTAGCCAAAGGAAGAATCGAAGTGATTATCGATTGCAGAGAGGGGAAGGTGAAATCTCCAGGAGGGAGAATTTATGAAGGATAGAGAGTACAAGAGAGAAGAGAGAAGGGACCCATAGCAACAACGCAGAGATAGCCAAGCAATAGTTACGTTGGGACAGCGCAGAGCAGTAGAGGGAGTTTCGATTTCAGTTGGAGAGGCGGCTGAGGGTTCATCCAGTATCCGGAGGGCATTTCTGGAAGGGGAGAAAACTCTAGTCTCACACAGCAGTGTGCACCGAGGCATTCACAACGATTAGTAGCAGCAGTGACGCAGTGACAGTGTGGGGGACGCAGTCACTGCGCAGAAATTATGCAGAGCTACTAAGTGTTGGTGCAGGTCAGTGCCAGAACTTCTTGGTGAAGTGAGAATTGTCTCACTAATCCTATTCTCATCATATTTCTTCAGGTGACTGATTGATTATTACAATCACACATCTGTACTCAGAATTTCTGCATAATAAAGAAACCCTCAGATATGTTGCACCGGTTTTCCCGAATTGGGTTTTTCCAGGGACAATTGTCCAAAAATAACGGTGTTTGCGTGAATACTTGTGCTATTTCTTGTATGTTGTTTATTGATTGTGAAGTCTACAACATATTTTATTTTGTTATTTAACACAGTGAAATGTTAAATAATTGTGTTTGAAAATGCAATAGAAGAAATATAATCAATAGTTGCAGTGGAATTCTTCATTATAGAATTTTCACAATAAGAGGAGCACACAAGTGTGTAGACTAAAGAAAGCTCTATACGGGATCAAGTAGGCTCCCAAAGCATGGTATGGTTAGATTGACAGCTACTTGAAACAGATGGGGTTCGTCAAGGGTGACGCAGATCCCAACCTCTATTATTTGATGGTAGAGAATGAGCCGCTCATCCTAGTGTTGTATGTAGATGACTCTTCTTGATTGGGTCATTAGGGCTCATAAAGGATTTCAAGAGGAACCTGACAACAGAATTTGATAAGAAGGATTTGCGGTTGATGTATTACATCCTTGGGTTGGAAGTATGGTAGAAAAAGGGAATGATCTTCCTTGGTCAAGGGAGATATGCTATAAAAAACTTGAAGAGATTCACGATGCAAGACTATAGACCAATACCCATGCCGATGATTACGAACTGGAGGAAGATCGATGCATCAGAGGACAAGGACGTTGACCCAACCTACCATATACAACTTATCAGTTCCCTCATGTATCTGGTCAATACTAGGCCAAATATTTGCTTCGTGGTCAACACTCAGTCAATTTATGGTAGGACCTAAGAGAGTGCATTGGACGACAGTGAGGCACATTATGAGGTATTTGCGTGGAACGATCGAGTATGGGTTGAGGTATACTTGAGGTGATGGTATCAGGTTATGTGGTTTTACAGATGCAGATTGGGCACGCTGTTCAGTGGATCAGACGAGCACATCGTGTGTTGCTTCAACGTTGGATCAGGGGTTGTGTCTTAGTACAGCAAGAAGCAAAAGTCCGTAGAATTGAGCTCTACAGAAGAACAGTATATGGAAGCTAACACAACGACGTGTGAAGCTATATGCCTTCGAAAGCTATTAGTGATCTTGTTCAGTCAGAGCTTGGAGGCGACTAATATCTACTATGATAATCAAAGTTGCATTAGGCTCTATGAATATCCAATGTTTCATGATAGGTCGAAACACATGTTAGTCATCAGTAATTTTGCTATTTTATAGATGACTAAATACTTGTCCTAGATTTCTAAAAAACAAAATTCATGAATATTGTGAGTTTTAGAAATCTCACTGCCTTCATTATCCTTAGGATAAATTTTTCACTAGTTTACTATCCTATCATGTCATGGTCAGCTTATCATTCCCAGAAAACCCATCATGGGCTCATGCCACTAATTTTCACTATGTTTTGCCACCACTGACCTTAGCACTCTGTTTTGACTTGCCTAACCCCTCCACTTGCCATCTAGGATCACCAACCAACCTACTCATTTTTGTGTTTCCCGAATACCTCAAGCATTGATGGTCTCAAAACTATATTTGTAGGCTCTTTAGATAAATCAAGTACATTAGATTTTGGATCTTCAATACATCAAAATATCAAAACTTTGTTTTTCATACTTGAGGACCCTAAGCCAAGTTTTTAGTCAAGGGACAAAGTCTAAAGAGCCTCCCACTAGGTCACTAGGGTTTCATAGGTTATTGGATTGTTTTGGTGTTCTAAATCACTGTTTTACATGTACCAAGAAGATGAAATCAAATGGAAAGGAGAGTCAACACATGATTGTCCAAAATAGGTCAAAAGTATCCAAACAAGGACTCCTTGGTCAAGCACAAATTCTGCAAGGGACAGCTACCCTTTTTGACATTTCTGTAGGAATGTCAAGGTGGTTATCAGTAGAAAAATAAGTAAGGTACGAGGCCAGCTCCTCACTAAAGAAAATCCACAGCAAAGAAAATGAAGCTTGCCTATGTTCAAAAGGAATCAGGGTGTTTAGGACTGATTGGCTAAACAGTGTTGTCAAGCAAGAAGCCAATGCAAAAGACCACTAGGACAGAAGGCACATTAGCACAACCAAGCACAAATTGAAGATTTTTAGAAATTATAAATGAGGAAGGGAAAAAGGTGAGGTGAACTGAAGAGAGATGAATAAAATTGAAAGGGCTATAGAGAACTTAGAAGACAACACTAATTATTTTTCTCTAATCCGCAATCTGGGAGGCCATACTCCAGTCCTTCCCTTCCTCCACCCGCTTTGCCTCTGCACCCTCTAGACCAGGAGGATGTCCTATGAATAAATGGTATGACCACGAGTGTAAATCTCTGCACCAAGATCTCTGGCACGCTTTCAGGCACTCCTTGCCGACATACCCCACCATCCGTTCGGCCTACCACCGCCTCCTTTGCCGCAAAAAATGTCATTTCATCTCCCACCAGAGACAGATTCTTTCTGATCTTCTTCTCCACTCTCCTAAGGAGTTCTAGAGCACCGTCCTTTCCAGGCAGTCTCCCATCCCTACCGATCTCGACCCCACCTCCATGTTCTCCCACACCTCCAAGTTGTACGATATCCCTACGCAACCCCCCACTCAGGTCGTTTCCCCCCCAGCCACTTGTCACTTCTTCTCCGACAAAGATATCAGAGAGGCAATTTGGGCCTTAAACAACAGCAAAGCCACAGACGAAGAAGGCTTCTAGGCAGAATTCCTCAAATTTTGGCTTCGTCCTCTAGTTGGTTATCTAGCAAATCTTTTCAACCATGTCATTCGTGATGGTTTCCCGGAGGAATGGTCCCACCATATTATTTACCCTATCCACAAAGCAGGGTCCACTTTTGACCCGAACAATTACAGAACGATTATGGTCGGGCACACATTCTCCAAGTTGTATGCTACTGCCCTCCACAGGGGACTCTCCAACTTCCTAGAACAGAAACATCTTAGGGCCAGGGGGCAAGTTGGTTTTAGACCGGATCACCAGACCATCGACCATATCTTCACTCTTCGGGCAACAATCGAGGAGGCCCAGCATAGATCCTCCAAAGTGTACTGCTTTGTGGACTTCAGGAAGGCCTTCGATTCGGTCCCGAGGGAGGACCTCTTTCAGAGGTTGAGAGAGATTGGTATCTCTTTGACTCTTTTGACTGCTATTATGCGTCTCTACGAGTCCGTACTTGATCGTCTCCGCACAGTTGGAGGGATGTCAGAGTTCATCCGAAGCACTATTGGAGTCAAGCAGGGGTGCCCGCTTTCCCCCACTCTTTTCGGGATCTACATTGATGAGCTGGAATCTTTTCTTCGAGAGCATATCCAGGAGTCTAATGGGTGCCTTCTCCACCAGGTCCTGATCTCCATCCTACTCTTTGCAGATGATATTGTTCTCCTAGCCTCCTCCTCGGAAGGGCTACAGAGACAGCTAGACGCACTCGCAACTTTTTGTGACCTTCGGCACTTGACGGTGAACCTGAGAAAAACCAAAGTTATAATCTTCAATGGGATGAAGAAATCCTTGAGTTTCCACTTTCTATTCAAGGGAGAAGAAATTGAAGTCGTCAGCAGTTACACCTACTTGGGAGTGCAGTTCTCGGGTCCTCGCTTCAGCCTTCGACCAACCCTCCAGCCCAGGATAAACAAAGGATACGGCTCCTTGGCCCTTCTCGAGAGGCAGTGCTTCCGCCACCACTTCCAGGATATACCATCCAAGATGAACATCATGGATACCTTGATCCGCCCCACCTTGCTCCATGGATCGGAGGTTTGGGGCCCCTCACTACTGGAGTCAGATTGTGCATCGGCTGAGCGAGTTCAAATTCTTCTCTTGCGCCACTTCATCCGGTGCAAGCAGACAGTTCCTCAAAACATCATCTCAACAGAGTTTGAAGCTAAACCCTTCCGTCTGGAGGCAATTTTTAGGATAGTCTCTTATCTTCATCGGATCCGTGGCTTGGTTGACACGAGAGAGGGGAGAGACAGGTACCCATACCTGGCCTATTGCTCCTCGGAGAACATCGCTCATACGCAGACTGGCCACACCAAATGCTGGTTCACCGGGATGACAGAACTCCTTGGGCTTATCAGTATCCAGACAGATCATCTCCCCTCGTTCCGGTATTCACTGAGTGCCCCGGGGCACCTTCTTCCAAACCAGTAGGAACTCAACAAAATAATCAGGGAGGACATCTACAGGCAGTACATTCAAACCACATGGGTCAATCCTCTGGGCGGTCTGTGCCCAAAGATGGCCTTTTATGCTGAACACTTTCTGGAGATCAGAGATGGACTCATCACTCGACCCCATTATACCCTCCAGCATTGGATGCATGCCATCAAGATCCCCCTGGGGTAGCTCAGAGTTGGATTGCACAGGCTTCGGGTGGAAACAGACCACCATATTGACAGGATGGACATGATCTGTCAACTTTGTCACTTACAGGAGGTGGAAACCGAGTCAAACTTCATCTTCAGATGCCCGGTCTACTATGAGATCCGTGGGCGCTTTTATTGCTTATTCAGAGGCCTCCATAGCCTGGCCAGCTTCCTTAGATACCCTAAACAGCGATGCCTGGCTCTCTATCTCCAGGAGACTTTCAGATATTGTTCGACTCTACTCCAGCCTCCATCTACTTCGGCCACCACACAGAGGATCACAGACTTTTTCAGAGTACTCTCAGCACCACAGGGCACCAAGAGAACCACCGATCGATCCATAGACCATAACTCCAGATCAGTGAGGTTCCAAGAATCTCATCCCACTAAACCCCATCAGCATTCCAGAATCAGGCACCCCCCCCCCCACCCAGGGGGCGCCCCAAATCCTCCAGTCAGCAGCGGCTACAATCTAGATCCAGGTCCTCCTCAGGGCAGCAGACATTGACAAGTTTCCTTCAGTCCTCTTCTATTGTTCTTTAATGTTAGGAGAAGGAGTCTCTCCCCTTCAGGAGGCTCATCCTTCTCCTCCATGACTTCCTCATCATAGCTCATTGTCAGGATGTATCAGTCATTCAGTTATCCAGACTTCACTTTTACATGCCTTATAGCTTTGTATTTCTTGCTTTTATGAAGAAAGGGGACCGTTTGGTCCACTAGCTAGTGTGCTGTAATCATTGTAACCAATAGTCCCATTGACCTTTTTGTGGTCATTCGATGGACATTAATAAAATTATGTTATGTTATCTTATCTAACAGCCCTAAAACCTAAATTTTTGGGAAGATAGGCAAAGTAGGTGAAATGAAGACTATGGACCTCCATCATGACAACAGAAGGTTGAAGAAGATATCAGAAGATGACCTCCATGGTTTGTCGAGGTAACAGTGATTCACTGCATCAAAGGGAAAGAATGCAAAGAGTATTAGTGTGAGGGAGGTCAAGTTTTCAAGTGCAGACAATTGCCTACAAAGTGTCAAAGAAATAAAAGTATGGTTTTGGGTTATAAGGTAAAAAACTAACATGTGCATGAGTTTGTTGTTATATGACTGAAGGTTGTCAAACTCCAAAGAATGACAAAGGAGACCAAAAACATCTGTGTCATGGCACCTGTAACAAATCAGGAGTGGCCAAGAAGAGACATAGCAGGCATGATTTATAATCTTTGTCAAAGAGGATGTGTCACTGTCAAAATCAGTAAGAAGGTAAGGAAATGTGTTTTCAGATCACTTACATTCAGGAATGTCAAAAAAGGGATAAAAACATGTTTTCAGTTTATCATTGCAAGCAGAAACAGGTTTTGGCAGTGCCAAGACCCTCAAAGGTTAAAAAGGACCTTTTTCATCTCTCCAGTAAGCCATCACCAAAAGAAGAAAAGTCACTTTGAAAAGTTTTCAAATCACCTACAAAAGGTCAAAAAGGATATCAGTCAAATGACAAAAGAGATTAAAAAAACATTACAAAGTGGGTTTAGGAAAAAATAAATTTGCATACCCAAGGCTATAAAAGTCAAATTCACTTAAACACTTGACTCATTGTGCATTTTCTATTTGCAAAAAGAGCAAGAAAACCCTGCTGGAGAAATTTCTAAATTTTTGGACAAATCCTGGGCCAAGTCACTGGCGCTGCGCTCACAAACGTTGGCGCTGCGCGAATAGCATTTTCTGTCGTTAATTTTTACTCGGCGCTGCGCATATAGCGAGTAGCGCTACGCGAATAAGCCGACGCTATGCACAGGTGGAACCAACATGCGCAGGCTTGGCGCTGCGCCCATAGCTCGACCTGACACCCGTTTTTTTTGCGCCCGACGCTGCGCTCAGACAGAGGCTCGACCTGCCCGGCGCTGCACCCAAAGGCCGACAGACCTGCACGCGGGTGGCATTGTGCACAGCAAGGCCCGAGTCGCTCGACGCTACACTTAGAGGCACACGACAGGCCTGACGCTGCGCTAATGAAGAAAATCCTCCAAGTTGCAGAAAAATTACCAAAAAGTTGAGGGAAACATCTCTAAATTGCTCCAAATACCTGCAAACAAGCTAAAAGCTGGTAGGTGGCCTTTCCTCCTTGTCCTCCAAGCAATTTTCATGATTTGGTGATTAATAGAAAAGATCAAACCCTAGTCATGAGAAACCCTAGGTCTTCACAGCAAGTAAGCCTCTATTTTTGACCTATGAGCAATTAATTGTCATTTGAAGGGAAGTAAACTAAGGTAAACACAATCATTTCATATAAAAGCCCTCATCAAGCTCAAGGCAAAACAATCATACATTTGCCTCCATATCGTTCTGTTTCGGGGATTTAACACCCTAGAGGTTGGTTGGGATTCAACCTCCACAGAGCAGGGGCGTACTATTTAACAGAGACTCACACGATCATGCACAGTCATGAAAACGAAATAGAGCAGAACGAGAGGTTTACCCGTTGGTCCTACGTTTGAAGTAGATCCACGTGGAGTTCAAACTCCCTGCAACCGTCCTTCCTCTTTCACCTGAAATACAAGAAGAAACCAACACAAAGGACAAGTTGTACAGTATATTTCTACTCTATATGTTAGTGAGATTCATATAAAACATTAAATAAATCATCATGAATGCTTGTATAACAAATATTCTTCATACATTAAAGCACACACTAACACGTTTATTTCGGGAACAGCATGATACTTCTGTATTATAAAAATAGTACGTACAAAAGTAAGTGGAGAGATCACCTGATCCTTCCAAGGCCTTCACAGACCGTCGTCCGGATCCGTCCAGCCCTTGCCTCGCTAAGACTCCTTCCAAACAGGTGCATACGAGATAACATATAAAGGGATGTGTATCTCAAGGAAACAAGGGTTTCTTGAAATGAACTGGGAAAGTGCAGGAGGCACGGGGAATCAGACTTGGATAGGGAACCAACAGAGTATAATAATAATAATTCTCTCTCTCCCTTAGGCCATACATATGAGGTCCTTTTATAGTCCCTCCAAGTAGTTTCAGCAGTTGGAAATAGTTGGCCACGGGCTGGGGTGGTTGAACTACCTGAGTAACCATCAACCCAGCGCGAAATTAGGGATTTTTATATATTTTTTTAATCATTAAAATGGCATACGCGGAAAAGTCTAGCTGTACTCGCGTATACACGCGGAAAAACACGGGCATAGTCGCGTATGAAGGATTTTCCATTGTTTTTAAGTGAATTTGTCCAAGTCTGTAGGAATGGGTGCCCATAAAGCCATGAAGCAATCATGAATCATGTCAAGGTGAGAAATGATGCTATAACAGATGCCCCCTAATATATGAGGTCAGAAGGGGTAATATAAGGATACAGACATGTACAGAAAGAACTCTACATTAAGAGAGGACTTCACCATTTCAGCTCAAAATCAATGAAAGAAATCGTAGAGTCAACACATGTCGAGGTGGGCATACCCATGCTCAACACAAAATACATCATATATATAGAAAGTAATTTAATAGATCCAATACACATACAATCAACTGAAAAGATGAGGAATCTATCCATATGTCGAAATACAAGTCCGTATCAATGTCCAAGTATCACATATAGAAAGCTGATCAAAGATGGTGCAACTGGATGTCTGATCAAATAAGTAACTGAATCTCCAAGTACCGGATCATAAGTGGTGGATCAAACGGTACAATCACGCAACTCGGGGATCAACATATAAGATGTTGCTGTGCTGAACTGCAACATATAAGGGTGGACGGCAACACTGGCAGAAACTGAAAGAACTGTCAACAGTGATCCGAGAAATGCTGATGCAACCCAAGGTCTTCACCGATCACAACGGCACAATTCTACACACTGGGAATAAATGAGCTAAAGTCGACCATGTGAGAAATCGTTGGATTACCGGGCAATGATGTTTCCCGTTAACCAACGCGAGACGACCCACCGATAATGATAATGAGTGTCAAGGTGCCCCAGTACAATCTGACAAGTGCGAATGAATGAGTTGAAGTCGAACACTTGAAATAATCTACCAATCAGGAGGCAATGATGAATCCCCACTGTCGATAGCGAAGAGTCTGCCACTGATGACTGCAAACCCTAAGGTACTGACAAAAAGAATCTAGACCTTATTCCCAGAGCAATGAGTCGGAGTCGATGAGAAAAGATCTGCTGGAAGGAAGGCATTAAGGCATCCCACATCAGTCCAGCGCGAGTGTAACCCGCAGGCCAAGATTTGGAAGGAATCGGACGAAGTAGAGTGATGGAACCAAAAACCGAAGTACGTTTCCGACGTGCACAAGATGAAGCTAGCGCACGTAAGAAACCCTCTGAACCAACCAATAATGAAAGCTGACACAGAGGCGAGAAATCCACCGATAGGGTCAAATGGAAATCCAGGTACTGCACGAATCCCAAGTGTCATAATGTGTGCTGACGTCGAACACAGGGGAAACCACTCAGTCAAAGACCCATGATGATGATCAAATGTTGAGCACGAGGTCACCTATCAATGATGGAAATAGGCCCAAGGTGCGGCTCTAGGTTTGCTCTCAGAGCAATGTGTCGTAGTCGATAAGAGACAAACCCGCCGACAAGAAGTCAATGGAGACCTTCTCAAACCAGCACGAGCAGAAGATCAAAACATCTGATGTGATAGAACATGATACTGACAAGACCGGGAAGGCCGACTGAATAATGAGTCAAGAGACACCGCAGAATGGCCGACTCAGGCTAGACTTTCCTTGAACAAAAGCACGACTCTGTGATGACCATGGCAGTAAAAAGTGACACTGTATAAGTCTGTCTTGCAGGAGGCAAAACAAACTCTCCATATGATTGGAAGAGATAACCAACCGGGGGAGAACTGACAAGTGAAACATGGTAAAGGCTGAACCTAGGTAAAACTAGAACCATCCCAAATGAAGGAAATATATATAAGTATATGTGCTTTGTTCAAGGGCGACAAACTGACTCTGTACTGCCATCGAAATAACGAAGATACATCCCGTTCCCGCTCTTTTTGTTATATTTGATTTTTTTGTCTTTTTCATAATAAGCCTGAAAAAGAATAAAAGAATGTTATGGTACAATGGATAGAACGAGTATCAAGAAAGCAGATGCACTAGTTCCGGGGTTTGGAACAATCCTATGCTCAATGCAAGGTGGCGAAAACTGGTCAGTGATACTCAGAGGAACGTTCCATCCATGGGTACAAAGGTGTCAAGTCGTGATAGTTAAGTGCATGCAATGGTTAACTTGTACATAAAGTCAAGGTCAAAAGTTGGCTTAAACATCGAGTCCAAATGAAGCCGGCTAAAGGCCAGGATAAACAAGTAGCCAATATGCAATGCAGTAATACAACTTAACGACACCAGGGAGCCTCTAGGGTATAAGCCAGAAAAATGATAAGTGATGAAGAAGAAGAATGAAGCTTCAACACGAAAGAGATGGCGAGACTAAAGAGGACTCCCGAGCCTACATAAAAAGCAGCATGGGCAACAAGTGATAGCGAGGAACTAACTAGGAAGCCCATGGAAAGGAAGGCTCTACCATCAAGTCATGATTTAAAAATCGGCGAGTGAAATGGGTATAATACTCATGACCTAATGGGATCGACCCTAAGGCAAGTGATCAGTATGGAGGCTAGAATGCAAGATGCAACGGAAAGTGATTCCCTAACCTATATGCCAGTGAAGATCATATACTTGCCGTGAAGAGTCTGAACACATGGGCCAGAAACCGGGAAAAATCTCGAAAATGTCAAAATGTACCTGAAATATACCAAACTGGGCACTTCCAAGCAATCGAGTTTATACAGCATAAGACAGATCGAAAAAATAAGCACAAGGAAATTTTTTGCGAAAATTTTCAATTTTTTAGCCATAAATACACAAATTACCTCTCAATTGGTTCATTATTGCATAGCTGATTTGGAAAAGAGCTCTGGAGCTAAAAACTTGTTTCGTCAAATCAGCAACGACTGACCGTCAGAATTCAGCGAAACTTCAGGTAGGCTCCTTATTCATCCTGTTGATTCATTTTGTCCGTTTAAAATTTAAAATTAAGTGGATTTTTACCTGGAAACCCTTATTAAAAAACGCGTACCTGCGCATACGCGGGTTCAAAGAAGGAAATTCGCATGTATACGCGACTGTGCACAGCGAAACTAGCGTATGCGCAAGTCCGAATTTCAAAAATGAGTTTCTAATGCAAATTTTAATGAATTTTCTCAGGATGAAAATTTCATGGAGGGAACGCGAGCATAGTGCAATAGACCAAGAGGTCATGGAAGATCGCGCAGCACAAAATGTCCTCCGAAACTGTGGATTATTCAAATTTTTCAAAATGCCCAATATGAAAAGTAATGTGAGATTGCTTGAAATGCGGGTAAATTATTGGGAACCGGATCAGGATTGTTTCATCATTGATCAAATGCCACTACGCATAGAGGTGGAAGATATATACTTCATCACTGGACTCTCCAGAAGGGGAGACCCAGTGGATTTGCACGGAAAGCCCCTGGGAGGGTTAACCGTGGAGGACTATGTCCAACTCTATCGCATAGAAGATTCCAAAAAAGTAGGCACACAGATTGCAATCAGAGATATCAGGGACTTGCACATGAAGATCCTCCTGTTCACCATCGGCAGAGTGGCAGGATCTGCCTCACTGCATCAGGCGTCCAGGGCGCACATGAGCATAGTTGTAGAGTGCTTAATTCATGTGTATGATTGGTGCACTGCCCTGCTACTGAACATGAAACAACAACTGACGTCGATTCGCAAAACACATACAAAACACTGTGGCTATGGAACCATTTTGACTACATTCTTCTTCGAGAGAGTTCCAGCTTTGAGACCCAAAGTCATCTCAACTATCAGCAGCCCTCGGGACCCAAGAATTGCCTGTTGGGCAGACATGATGAAGAGACTGGGGGGCAGCGAGGTACCCCGAACTACCTGGGATGATGAGTTCTTCTTATGGTGGAGAGAAAAGATCATCGCAGTAGATGACTATCCCTATGCCGGGATGGATTTCCGAGGAGATCCAGATCTAGTACTTCCACCCGGTGCAGCATGGGGAGCAGTCGGTAAGTTTTTTCAAAAATTTTAACTTATATGATTTTTTTTGGTTTTTTCAAATATGTATGAAAAATGAACAACAAACATGTTTTTGGATTGGATTCATAATGACTGAAAAAAAATGATCATGTTTCAGATGTTGGACCAGTGCGTCCTGAGGGCCTAGCACGTCACAAGCGCCGCAGAGGTGAAGCAGAGACAGCGGATTCTGACAGAACCCTCCAGGCCGTGCAGAGAAACTTGGAGGGACTAACCCGCCAAATCCCTCTAGCTGCTGTGGAGGACTTACCAGAAGCCGTCCAGAGACGGGTTGTAGGAGTACCCCGGGACTGGGTTAGACTGTTCCGCCGTGTGGCCACTGCAGTGATGTTCTATAGGAACACTGGGCAGGGTCCTCAGGATTTAGACAGATTTTCATATTAGATGACTGTATATTTTTTGAGACTGAACATGATGGGGCATAAGCCCAAGTTTTGTACGGCATTGATGGATCCAAAATTTTGTGAAGTTTTTTGACATACTGATGATATATATACAGCGATATTTTGATGTGACGTGATAAATGTATCAAATGTATGATGTTTTTGATGATATATATACAGCGATATTTTGTTTTTGATTCATCTGCAAAGGTTTCCCTCACCATTATTTCCATTTCACTCCTCCTGCCTAAGTGTCACAAGCAAACCTAATTTGCCCACCATCAACCCTAATCACCATGTCAGGAGCAGAAGATAGTAGCAGCAGTGAAAGAGGCCAGGGGCCTATGAGGCCAAACCAAAAAGGAGGAAAAGTGAGCAGATTTGAACCCCAGAGCACAGTGGCTACCACCTCATCTCCCATGATCCTCTCATGTTTCCATAATTTAGGGTGTTTCCAATTTTGTGAGAGAGTCAAACAAGTGCAAAGCCACCCAGAGCTTACAAGAATTTTCATTCTTAACCTGCACAACAAACAATCAAGCTTTGCAGGAGTGGACTTTGAACTATCAGCAGATGCCATCTCTACTGCTATAGGTATCCTTGTTGTTGGTGAAAAGTGGTTTAAGAAAGTCAAATTGGACAAGAACTATTATGAGCCATTTGTCAAGACTATGTACAGAGAAGGCCGCAAGGCAATTTTCCCTTTCTCACACCTCAAACAGAAATTTGCACCCTTGATGAAAGTCATTATGAAGTACTTTACCTGTGAGGGTAGATACTCCAGGCTTTACTCCTACCATGTCAGACTCCTCATGCATTTCACAAGGGTCAAGATGCTCAACTTGCCGTACTACCTCTAAAGGAGTATGGACAAAATGTCTTCTGTTTTCCGGAGAAGGAATCCTTCCCAACAAATACAGAGTTTGCTTCACCATCCCTTGATCAAGATGGTGGTGCTACATCAGTTGAAGCAAAAAGGCATTCCTTGGGATGTGTACATAGCCCATGAAGTCTTCACAAACCTACAACTTCCTCATCAACAAAACTTGCCCTCCTCATCTACAAAAGTGTCCTCACCTCAAGGAAACCTCCCTTCCTGCCCTTCTCTTGATGCATCAAATGAAGAAGGAAGTCACAATGATGAACCAAGTGAAAATGAGGGAGATAATGATATTGAGTCAAATCAAAATGAAGAGGGTGAGGGTGACAATAATTCAGTCCAAAGTGAAGAAGAAAAATATGATGAAGAAGAGGAAAATGATGAGGAAGAGGAAGAAATTGATGAAAAGGAAGAAGAAGGAAATGATGACGAGGAAAGGGGTAATGAACATGACAGTGATGAAGATGAAAACAGTGAGCAAAACAGTGAGCGAAACAGTGACAAAATGGAAGAGGATGATGAAGAAGATGAGGAGGTTGAAAGTGGAAATGAAATGAGCATTGATGAAGAGGAGATCAACAATAAAATAGAGGATACAGAGGCAGAGAATGAAGAGGAAAATGATGAGGCAGAGACAGAAAATGATGATGGAGCAGAGACAGATAATGAAGACATGAAAGAAGGTGAAAATGATAAAGATAATGACATTGAGGACAATGCAGAAAATGAAGGCAGTAGCATTAGGGGAATTTTGAGGTCTAAAATGGGCCTCATAAGAAAAATGTAGAACAAAAATAAACTTTATAACAACCAATAGGATTCAAGATGATGATGTCATCCATAATGGATGATTCACCATTTTTGGAGTAAAAAAGTAAAAATATTAAAAAATAATAAAAAAAAATAAAAAAATACTTTTTTCAACTCGCATTTTCAGCTTATCTCCCTACGATTTTACTCAAATTTTGAGCAGTAGCACTCATTTGGATGTATAATTTAATTTTTCATCCAAGGAGTACCCATTTTGCATACTTTTGATGGGCCCTATGATACAAAAAATATGAAATATATGAAAAAATGTGATTGCAATCATGTATTTTCATGTATTTCATATTTTTCGTGTAGTAGGGTCCATCAAAAGTATGCAACATGGGCAGCTCCTTGGATGGGGAATTAAATTCTGCATCTAACGAGTACTCCCGCCTCAAATTTGAGTAAAAACTGGGAGATAAGTTGAAAATATGAATTGAAAAAGTAGTTTTTTCATTTTTCCCTCTAAAATTTGATGATGTCATCAAATCTTATTAGATTTTTTCCATTATTATTTTATAATTTCCTTAGGAGGCCCATTTTAGACCTCAAAATTCCCCTAATGTCACAAAAATGAAGCAAGTCTGAGTGATGAAAAGGACAACAAAGAAGAAAATAGTCATGACAATCATGACCGCTGTCATGACTATCATGACAACAATCAACCCCTCAGTGATAATGACAATGATGACAATGCAGAAGATCAAGAGGAAAGCGGTCCTGGTGATGAACAAAATGAAAGTGAGGAAAGTGCAGAGGGTGATATTCCTAATGAAGATCACCATCACACCTCTTTTATCACATATCAAAGAGGGCCAAGGCTTGTGTTTGCTGCCTCCAAAAGGCAAGGGACCATGCCATCCACCTTAGCTCAAAAGCTTGACAAGGGCAAACAAAAGATGAAGAAAGGTAAGAAAGGTAAGAGAGGTAGACAAACTAAACAAAAGCCCCAATTCATTGACCTTGACAGTGATAATGAAGATGAGGAGATGGCCACTAGAATACTACTCCAAAGAGATTTTGGCATGGGACAGCGTATCATTCAGTATTATAAGAATGAACACAAGTATTTTAAGAAGATAAAAAGGGGCCTTGATCTCCAGAAAAAGATGACCAAGCACTATGCAATGAAAAACAAACTTGCTTGTGCCAAACTCAAAGAGGCCCTCATTGAAATTCAAGCACTAAAAGGAGGAAAAGACCAAGAAAAACTTGGATTTTTGGCTCAAGCTTCTCTACAGATCTCTCAAACCCCATGAGGGAGACATTCACCAATTTTGAAGAAATTTTGACAAGTTTTTGTTTTTTGAAAATTTGGACGCTTATAAGTGCAGCGCCACTGGCGCTACGCTTTTCCCTCAGACATCCTCAGAGGGATAACTTTACATTTTTGGATTGCTCATGCCTAGTACACTATGCTCACCGAATTTCAAAGAATTTGGAGCATTTTTGACCCCCCAAAAGGTCAAAAAACACCTCATTTTCTACCATTCTGCCTCATTTTCAGGCTTGGTGCTGCACTCAGAGCAGTGTTGGGAATTTTCCTTTTTGGACATGTTACAGAGGCTCAATCAGAAAACTAAAGGTAGATCTGGAATGAAGACTCAGCAGGCTTTCCAACTGGCGATCACGAAGCAAAATCTGACATCGGGAAGGTGCCCAAAACTTGGCTGCAACAGGACCTATTTTCTACCTAGGATCGCGTAGCGCTTATAGACAACACTGTGTGTTTTTGGCCAAAAAGTCAACAAAACACACAAATTGATGGAAAAATTATTTTTTAATGTTTTCTTGGGCAAATCACTCCAGATTTGGTTGAGGAGTTATGTTATGTTATCTTTCATTTATTAGCTTAGATATTATGTGTCTTGGGCCTTGCATGGTCTTCAAGCACATAAATGACATTTATGATGTATTTAGGATTTCTAGAAGCCTCTTATGGTTTCCACCTCCTCCTTTGCTAAGAGAAATAGAGCATGAGGGCTTCATTGTAAATGTTGGCATTTGATGAGTTTTGAGAGTAATACATGGTTTTCTTGAGTTTAAAGAAGAAATTAGTCTTGTGGAGTTTCTGAATGGTCTGCTTTGATTGATGATGAAGGAGGATAGCTTGCAGGATCCCTGAGCTTGGTTATTGGTGAAGTGCTTCTCTTTCATGTTATTGTTTTCTCACGTTTCTATTATGTTTCCATCCTTCTATGTTGCAGTAGAACAGAAGAGTATAGCTAAGAAATGTTGTTTGAGGCACCTGAGTCCTTCCTGTTTTCTATTGTCTTTATGTTTTCCTCTGCTGGGTTAGATTAAGGAATTATTAGTTGCTTCTTAGACCTACCTATGCTTGTTTATTCCATGAATCGTTCAATATAGTAGTTTTCAAATATGTTTTATGGTTAGCCTTGCTTATTTGATGCTATTTAAACTCTGTTTTGGAATCTCTCTTTGAAGTACTACTTATTGGGTTTTAGTCAAAGAGGCCATGTTTTGATCATGCCCTTTGTCCATGCTTGAGAAGTTGCCTTAAAGTTCTTTATAGCCTGATCACAGATGTTTATGAGTTTCCTCTTCTTTGATTAAAGTTATATGTTATCTTGTATGTTTTCTAAACCTTGAAGGTGAAATCACTAGAAGTTAGATAAGTTTCTTGCTTTCTATGGTCTACTGAATTGTTCATCTTGAATGCTTGTTTTCTTAAGTATAATAAAAATGTCATTAGTTTGCCCTGTTTTATGATTATGCCCTTATGTTGATCAGTATTTGAGACCATCTTGTTTAAAAGTACTTGTTTGAGGATTTTTCATTGCCCTTACACACCTACTATGCTCACAAACTTATTGTTCATTTCACTTCACACATGCCTTTAAAGTTTAAAGATCCATTTGACCGTGCTAGATTTGCTTTGTTAGGCATCCTATTTCATTGTTGAGATATCCATGACTTTCATAGACTTCATAGCCCAATGATTTGAAGACCTCTCACTCCACCTATTCTATTTGATCATCTTACCCAACCAAAACAAACAACAAAACCTACACTTAAAAACTAGCCTAAAATCAACCATCTAAAGCAAACAGGTTCACATCCTTTGAATACAATAGAGAGAGCCCTCTCTAAGTCCAGGAAGGCTAGGTCTTAGGACTCCAAAGACTGGTCTGATGTTACCCTATGCATTTGGTCTACCAATCTACTGAATCACGGGACACTAACATAATGGCTATCACGGTGGGACTTTGAGTCAATAAACTCTTGAGTACCCCTTAGGAACTCTCAAATCCTTATCAAATCATAAAGAACTCAAACCGTTAGCCAAAGAGTAGAATCTGGTTGTTTCACCATCCTAGCAAAATGATGACTCAGTGTTACACAGCAATTTGTCACCGTCCCTGCAATTCCCCATCCCGCACAGTTGGAGGGCTCATTCCGTGACCTGTGAGCAGTGACATGACTTGAAACCACTTTCATGACATCCCTCTGAACATGAGCTTTCATTGCCCTGAAGACAACTCCTTGAGGAAAACCCTAAAAATAGCTCTTTTTGCATTGGCGCGGGTACCCAGTTCAGCCCTCGCGCCAAGGGGGCAAATCTTCCAAAGAGGGCGCACCAATTGGCGCTCTGTCTCAGAGTCGCACTCGCGCTAGCCATTTTAAGGAGTGTTTTTTAAAAATAAATGGCGGAAGTTTCGTCCTAACCAATCCATAAACTGGTATCTAATTTGAGTTGGGAGGTTTGGCTCTGGATCTCCATGTAGAGGAAGTGGTTTGCCACCTCTCATGGAAGCTTCCTTGAGGATAGGGCCAATCCCATGATTATGGGGATCCCAACTCCCCTTCCTCCATCTATAAAAGCTTGCTTATTCCCTTTGCAAGCTAGTCTCCAAAACCATCAGAGCTTTATCTTGCCAAGGAGCCTTGATTCATTCCCTTAAAAGCCAAATCGAGCAAGGGAGATTGTTATTGTGTGAGACTTGCTCCAGAGAGGCTTGTCCTATCCCTGATATGACTTTTTTGAGGAGCGTGTTCCACTTGGAAACCACAGGAAGGAGAATTGACGTTAGAGCAGTTTGTATTCCTCCTTTGATTGATTAATGATAAACGACTATTGGTTATGGTTCCACTCCTGTTGTTGATCATGATGATGAGTTATGTCTTCTTTGACTGACATGTAGTTGCATATACTGGATTTTACGCTTGCGTTTGTTTTGTTTCTTGCATGTGCAAGTGTCCGATCACGGAGATCGTGAGGATCGTGATCTGCCAGAGCTAAGGAATGGGAGTGATAATTTATCTACAAGTGACAACGTTGGATTCAAGGTAATCCTTCTTCACAAGCTAGTTTATTGCAATTAGGAACTTGCGCCATTGCGTTTATGATTGTTGCTAGACCCGATCTGGGCTAGTAGGGATCGCCTCTGTCCGCAGAGGGGATTTACCTCCTGTCAATTGGCGACTCCGCTGGGGATCATCTAGCTTGTTGTTGTTCTGCTTTGTAAGCTATAGATGGAGCCTGAAGTTAGCCAAATAGCCTTCAAAATGCTCTTGCTCTGCAATTGCGAAGTAGATCAAAGCTGCTTCAATCAATCTCTGGTTTAGTTTGTAAACTGAACACTTGGAGTAATGTCTTGTCTTTTCGGTTGTTTCTCGATTCTACTTGCTTGATCGGCTCTTTTGGCTGGCTCTTTTTGTGATTTTGGCTTTTGGTCAGCTTGATCATCACTGGTCTGCTTGTTGAATTTCTTGTTTTTATTTTTCCATAGCAAACTCGATTGGCGCGCTTTATAGCCTGACAGTCGCGCCCATGGGCACAGGTTGCTAGTGTATTACCCGCACCAATTCGTTTCTGGCGCTAGTTTCAGCCTCACAGTCGCGCTAATCCTGTGAGGTACTAGGGTTTGCTCTGTTCTGAGCTTCCCGAGCTTGATCAGTGTGTTTGGTCTTGTTTTTTCGACTGCTTGAGTGTTCTAGAGCCTTGTTTGACTGGCTGTGACCTTCGTCCTTTGGTTGTTTGCCCGTTTCCATCGATTTCACATTCTAACCCTAGGGCATCTAGTTGCTCTTATGTGTCGAGCCTCCCTTGGGAGTTTTTGGTTTCTATTTGTTCAGTCAACCTTTTGATTGCTCCTCTGCATTCGTTTGGCGGTCGTTTATCATTTTATTGCGTTATTTGAGTGTTTTTTCTCTCCTTCATTTGAATTTCGTTTTGTCTCGCTTTGGCCCTAGATTACATGGTCCATTTGTGTCTTGGAGATTCTACTTGAAGTGGTGAGTCTGGTCTTGGTTGGGAGAAATTCTTTGTTTTTCATTTTTAGGCGTTGGCGCTTGTTGTCAGTTAGCAACCTGCACCAATTGGACATTGGCGTTAGTTGTCAGTGAGCAAGTCGCGCCAGTTGGCGCTAGTTGTCAATGATAAAGTTGTGCCAATTTTAGGGTGTGTGAAAATTGAGATTTTTTCCCTAAATCCTTCACCAGTGTGTCTTTCCCTTCCGGTCTTTTCACTGTATGAGCATAGATTACATTGCTCATTGTTTGAAATGTCTTCTTTCTATGATTGTTTGATGTAAAAGGAAATGAATGCCTTGTTTTGATCTCTTGCTTTGGAAGTCCTCTTTGTGTTTGATCTCATATTTCTTGTTGCCTTTTGAGGGATTTCGTGACAAAGTGTTTGAAACAACGATTGAATTCTTAGTGTTTGTTTACATCTCTTTTGCATTCATCCTCCATTAAGAAGATTTGCGTTTATTTAGTTTTCATCTAAAAGTGTTCTTTTTGTTAAAATGCATTAGATCACATTGCATTGAAAAATATTTTTGAGATCCATCATTGAACTTAGATTACATTGTTTAATGATTGAAAGCTAAAAGTCGCATTGAGTGCATTATTATCATTTGAAAAGAAAAAGGAAATTGTGCATAGATTACAATTGCATAGTTTTCGAAAAAGAGGATTTTGCATAGATTACATTGCATTATTCGCATCGTTGAATGTTTGAAATTACTTTTGAATAGTGAAAGTCATCTAGTTTGAAAGATTTAGTTTTAGCAGGTGTTGTTTGTAATGCATCATTGTTTAAAGTGACTCAACCCTTAACTAGATAGCATTGTCCTTGAGTGTTGCGAGTTTTTTCATCTATAATGGTGCATATAGGAGATTGTCGGATGACCTCTTAGGGCTTTGTGAAACATAATTGAAGATAAACATTAAAATTCATTCAATTTACACTAAGGCAAGATTGAAACATTAACGAAATATTTAGTGGTCTAGGCTAGAGACGTGTTCCGGCGTCGTTAAACCTAGTAGCTGTCGTTCGCCTCTTGGCTTTAGACAACACTAGTACGGACTTGTGCTCCTCGTACCGTTGAGTATATAAAGGGAGACCCCACTAGGTTTCTATCCTTTATCCATAGGAAGCCGAGTTTGCCGCCCTATACCCGTGATACACCGGACACAGCATTCGGGGAGATTGCCTGCATTCGGGGTTGATTTCTCTTTCATTTTGAAACCAAGGTGTATATTGCAGTTCACGGTTATTTGGTACACCCTTCGCCTAGTATTCCTGAGTAGTCATTTGATCTTTTCTGACTCTTAAATTTGAAAAGATCATCAAGCGCTTGTCCTTTCACGCTTGTTTCAAAACTGAAAGAGATAGAGTCACCTTTCATTTGTTTCTCGACTCTTAAAACATGAAACGGTGAAGTTTCTAAGTTTCAATGTGGTAAAATAAATCACCTGCGATCACACGCCCTGTTAGAATTTGCTTGTTGGCCGTTTGATTGTGTGTAATTTTTAGCCATTATGCAGTTTTGAGTTATGCGATGGCAACTTTTCCGGAGTTCACCAACCAAGGAATCCCCTCAGATGGAATCACAATTCATTTTCCTCCTTTTGGAAATGTTGGTGCTCCTTATATGTGCCAGCGTTGTCCAATTAGAGTCTGTGGCATTGGGTTACGGTTTGGTTGTTCTCAACCTCTGTGGTCCCAAATGTCTCAGCTACTGTTCAATCAGTTCCTCCGCCTGAACAACATCATGTTGATTCTAAGGTGGACCTCTCCCCTTCTTCGCCTGTTTCTGCGTCCTCCTCTTCTACTTCACCTAGTGAAAGTCTGGATTCGAGTAACCAGGTGGCTAAGAAGAAGAAGAAGAAGACAAAGAAGAAGAAGTATGATAAGCGAGAGGCTAAAGTTGCAGCTACTGCTTCCATTGATAAACCTTCCAACCCTCCACGGAAAGTCAAGTTCCCTTGCATGTTGTGCACGGGAGACCATCTTCTTCGAGACTGCCCTGGCATTCCCAAGGTACTTGAAGAATGGTCCAATGGTCGTCCGCCATTGCCTTTGGCTTCCGGGAGTCAAGTTGGGGGCACGTCTTCAACAGGTGTTGGTAAAGCTCCTAAGAAACAGGGTAAGCTCACCAATCCCTGTAAGTTGTGTGAAGGGCACCATGCCATTCACCTTTGTCCGTATATGGATGAAGCCAAACGAGTTTTGGATAGCTCAACTGTTTCTACACCATGCCTCCCAGCTGGTTATAAACAGCTTTCTTTGAGTCCTCCACCAGCTGATGCCCCGATTGGTCAAGAGTCATCCTTGGTCGATCCTGCTCCCTCGGAAATTCAAATTCAGGAATCCATCCCTGACCAACCATTGGTCGTGGGATCGGTTGAGCTGGTCCCGTCTGCGGTGCACCAGGTCTTTTCCGTTGAGAGTGGACCTCACACCCCTCAGGTTCTTCTTGTTTCTTCAGATTCCTCGGATTTGGAGAAAGATTCTCCTATCCCCATATCTCAAGAAGCTGCTCCTCCACCTCCTGTGATGGAGGTCCTGGAGGATACTCCTCTCGCCTTCGAGATGGAGGTCATGGAGGATGCTCTTTCTTCTTCCGTAACACCAGGGGAAGACCATCTTGGTTCGATGAGCCTCACAGTGAGTTGGTCTTCCTTTGATAGGTCGATTTGGGATCTGCCTTAGTCTTATGTGCACTTCAGATCACGGTACGAAGGGCTGGTTTAGATGCAGTGTTACCCATTTATTATAGACGAAGGCGCGTCTGTTAGTGTTCTATCCTCAACTACTTGGCAAGCTTTCGGTTCGCCGCCGCTTACGCCTGTTACGCAGAATCTGTTGGCGTTTAACAGAAGAACGAGTCAACCGTTAGGGATCCTTCCAAGGTTACCCGTTACTTTGGGAGGTAAAACCGTCCATATGGATGTGATGGTTGTTCCAGGCCCCTTGGATTTCAATCTGCTTTTGGGGCGCGATTACACCTATGCCATGGGAGCACTTGTCTCCTCCCTTTTTCATGTGGTTTGTTTTCCACATGAAGGACGGATCGTGACCATTGATCAGCTTTCGTTCTTTGGTCTTGATGTGGCAGTTGGCCCGCCATCATCCCTTCCTGGTTTTTATCCACCCGTTGTATCTGCCCCACCGCAGGTCAACTATGTGGCTACCTACCCCATGCCTATACTCAGTGATAGTGCCGTTGTACATCGTGCTGGGGGCATTGGGTCCTGACTTCCAGGATGTTTTCCTTCCATCGGGAGTGGAACTCTTGGAAGCGATGACTTCTTGTTCATTATGATGAGGTCTGTCAGAGCACAGTTCGTTTTATTGTGTCAAGCTCCTTAAAAAATGAAACAAGCTGGTCGGAGCATGGTTCCTTTCCCGTGTCAAGCTCTTTAAAAAATGAAACCAGGTCGTCAGAGCATAGTTCATTTTCTTATGTCAAGCTCCTTAAACCATGAAACAAGGTGTCCTGAGGATAGTTCTTTTAATGTGTCAACCTCGTTAAAACAATGAAACACTTTCCTGTGCAATTCGAGTCTTTGATAAGTTCTCGTAAAATCCCAGTCGAGTCTCTCTCTTGGTCTCGTAATTTGAACCTTCACTCCATCTGCCTTTCATATGGATTGAAGCTTGGGGGGCATGTACCTCGAATTGAGTCACCATGCTGGGGGCATGCTTACTTTTTCAAGCACAGTTTATTTCCGTTTCAAGCTTGTGTAAAAATGAAACTGGTTTCAAGCATAGTTATCTTTGTTTCAAGCTTGTGTAAAAATGAAACCAACTTCAAGCAGAGTTTCTTGAATTCAAGCTTGTGTAAAAATGAAACCTATCCCATTTTACCTCTCGTGATTGCCATTTTATTAGCTTGTTTTTGCCAGATGAGCCTTGGTTTTCTCACTCCATCGTCACTATTTGCTTGGTCGATCATATGTCTTCACTTGGTTGTTTTACCCGTTCCTGAGGAACTGCTGCGATGAGTGGTCTTGTTAGCCAGCCTCTTGACCTTTATTTGTTCTGAGTAGTTCCACCATCACCGGAACCAGTTGCTACCCTTTATACCAGTCGTTCCTCCAGGAGGAGTCAATTTTCAGCTCTTTTCTGACTCTTGAAAATTGAAAAGATTGTCGAGTCCCTTGTCATTTCGATCTCGTTAAAGTGGCCGCGAAACGATATCTACCCAGTATACGTTTACCCCTTTTTCGGGCTGGGATAGATTATTTACGAAAAAGGAATACTCTAGCCTATTGCGACTAGGAGGTTTTCTCAGAGAAAGTTTTCTACCTTTTCGGATCTGAGGGACTATTTACGAAAAGGGACCTTTGGAGTTTACTATTTTGCTGTCTTTTTAAACTCTTTAAACATGAAAAGATGCCAAGTTCTTCCTTTTTCAGACTCGTTAAACCCTGATGACATCGGATTCAGTCGTAATGACAGTATTCGAGTTCCTCCTTCCTAGGGTTCGCTAAATGTACTAGGATGGGCTTATACAGCAAGCATATGGTATCCTCTTCAAGCTTGTGTAAAAATAAAGAGGTACTCGCCAGAAATGGTGGGGAAAATGGAACCAACATCATTGTCGTGTCGGTAGTATGTCGCTCTTGAACATGGCACTTGTCTGCGTTCGTGTCGGGTTGGGGACATCTCATATCGTTTTCCACTTGCCTCCGTGGGTTTGAGTGATCCCTTTTGACCTTTCATTCGCTCTTTGCCTCGTCATCATGACCTCTGATCTATTGATGTCAAATACTGCCAAACTCACTGTCGTGCCGTTTATATGTTCAAGAGAAGTTGACCTCTGCAAGTACCAGCCTTCCTCTGATTCTCGTCTGATCATGATTCACAAAGACATTATGTTCCTCTGTCTCGTGTCAATGATGTGGGAAACACTATGGCCCACCTTTGATCGAGGTCACTTCCTGTCGACTTCAGCTCATTATCCAGGAAGCTGATCTAGAGACTCCCTTCTGGTACCTTGGAGCCTGCATGCCTCAATGGCAGGTTTTTCGCATTCGACGTGAGGTTTTCATCATTGGCCTCCGATCGAGTGATTCTACGGGTGTTCGACGCCAACTCATTGATTCACATGCCATAGATTGTACCTATAGTACCTTGAGGACCATTGTCATCATTGGTGGTACCTCTCGCGTCTGTTAACAACTTTCATCACTGGCTGGTAATCAGACGATGTTCTTGCATGTTCGACTTCAGCTCACTTATTCACATGCTTGAACTTGTACTTTGATCGGGTTGAGATGGAGCGCAAGACCCTGGATTTTGTCTGTTGAAATCCAAGCTGCGATTTTGTGGATTATTATGATTAGTTACATGACTCACTGATTAGATGGTTGCGACCATACCTGAGTCTATTTATCAATCCTCACTAGATGGCTGCGTCCATGCCTCGGATCTGGATTATTACATACTCTGTTATGGATGGCTGCGTCCATACCACATATATATCATGTATTTGAGATATCAGTTGTACTTCTCTACGCAGGTTTTCCGACGGCGGTGTTTTCAGTTGGACACGTTCTCGTAAAGCATTTCACCCCTCTCTCTCCTTCGGGTCTCATGCTTTAGGGGGCATCTGTTACACAGCAATTTGTCACTGTCCCTGCAATTCCCCATCCTGCACAGTTGGAGGGCTCATTCCGTGACCTGTGAGTAGTGACATGACTTGAAACCACTTTCATGACATCCCTCTGAACATGAGCTTTCATTGCCCTGAAGACAACTCCTTGAGGAAATCCCTAAAAATAGCTCTTTTTGCATTGGCGCGGGTACCCAGTTCAGCGCTCGCGCCAAGGGGGCAAATCCTCCAAAGAGGGCACGCCAATTGGCGCTCTGTCTCAGAGTCGCACTCGCGCCAACCATTTTAAGGAGTGTTTTTTAAAAATAAATGGCGGAAGTTTCGTCCTAACCAATCCATAAACTGGTATCTAATTTGAGTTGGGAGGTTTGGCTTTGGATCTCCATGTAGAGGAAGTGGTTTGCCACCTCTCATGAAAGCTTCCTTGAGGATAGGGCCAATCCCATGATTACAGGGATCCCAACTCCCCTTCCTCCATCTATAAAAGCTTGCTCATCTCCTTTGCAAGCTAGTTCCCAAGAGCCATCAGAGCCTTATGCTGCAAGAGCCTTGATTCATTCCCTTAAGGCCAAATCCAAGCAAGGAGATTATTGTCGAGACATCCGAAGAGGGAGGCTTGTCCTATCCCCGATAGGCTTTTTCGAGACGTGTTCCGCTGGCGACCCTCCGAAGGAGAATTCAGCGTCAGAGCCAGGTTGTATCCTCCTTTGATTGATTAATGATAAACGATTACTGGTTATGGTTCCACTCTTGTTGTTGATTATGATGATGAGTTATGTCTTCTCTGACTGACATATAGTTGCATTTACTAGGTTTTACGCTTGCGTTTGTTTTGTTTCTTGCGTGTGCAGGTGTCCGATCACAGAGATCGTGAAGATCGTGATCTGCCGGAGCTAAGGAATGGGAGTGCTACTTTCTCTACAAGCGACAGCGTTGGATTCAAGGTAAGCCTTCTTCGCAAGCTAGTTTATTGCAATTAGGAACTTGCGCCATTGCGTGTTATGATTGTTGCTAGACCCGGTCTGGGCTAGTAGGGATCGCCTCTGTCCGCAGAGGGGATTTACCTCCACAACACTCAGCTATAGGATACTCATAGAAACCTTAGGGCTACATAAAGAAACTCAGAAAACTCCAAAACATCCCTAAATTGGTTTTTGTCAGTTATTGGTGGTGGACCATAAGTATAAATCCTTCAAACAGTCAAAAACATCCACCTAGTGACTCCACTAGCCTCCAGTAGGCCTATTAACTCTACTAGTCCGATAGACTTCCCTAGGATTGTGTCAAATCAGCCCTAAGAAGTTTAGAAACCTAGTCACACACTGTGTAAGTTTATCAACCACTAAGAGAAGTCATCCTTTCGGAAAATAGTCATAAGCTTTCAACCTCTCTGCATTTTTGAATGTGAAATCTGGCTTCTCAGAGAATTAGCACCAAATCTCACCTGGACCCAAACCCTCCCACCATAGTTGATGACCCAAAAAATTTTTTGTGGCAAACTTCTAAATCTGAACATTCGATTACTGAGAGGACCATTCATAGAGCAAGCTCTGTCCCTGAACATATTACAGCCTTGCAAGACACCCAGTTTGACTTGCACCATACAAGAAACCTTTTCAGAACCAAGTCACAAAGTGGGATTGACCAGACTGACCTTGAGCCCTTAGATTTGCAACAGAGTTCAAGTAGAGAAGCCTCTCCTTCCAATTCCCCTGACTTTTAGCTTCTCCATCACTTTAGCTCTTTTCATACCAAATCTTCTCAAAACCAGTTTGCTAGTCCAAGTAATTCCAACACATCCATCCATATCTCCATTGTTCAAACCGCTTCACTTCATCCCCTACCACCTCTCACAAATCCTTCCCTTGTAAATCCTCCTTGGATTCCAGTAGCCCCCATCATGGCAGCTTGGTATGCTCCCCTGGTTTTACCACAACCTCTAGTACCTTTGCCAAATGACTATCAATCCAAAATCCCTCACTTTACCGGAGCTGAATCCATCACTGCCCAATAACATGTAGAGAGGATAAATGATGCCTTTGATTACATGGAAATAGAAGAAGAAACCATTAAAATGAGGATCTTTGCACAAAGCTTAGGAGAAGAAGCCAAAAAATGGTTCAAAGCATTAACTCCTAACACCATACATGATCTCCCTTCCCTTTACCAAACATTTATAAACAAGTGGGAAATCAAGAAAAACCCCCTCCAAATCCTTTCTGAATATAACAATCTTAAGAGGAATGTATGGGAAAGTGTACAAGATTATTGCACCAGGTTTAACAATGTCTACAATTCCCTCCCACCTCACATGAAATTCCCACAAGGTCTAGCACTAGTAAAGTTTCCAGAAGGCTTTGATCTGGACATGACTTACCAATTGAGGGAGAGAGACCTCACAGCTTTAGAAGAAATGCAAAGAGGGGCTGTGAGTGCAGAGGCCAACTTGATTGAAAAGAGAGTTAGGATGAGGTCGGAAAAAAGTGTCACCTACAAAGATGAAACTATGGCCTCAACCTCTTCATCTGATGCCAAAATGGACAGCGTAATGAGGACAATGAAGAGAATGATAGAAAAGATAAGCTTAAATGAAAGGGCACCTCCTAGGGAGAACCAAGCAAATCCCCAAAACAGAAATAGAGCTCAAAACTTCAGAGGAGACACTCCTCAAATCAAACAAAGGGAAAATGACCAACAAATCAGACTTCCCTTTCAACAAAACTGTGTAGATGAATAAGAAGGAGAAATTATGGAGTCAGAAGAAAACCATGTAAATTTGATAGGCTCTGATAATGAAGATGATGTTTTTCTCACAAAAGAAGAACAAGAGTTATTTTCCCCAGATTAAACTGAAAATAACTACGAGGATTCTGAAGACTACAGGTTGGGATTTGAAAATGCCATAATGGATGTCCATAGACAATATGACCTTAGGAGCAAAAATAACCAAGATGCCCCCAAGAAAAACAATCTAGACACTATTGTTAGGAAAACCCCTGAAAACACTCTTAAAAAGACAAGAAGCAACACAAACACTATGGCTAAGAAAACTGATCCAAACAAAGGAAAAATCAGCCAACAAAATAGTGACCCAAGCTTCCCTAGTACATCAACTAGTGGCCCTGAAAAAATTCTATTGTCTAAAGCCCCAAATCAGAATCAGCAAACCAAAAGTGTAGAAAAGTTCATGGCTGATAAAACTGATGTAAATATGCCCAAAAGACAAATACCTTTAAGCTTTGAAGGAGAGATTGCCAAAATCAAGATAACCATACCTCTCACTGAACTAGTTACTCAAGAAGTGTATAGGTCCCAAGTTTTGAAGGTCTTGAACATAGGAAAGGATACTGACACTCTGAATTTAACTGATGACAAGCTTGAGTTGTTGTTTGGACCTGAGGTTGAGGGAAAATACCAAGAAGGAGCTGTCCCTCCTTTTTATATCAGCTTAAACATACATGACAAAATATTACACAATGCCATGCTAGACTCTGGTGCCTCACACAACCTCATGCCTAAAGTTGTGATGGAGAGATTAGGCCTAGAAATAACTAAATCTTACAAAGATTTGTACTCATTCGATTCAAGTAGAGTCAAGTGTTTGGGCCTAATCAAGGATTTATGTGTCAATCTTGCACAAATCTCGGCTAAGAGCCTAGTCATGGACATAGTTGTTGTTGACATTCCACCAAAGTATGGTATACTTTTGTCTAGATCATGGGGAACCAAACTTCAAGGCGGCGTTCAAATGGACATGTCATATGCTACTATCCCTGTCTTCAATCAAACCAGGAAGTTATACCGGGAGTCCCACATGAAGTATATGGTAAGTAGCCTAGATAGGCCAAACAACACTCATGTCTATTCCATTTATTCAGACTTAGAATCATTCATCTTGTATAATGAAAATGACATTGGTGAACAAGTGAACGAAAATGACAAAGATCTAGGCCCACCAGAACAGTCAAATCTGTCCTCAAATGAAGAACATATCATTCAAAACTCTAGCAGCCCTGAACAACAGCATAATGGCGAACATGAACTAGAAACACTTTGGAACATGAGCTTTGATGGCTGTTATGGCAAAGAAGGTTCAGGAGCTGGTATTTGGATACATAACACAAATGAAGGCCATTCATACAAACTCGATTTTCAGTGCACTAATAACATTGCAGAATATGAAGCTGTCCTCCTTGGCTTGCATTTGCTCAGAAACTTAGGAGCTAAGAAAATCTCTGCCCAAGGAGATTCAGAGCTGATCATTAAACAAATCAAAGGTGAGTATTCAACAAAGAATCCAAGATTGGGAGAGTACATAAATGCTACCCTAGATCTCCTCAAAATCTTTGAGAAATATCAGCTCACTTTCATCCCTAGAGCCCAAAACTGCCTTGCCAATGAGCTTGCCTTTGCTGCCAGCAATTGTCAAATACCCCATGCAACTGAACAATACACTGTAAAAGTCAAAAACCGGCCTATAGTGCCTGACAACATAAACCATTGGCAAGTCTTTGAAGGTGATGAACAAATTGATGATTTTTTGCAATTTAGGAATCAATTTGTAAGAACAAGACCAAGCCTAGAGCATGATGAAGATGTTTTTGCTGAAGAACAAGCTCATAAAACAGAGCTGTCCTCTTCTACTGATATAAATCTGCTTGCACATCCTTGTGAGGCAGAATTGTTTGAGGATCTAGACCAAAGGGACCTTGAGTTTTTACAATGTAAAGATGATACATTACCAAGGGGACTTGCACCATTAGAAGCGTTGTTCGACTTTAATGATGTGGCCAAAAAACCAAAGATAGAATCCACCGAGAATGATGTAGATAAGATAAGATAAGATAATTTTATTAATGTCCATCGAATGACCACAAAAGGGCAATGGGACTGCTGGTTACAATGATGTCATCACACTAGCTGGTGGACCAAACGGTCCCCTTTTCTTCATAAAAGCAGGAAATACAAGCTAAGAGGAGTACAAAAGTAAAGCCTGGATGGCTGAATGTCTGTAATGCCATGATAATGAGCTGCAATGAGGAAGTACTGTAGGAGAAGGATGAGCCTCCTGAATGGAGAGAGAGAGACTCGTTCTCCTAACAATCGATGCCGATAGAAGAGGGCTGAAGGAGACTCGTCAATGTCTGCTACTTTGGGGAGGAGGAGCTGAATCTGGATTGGAGCTACTGTTGCCTGGAGGATTTGGGGCGCCCTTTGGTGGGGGGGTGCCTGACTTTGGACTGCCGGAGGGGGGGTCTGGTGGGATGAGAGACCCGGAGCCGTACTGACCTGGGCTCATGCTCTATGGGACGATCGGGGGTTCTTTTGGTGCCTTGTGATGCTGAGAGCGCTTTGAAGAAGTCTGTGATCCTCTAGGTGGTGGTCAAAGTAGAAGGCGACTAGAGAAGAGTCGAATGGTACTTGAAAGTCTCCTGGAGGTAAAGGGCCAGACATCTCTGATCCGGATATCTAAGGAAGCTGGCCAGGTTCTGGGGGCCTCTAAAAAGGCAGTAAAAGCGCCCGCGGATCTCATAGTACACTGGATATCTGAAGATGAAGTGTGTCTCGGTTTCGACCTTCTGAAGGTGGCAAAGCTGACAAATCCTCTCCGTCCTGTCAATATGGTGGTCTGTTTCTACCCAGAGCTTGTGCGACCCAACTCTGAGCAGCCCCAGAGGAATCCTAAGGGCATGCATCCAATGCTGGAGGGTGTAAGAGGGTCGAGTGATGAGTCCATCTCTGATCTCCAAAAAGTGTTCAGCGTAAAAGGCCATCTTTGGGCACAGACTGCCTCGAGGATTAACCTATGTGGTTTGGATGTACCGCTTGTAGATGTCCTCCCTGATAATTTTGTTAAGATCCTGCTGGTTTGGGAGAAGGTGCCTCGGGGCATTTAGTGAATGCTGAAAGCGGGGGAGATGATCAATCCAGATATCGATAAGACCGAGGAGCTCTATCGCCCCTGCGAACTAGCATTTGGTGCGGCTAGTCTGGTTATGAGCGATGTTCTCCGAGGAGCAATAAGCCAGGTAAGGGTATCTGTTTCTCCCCTCTTGTGTCTGCCAGGGCACGGATCCAATGAACGTAAGAGACTATCCTAAAGATTGCCTCCAGGTGGAAGGGCCTAGCTCCAAACTCTGCCAGGATGATGTTATGCGGGACTGTCTGCTTGCACCGGATGAAGCAGCATAGGAGAAGAGTCTGGACTCGCTCCATCGAGGCCCAATCCGAATCCAGTAGTGAGGGACCCCAAACCTCCGAACCATAGAGCACGGTGGGACAGATCAAGGCGTCCATGATGTTCATTTTGGATGGGATGTCCTGGAAGTGATGGCGGAAGCACTGTCTCTTTAGAAAGGCCAGGGAGTCATAACCTTTGTTTATCCTGGGTTGGAGGGCCGGTCGAAGGCTGAAGCGGGGACCCGATAACTGCACCCCCAAGTAGATGTAGCTGTTGACGACCTCGATTTCTTCCCCCTTGAAAAGAAAGTGGAAATTCAGGGACTTCTTCACCCCATTGAAGATTACCACTTTGGTTTTGTTCAGGTTCACCGTCAAGTGACGAAGGTCACAGAAAGCTGCGAGAGCATCAAGCTGTCTCTGCAGCCCTTCTGGGGAGGAGGCTAGGAGAACAATATCATTCACGAAAAGTAGAATGGAGATCAGAACCTGGTGAAGAAGGCACCCATCGGACTCCTGGATATGCTCCCGGAGGAAAGACTCCAGCTTGTCAATGTAAATCCCGAAAAGGGTTGGGGAAAGCAAGCATCCCTGTTTGACTCCAATGGTGTTGTGGATGAACACTGACATCCCCCCAACCGTGCAGAGACGGCCGAGTACGGACTCGTAGAGGCGCATGATAGCAGTCAGCAAAGTCGAAGAGATGGCAATCTCTCTCATTCTCTGAAAAAGGTCCTCCCTTGGGACAGAGTCTAAGGCCTTCCTGAAGTCCACAAAGCAGCAGTACACTTTGGAGGACTTAAATCGGGCCTCCTCGATCAATGCCCGGAGAGTGAAGATATGGTTGGTGGTCTGATGGTTCGGTCTGAACCCAGCTTGTCCCCCTGCCCTGATATGCTTCTGTTCAAGGAAGTTGGAAAGCCCCCCTGTGGAGGGTTGTAGCATACAACTTTGAGAAGGTGTGCCCGACCATGATCGTTCTGTAGTTGTTCGGGTCAGAGGTAGGCCCTGCTTTGTGGATAGGATAAATGATATGGTGTGACCACTCTTCAGGGAAACCATCATAAATAACCTGGTTGAAAAGATCTGCCAGATAGCCCACCAGAGGACGAAGCCCAAATTTGAGGAATTCGGCTTCGAAGCCTTCTTTGTCTGCGGCTTTGCTGCTGTTTAAGGCCCATATCGCCTCCTTGATATCTCTGTCGGAGAAAAGGTGATAGGTGGTTGGGGGGGGAGACGACCCGAGTGGGGGGTTGCCCAGGGATATCATAAAGCTTGGTGGTGTGGGAGAACATGGAGGTGGGATCGAGGTCAGTGGGGGTGGGGGACTGCCTGGAAAGGACGGTGCTCCAGAACTTCCTGGGAGAATGGAGAAGAAGATCAGAGAGAATCCATCTCTATTGGGAGATAAAGTGATGCTTTTTTCGGTGAAGCAGGTGGCGGTAGGCCAAGCGGATGGCGGGGTAAGACGGATGGAGGTGCTTGAAAGCGTGCCGGAGATCCTGGTGCAAGGACTTACACTCGTGGTCATACCCTCTGTTCATAGGACACCCTCCTGGTCTAGGTGGTGCGGCGGGGCGGGTGGAGGAGGGGAAGGACTGGAGTGCGGCTTCCCAGATTTCCGATGAGAGGCAATGGTACTTGTCGGTGGCAGACTCGAGGGAGGTGAACTGGGCTAAAGGGGGAAGCGCATGCTTGAGGGTAGAAGAGAAGACGTCAGGGTCGACTTCTTTGAACTTGAAGAGGGTGCGAGGTGGGCCCTGAAGGGGAGGGGGGGGCAGGGTGGAGGGGCTTACGGGGGATGTCGATCTGGAGGGAGAGTGAGAGGAGTGCATGATCAGCTAGGGGAATAGGGATAATAAAGAAGTGATGAATGCGTGGAATGAGATCAGGGCTGGCGAGAGCGTAGTCAACAACGTTTGCACCCCCCCCCTTGTGGGGTTGGCAAGTGAAGAAGTGGGAGGAAGGGAAGCAGGGGAGGCCGTTTAAAATGATTAACTCGTGAGACTCCCCCATCTGCAAAAGGTGCTTCCTGTATGCTGTCGAGGGGCCCAGGCTATCCTCCGAAGTACGGTGCATGTTCACTGAGATTGGATCTATCCCCCGGGTGCAGAAGATATCCTCTGTACGATCATGGATGGGAATCTGGAGGTCCCCGGTTCGGGCATTAAAGTCCCCCATGATAATGATGTCACCCAAAGTATAACATAGGCAGCCTAAAGGAACCCAAAATGATCAAACTCTCCAAAACTCTTCCTCCTCACATAAAACAGAGATATATTGAGCTTTTTCAAGAGTTTAAAGATGTGTTTGCATGGGGGTATGAGGATTTGAAATCACATGACACAAGCATTATTCAACATAAAATTCCTCTTTAGGAAAATCAGAAACTTTTCAAACAAAAATTGAGGAGAATAAACCCTGTCTTACTACCTTTAGTTGAAAAAGAGATTAAAAATATGTATGATGCTGGGATCATAGTTCCTCTTAGATACTCAGAGTGGGTTTCCAACCTTGTGTCAGTTAGGAAGAAGACCGGGGAGATTAGGCTTTGCATTGACTATAGAAATCTGAACAAAGCCTCCCTAAAGCATAACTACCCCTTGCCTAAAATGGATCACATACTTCAAAAGGTAGTTGGCTCTAAGAGAATCTCACTACTTGATGGCTTTTCCAGTTACAACCAAGTGCTAGTACTCTCAAGTGATCAACATAAAATGTAATATTCCCAGTTAGCGATAGCTAATTGGAAATATTAATTTTGATCAATTTTGCCTTATTATAGTCGGAGCATGAATAAAGTGAGTAAAATATTAATTAACTTACTTAGGATAAAACACTTTCCTAAAGTCTACATCGAAATTAAAAGAGTGGGGCCTAGTAGCCAAGTGGACAGCGCAGGAGAGGGACACAGACCACGTGGGCAGCGTGGGGCCTACCTCACGCAAATGAGAGGGATAGTGTAGGCCAAGGAGCACGTGGAGGTGGTGGGGCCTAGGGAGAGAGAGGCCCAACGTTGTAAAAGGGAGGAGAGCCCCCTCATTTGGTCATTCATGTTTATGCATATTGAGCTTGTCATTTCGACTTGGAGCACGTTGGCTGTTTAGCTTGTCTACAGTATTATTCAGTAAATCTGGTGTTTTTGTTCGGAGATCCCATCCTCAGCCCCGGGAGACTTCGAGTGCTTGCTGGGGTGAGGTATTTCCATTAGCATTTTGCAGGAGGATCAGAGATTACATTCGTGGAGGAACAAATCATTTGGACACTGCGCAATCTTGAGAGGGAGGATGCAGTCCATCTTGCGGGAGCTCCAGAGTGGCACTGTTTTGGAGGATTCAGGCCGGAGGATTGAGCAAGGGGCTAGCCCTTGCCTATTGGAGACATTTGATAGAGTGGGAGGCCATATTTTGGAGGATTGTATTCAACACCAACGTGGCCCTTGGGAGGATAGCGTAGATCCCCAAGGGAGGCATTTTCGGGGGTCGACCACTTCAGAAACGCTCTCTGGGCTTTTCTAGGTTTGGTGAGTAGAGGCCGATTCCAGAGTATCAGATTTTTCCGAGTAGGGGAGCAGCCCCAAATACTCATTTTGTTCCAGTAGCAGCAGTAGCACGGCAGTGTTCCAACATCTTGGACGCAGAGCAAAGAGCAACCATTTCCCATCGATATTCTGAGAGTATTCCTACACTTGCCTGGTGCAAGTCGAGGTGCCATCATTCTGATCACCTCTTGTACTCATTTCTATTTCTTAGTATAATAAAATGGCTTATGATTCTCTCTATTTCGTGTGTATCTGCTTCATGATCTGTTTTTAGCCTTTTATATATTGTTGTATGCTTTGTATTACTGTCTATTTCCCCTTCGGGATATTACAGTGGTATTAGAGCTCATAGACCTGGCTCAGCCTATGGAGCAAGTTGTTTATGACACCGAGAGAGAAGCCATACATTTGCTACAGGGGTAGGAAGTACCGTGACAGAGAACGTAGGTTGCAAATCACCTACGGAGAGGGTGACTACGTTCTAGTAGTGGACGCAGAGCAGGAGCAACCGATGGCAGATGATAGTGATGCGAAGAGGTTTGGGGAAATGCTCCTCAAGTCAGTACAGGATCTGTCGAGACAGATTGAGGTGATGGGACAGAGATTCACTGCTGTAGAGGCTAGACAGCGTGAAACCCCAAGGGATTTCCAGATTGGTGAGGGATCAGGCACATCCCACCATTTGCAGGAGCACAATGCCACTCAGCACATGGCATCACATGCACCCACACGTTCCACCATGCCCACTTTTCTGGCTGCAGACACAGGGGCGGGAGCACAGCAGGAGCCGGAGCCCGACCACATGGTTGATTACTTTGCTGAGTATCAGGCATATGGGCAGGAGTTTAGGGATGCCCTTTCATTTCGAGATTTTGTCCAGCTCCAGCGAGATAGCAGACCCCGCGACCATCATATGGGATACTGGCATTATCACGAGAGAGACACTCAGCATACGGTGAGCAGTTTCCATTTGCCTATGTTTGATGACTCATCAAACAGTTCGGCAAAGGCTTGGGTGGAGAAGCTGTACATATACTTCCAGCTCAACCAGATGGCAGAGATGGAGGCCATCAAGGTGGCAGCGCTGCATCTGGATGGTGAGGCCTAGGATTGGTGGTTCCACGGGATGATTACACTCGGGCATTCGACAGTGACTACATATGCCGAGTTCACTCGGAGGTTGATAGAGAGGTTTGATCGGAGGGATCCGGAGGAGCACTTTGTTGAGCTGACGAGGCTCAAACAGACCGAGAGCCCGGATACATATATCTCAGATTTCCTGAGACTTTCAGTGATGGTGCCAGATCTATCTGCGACATGGATGAATTACATGTTCATTAAGGGGCTAGCAGAGCCGCTTCGGGGATTGGTCAGATCCACTAGACCAACCACACTCCATGATGTAGTTGGCAGGACCCGAGACTTGCAAGATGTCTTACCCAGGACCAGGACGCCTTACCCCCAGAGACAGGCTTTCCAGCATAAGGGGAAGGATGTGAGGATTCCGCCTCCAAAGGGGAATCAGGGTAGAGGACAGTTGGATGATGATGCCAGGAGGGAGTTGAAGAAGAAGAGGTTGTGTTTCACTTGTCAGGAGCCGTGGGCACCAGGACACAGATGTGCTGCTGGCAAAGCACACTTTATTGAGGTCTTCTCCAAGAGCAGTGGGGAAGAGGATGAGTATGATGACGTGGAGGCAGGGGGCAGCCATGCAACACAGGATCATTTGCCACCTCCACCACCAGGAGCAAGAGGTGCAGCCTTTGCACCTTTCGGAGGGACCCTTGCAGCATTGCGAGGAGTTCCCAAGTATCTGACGCTCATTTGAGGGACAGTACCAGGGCAGCGAGTATCGGTACTGGTGGACAGTGTGGCAACCCACAACTTCATCGATGCACAGATGGTAGAGCGGAGAGGCATACCGACAGAGAGCTTCGATGGGTTTTCAGTGTTGGTCCCAGGAGATCAGACTATGCAGTGTGCCAGATATGTTCCAGAGCTGGCAGTGACGATGGGCACCTACATAGTGACTGACCACTTTTTCGTGGTTAACATATTGGATACCAATGTGGTATTGGGTATACAGTGGCTGATCACTCTAGGGAAGGTCACCACAGATTGGGAGGCCTTGGAGATGGAGTGGGATGATAAGAAGATCGGGAAGCATGAGAAGATAAGGGGCATGCACACTTATCCACTCTAGACCGTTTTAGCTCACCGGATGGAGGTAGACTTCCGGAAGGGAGACATAGAGTGGGCCGTAGAGCTGCGTGCATCAGAGGCGGGGACCACAGGGCAGACAGTTCATCTAGAGATACAGACCATCCTTGAAAGGTATGCCACGGTATTTGGGGAGATACCACCAGGACAGCCACCGGATCAGGGATTTGAGCATACGATTGAGCTAGAGCAGGGCATTCAGGCCGTCATTACCACACCCTATAGGCACCCCAAGGCCTATCGGGACGAGATTGAGCGGGCTATCCGTGAGCTGTTAGCTCTTGGACACATTCGGCCTAGCACCAGTCCTTTTGCTTCTTCGGTAGTGTTGGTGAAGAAGAAGGACGACACATTGCGAATGTGCATTGATTACAGGGCTTTGAACAAAAAGACCATGAAGAACAGGTACCCTATACCACAGATTGACGAACTAATGGATGAGTTGAGAGGGGCACAGTTCTTCTCAAAGATTGACTTGAGATCCGGGTACCACTAGATTCGCGTGAGGGAACAGGACATTTCCAAGACCGCTTTCAGGTGCCATTATGGCCATTTTGAGTTCTTAGTGATGCCCTTCGGGTAACCAACGCACCGGCCACCTTCCAGTCGTGTATGAACCACATCTTCCGCAGTCACCTGAGGAAGTTTGTGTTGGTCTTCTTTGATGATATATTGATATATAGCAGGACATGGGAGGAGCATTTCCAGCACATAGAGGCAGTGTTGTGTATTTTGGAGGAGCAACAATTTTATGCTAAGCTCTCCAAGTGTGAGTTTGGGTTGACGGAGATGCTATACTTGGGACACATTATAGGGTTGGATGGAGTGAGGGTCCACGAGGAGAAGATCAGGGCCATTAGGGATTGGCCAGAGCCGAAAAACGTGACAGAACTTCGGGGGTTTGTAGGTATCTGCACCTACTACAGGAAGTTCGTCAAGAGTTTCTCTCAGCTTGCTGCACCCCTTATAGATCTGACGAAGAAGGGGGCATTCAGTTGGACAGATACAGTGTAGCGGGCCTTTGACAGGCTCAAGGAGGTGATGAGCAGCTGTCTAGTGCTTGCATTGCTAGACTTCACGCAGCCATTTGTTCTGGAGTGTGATGCATCAGGAGAGGGGATCGGCGCAGTGTTGATGTAGGCAGGCCACCCTATAGCTTTTGAGAGCCGGAAACTCCTTCCACATGAGCGGTTGTATGCCATATACGACAAGGAGATGCTGGCCATCATGCATGCATTGGCAAAATTCCGGCAGTACTTGGTAGGTAACAGGTTCAGGGTGAGGACTGACCACAACAGCCTCAGGTTCTTCTTAGAGCAGAAGCAGCCACAGGAGAGGCAGCAGAAGTGGGTCAGCAAGATCCAGCCCTACGACTTTGACATCGAGTATGTCAAAGGGAAGAACAATGTGGTGGTTGATGCACTTTCATGCAGACCAGCCACGTTGTCTCTGATGAGCTTGGACGCAGATTGGAGGGCTCGACTATTGGTGGAGTACTCCAAAGACAGGTTTGCTTGTGAGGTTTTGGATGGACAAGTGACAGATGATAGATACAGGGTGATGGATGAGATCATCTACTACAGGGACAAGATCTTCTTGACTGAGGGCTCTCAGCTCAAGAAGAAGATATTGCAGGCTTCTCACAATTCACCATTGTCTAGCCACCAGGGGTTTACCAAAACCTACAGGGCCATCAGGGAGAGGTTCTCATGGAAGGGCCTCAAGGAGGATGTACTCCAGCATGTCAGGGAGTGCGAGGTTTGTCAGTGCAACAAGGGGGAGATGAACCATCCAGCAGGTTTGTTGCAGCCTCTTCCCATTCCAGAAGGGAAATGGGAGAGTATTTTGATGGACTTGATCACAGGGTTGCCCATGGTGCAGGGCAAGGACTGTATATTTGTCGTCGTTGATCGACTGACGAAATATGCACATTTTTTTTCCATATCCGCACATTATACAGCAGCACAGGTGGCGGAGCTGTTCTTCAGGGATATCTTCAGATTACATGGTCTTCCCAAGATCATTGTCAGTGACAGAGATAGCCACTTCATGGGCGGATTTTGGCAAGAGCTTTTCCGGCTGGTGGGGACAGAGTTGACACCGAGCACCAGCTACCACCCACAGACAGATGGGCAGACAGAGATAGTTAACAAGTGGCTGGAGGGCTACTTGCGTAACTATGTCAGTGGACAGTAGAGAGCATGGCTGAAGTGGTTGCACCTAGGAGAGTACTGCTACAACAACACACATCACATGTCTATTGGTATGTCTTCGTTCTATGCATTATATGGCTATCATGCTTTATCTTTTGTTGATGTGATGTTTAGTGCCAGCAAGGCTCCGAGATCCAAGGATTGGATCCAAGAGAGTTAGGACATCCTCCGAGCTCTCAAGGATAACATGGCTACAGTGCAGAACCAGCAGAAGCTGTATGCTGACAGGGGTCGGATGGAGAGACAGTTTGAGGTAGGGGACTTGGTATACCTACGTTTGTAGCCATACCGACAGTCAACTCTGAAGCAGAAGGGAGCTGAGAAGCTCAAGCCCCATTTTTATGGGCCTTACAGGGTGATACGTAGGGTTGGGCAGGTTGCTTATGAGTTGGAGCTACCCCAAGGCAGCAAGATTCATAACATCTTTCACATATTGTGCCTGAAGAAGGCATTGGGATAGCAGGTGACAGTGAAAGAGGAGCTTCCGCCTACGGATGATGAGGGGCATTTGGTGCTACAGCCGGAGGCCATTATTGATACCAGGGAGAGGCAGTTGCGGAGCAGGAAAGTTCGTGAATTCTTAGTGAGGTGGAAGAATTTTCTGGATGAGGATGCCACTTGGGAGAGTGAGAAGATCTTGCAGCATCCATCACTACAGTTGCTTGGGGTCAAGCAACATTTTGCCGGGGGAGACTGTAATATTCCCAATTAGCGATAGCTAATTGGAAATATTAATTTTGATCAATTTTGCCTTATTATAGTCGGAGCATGAATAAAGTGAGTAAAATATTAATTAACTCACTTAGGATAAAACACTTTCCTAAAGTCCACATCGAAATTAAAAGAGTGGGGCCTAGTAGCCAAGTGGATAGTGCATGAGAGGGATGCAGAGCATGTGGGCAACGTGGGGCCTACCTCACGCAGATGAGAGGGACAGCGTGGGCCAAGGAGCACATGGAGGTGGTGGGGCCTAGGGAGAGAGAGGCCCAACGTTATAAAAGGGAGGAGAGCCCCCTCATTTGGTCATTCATGTTTATGCATATTGAGCTTGTCATTTCGACTTGGAGCACGCTGGCTGTTTAGCTTGTCTGTAGTACTGTTTAGTACATCGGGTGTCTCCGTTTGGAGATCCCACCCTTAGCCTCGGGAGACTTCGAGTGCTTGCTCGAGTGAGGTATTTCCATCAGCATTTTGCAGGAGGATCAGGGATTGCATTCGTGGAGGAGCAGAGCATTTGGAGACTGCGCAGTCTTGAGAGGGAGTATGCAGTCCATCTTGGGGGAGCTTCGGAGTGGCACCGTTTTGGAGGATTCAGGTCGGAGGATTGAGCAAGGGGCCAGCCCTTGCCTATTGGAGACATTTGGCAGAGCGGGAGGCCATATTTTGGAGGATTGCATTTAGCACCAACGTGGCCCTTGGGAGGATAGCGTAGATCCCCAAGGGAGACATTTTCAGGGGTTGACCACTTTAGAAACGCTCTCTAGGCTTTTCTGGGTTTGGTGAGTAGAGGCCGATTCCAGAGTATCAGATTTTTCCAAGTAGGGGAGCAGCCCCAAATACTCATTTTGTTCCAGCAGCAACAGCAGCACGACAGTATTCCAGCAGCTTGGACGCAGAGCAGAGAGCAACCATTTCGCGTCGATATTCTGAGAGTATTCCTATACTTGCCTGGTGCAAGTCGAGGTGCCATCATTCTGATCACCTCTTGTACTCATTTCTATTTCTCAGTATAATAAAATGGCTTATGATTCTCTCTATTTCGTGTGTATCTGCTTCATGATCTGTTTCTAGCATTTTATATATTGTTGTATGCTTTGTATTACTGTCTATTTCTCCTTCGGAATATTACATAAAACTGCTTTCACCACACCTTGGGGTACATTCATGTATGTTAAAATTCCATTTGAGTTGATGAATGCAGGGGCTACTTTCCAAAGGGCCATGGACATAGTTTTTTCAGAATACATAGGCTACTTCATAGTCATTTACCTAGATGACATCACTGTTTACTCTAAGACTGATAAAGAGCACTTAATCCACTTGAGGAAAGTTTTTGAAAAGTGTAGGAAGTATGGCCTATCCTTGAATCCCAAGAAAACATTGTTTGGTCTCCAGGAAGGAAAACTCCTAGGCCACATCATTTTTGAAGAAAGAATCAAAATAGACCCCAAAATGATTGAAGACATATTGAAAATCAACGATCCTAGAAACATCAAAGAGTTGCAATCCTTCATTGGGAAGATCAACTTCTTGAGGAGGTTCATCCCCAACCTTGCTGGGCTTTTGAGAAATATTACAAACATGCTAAAAGGAGAGATAGGGGTTAAATGGACCTTGGAAGCTAAACAATCTTTTGAACTGGTTAAACTAGCACTCACCCAAACATCGGTTCTAATCAATCCCGATTTTATCAAAGGCTTCTACATTTTCTCATTTGCATCTGAACATACCATTGCTACAGTGTTATTGCAACAGAACATGATGGGGCAAGAACAATCCATAGCCTTTTTCAGCAAAGCCCTTAGAGATGCTCCTTTAAAGTACAATATCATGGAGAAACAAGCCTTTGCCTTGATTAAGGCATTGAAAGACTTTAGAGTTTATATCCTACATTCTCATATCATTGCTTTTGTTCCACACACAGTTGTCAAAGACATTTTCAATCAGGATCCTGATGGTAAAAGGGGAAAGTTGATTGCTATTATTTTAGAATATGACTTAGAAATCAGACCCACTAAACTGGTTAAAGGACAAGGACTTGCAAAACTTATGGCTGAATCAAATTTCATAGCATTAGATATGAATATGGTTGATGTTTTAGAAGAACAAGAAGAATGCAAAACTCTCCATGTTGAAGAAGTATCTCTGAATTCATCTTGGTATGCTGATATCCTATATGTGCTTTTCTATCTTAATGCTCCTCCTACATTATCAAATACCAAAGCTAGATTCCTAAAACAAAAAACTTTGAAATTCTGCATTTTAGATGGGGTGTTATATTGGAAGAATTCTGTAGGCATTTTGCTTAAATGTTTGCTTGATGATGATGCAGATAAAATCATGCATGAGCTACATGAGGGAGAATGTGGAGGTCACATTTACTGGAAAACTACAGCTAACAAAATCCTTAGAGCTGGCTACTATTGGCCCACCCTTTTTCCTGACACCCACAAATTGGTCATGACTTGCCATAAGTGCCAAATTGGCAAGAGAAAACTCTTATCTTTGCCTTTGCATCACATTACTGTTGAAGCTCCTTTTCAACAATGGGGTTTAGACTTCATTGGAGAGATTCACCCCACCTCATCTGCCCAACACAAGTGGATCCTCACTGCTACTAATTACTTCACCAAGTGGATAGAAGCCATCCCCTCTAGAAATGCCACCGACTCGGTCATTATCAAATTTCTTGAGACAAACATCCTGTCTAGATTTGGTTGCCCTAGAAATATCATCACAGATAATGCTGTTGCCTTTACATCCAAAATAATGGTCGACTTTTGTTATAAATATCACATCACATTAGGACATTCCACAGCTTGTTACCCTCAAGGTAATGGGATAGCTGAGTCCACTAACAAAAGCTTGGTCAATATCATCAAAAAGCTTTTGGAACAAAATAAAAAAGCATGGCATGGCAAGCTAGTACATGCACTATGGGCTGATAGACTAACCACCAAGAAATCAACTGTTATGTCTCCCTATCACCTAGTGTATGGCATGGATGCCATTTTCCCAACATCCTTGGGAGTCCCGGTGATAAAGCTTTTCCAAGAAGTGTAATCAGAAGAGAACGACATGCAAAGGAGGCTGAACCAAACCATTCATTTACAAAAGACAAGAGAGGAGGTTTACAAAAGGACTCAAGTGGTGCAGGAAAACATAAATAAAATCTTTTATAGAAGAACTAAAGACAACAATTTCCACATTGGAGACACAATGCTGAATGGGATTCCAAGAGGGAGGACAAAGGTAAACATGGCAAACTTGAGAATTTATGGAAAGATCCTTATCTCATTCAGTCAGTTAGAGGTCATAATGCTTTCTTTTTACAAGAACTAAATGGAGAAGAATTATTTAGAGGCCCTGTCAATGGCAGGATGCTCAAACACTATTTCTGTCAAGAGTCCTAGTTTCAAAATTTCATTCATTGTACATAACATTGCATGATGAGAGATCATAAAAAGCAAAAATAAAAAAACAAATAAAGTAGGAAAAAGAGGGCATATTTGAAAAAGAAGTACAGCCCCATACCAAAAAAATAGCAATGCTGAAAGTGTGCAAGCCTAAATGCCACTACTTGTTCAGTCATCTAACCTAATCATGGCTGAACATATTTTCAATTTATTGCTGATAGGTTAGTGAAAAAGAAATTGTCAAAACATCTAAACTTGATTTGTCAGTAGGAATAGATTAGGAATGAAGAATACTGGTTCCACATGCTCAAATCCGAACCAAAGAGGAAGATGGAGATGCTGTAATATTCCTAATTAGCACCGCTAATTGGAATATTTGATTTTTGTATAGTTTTGCCGACTATAGCTAAATTAATAAATAAAAGTGAGAAAGAGGGGGTCAACTCACTTTAATAAAATAAAATGCTTCCTAGTAGAGTAACGTTGTAACTTAAAGGAAAGCCTTGGGGGTCCACACTTTACATGAGAGAGGCCTCACATAGACTCTAGAGGTAACTGCGCAGGTCAAGGAGGAACTCAAGGACGCAGTTAGGGTTTTGAGGGAGCTAGCACTATAAAAAGGTGGGGGTTTCACTCCATTTGGCATTATTGATATGTTATTGATATTGAGAGCTAGACTTCTGTCTACTTCAGCACGCCGGTTGTTTAGTCGGTCTGCAGCACTGTTTAGTGCGAACTGAGTGTCTCCGGTCGGAGATCTCACCCTTGGCTCCGGGGGACTTCGAGTGCCTGCTCGAGCAAGGTATTTCCTTCAGTTTCTATAGGTGGTTTGCGGTGGATTTTCGGGTGGACGTTGCAGAGGAGTTGGTCTCTTGGAGTGACTGCGCAGTCCAGGAGAGAGGACGCAGTTTCAGCAGGGAGGACGCAGTCTTTGTTGAGCAGCGTTGTTGTGTGGTGATTTGGCAGTGGTTTCAGCGTTTTTCAGCCTTGAGGAGGTTGCCATTTCAGCCGGAGGTTTGCAGGAGGATTCAGGCCCTTTTCTCAGCGTGTTCCTTGAGCTTCTGCGCTGTTCCTGGAGGCACAGCGTTTTTGTAGGAGGAGGGTTTCTGGGGGTGATTTTCGGAGGTGGTCCGTTTGGTATATGGTTTCTGGGTTTTGTCCGGAGCAGCGAGTATAGGTGATCTGTAGATTTTTAGCTCATTCCGGCGAGGGGATCAGCCTCTAGTTCCAGTTCTTTCCAGGAGCAGCAGTTTACGGCAGTTTCTCCAGTCAGCTAGGACGCAGTCTCTGTTGCAGCCATTTCTTATTCTGAGAGGGTCTCCACTTGCCTAGAGCAAGGATAGGTGCACTAATTCTGATTATCTTTGTACCCATATACATATATTCTCAGATTAATAAAATGGCTTAGTGTTCTGGTATTTTCTGTGTATTTGTTCCATATTCTAGTTCCGGCATTTTGTCCTATATAGCTGCTTGTTGTTTTTCTGTGTATTACTGTTTATTTCCCGTTGGGGATATTACAGTGGTATCAGAGCATAATTCTGGCTCAGCCTGTGGTCTATGACATCGGGAAAGAGATCATACAGAGCAATAGCAGTTGCAATACCAAAAACGCAATTGGAAAAAGGGCCAAAATATAAAGGGTCAAATTTTGAAGTTTGGAATTAGAAGAAACGTTTTCTGGGTTTTTTTGGGTTTTGGGCAAGGATCACCTTCCCAAATTCCTGGAATTTTCTGAGTAGTTTTCAGTGGGTAAATCGGGGGTCGAAGTTAAGCAGTAGTATGGTTTTGCAGCAGCCGTGCAGTTTCTGAGGAGCCTGTAGGCACCTAGCAGAAAATGCCAATGGCAGACAGAGAGAGGAAATTGGATGCACTCCTCCGTCACGTGCAGGAGGTGTCACAGAGACTCACTGCGCTGGAGGTTAGGCAGCGGGAAACCCCAAGGGGATTTCGGATTGGTGAGGGATCGTGCACATCCCACCATTTGCCGGAGCATGATGCCACTCAGCATATGGCATCACATACACCCACACGCCCTACCATGCCCACTTTTCTGGATGAAGACGCAGGGACAGCAGTGCAGCGAGAGATAGATCCGGGTCGGATGGCTGACCTTTTTGCAGAGTACCAGGCTTACGGACCGGCGTTCATGGATTCTATCACCTTCAGAGGCTATATCCAGTTCCAGTATGGCATTAGACTCCGCGATCATCACCGGGGGCACCGACATCATCATGGTGGAGACTACCACCGCACAGCGAGCAGAGATTATGTTCAGCTCCAGCGTGATAGTAGACCTCACAACTTTCACAGAGGGAACAAGCACTCACATGATAGGGGCTTACATCGCACAGTGGACAGATTCCATCTACCGACATTTGATGGGTCATCCAGGCGCTCAGAAAAAGCTTGGGTGGACAAGTTGGATGCCTCTTTCCAGCTTGACCGAGTATCGGAGAGGGAAACCATTAAAATGGTTACCTCGCACTTGGAGGATGAGGGCACATAGGATTGCAGGGAGTTCGAGGATACACCTAGTGTGACATAGGACTCACCATCATTAGAGACCTCCTTGACCGTGTCGGATGATATCGTAGTGGGGAAGGTAGAGCCTACCCCAGTAGAGCCATCCATTGAGGTGATGACTGGAGCCACGTTCGAGTCTTCAGGGGGTAGCAACACACGACAGATGGGTGAGGCATTAGGAGATATATCCACCTTCGAGGAGGCACCAGCCGGAACAGAGGTATTGGATGACGGTCGCATACAGCGGTATCATCGGCTTCGGGCGGACCTTCGAGTTTTGAGAGAGAAGGCCACGTCAGTACGGGAGACCATTTTTGTTAAATTTGGACAACTAGGTCCAAACTCCATATTAAGATGCTCAGATTAAGAGGCTAATATTTTTGTTGGATTCCTCTTTCTGAGAGGTGTAAAATCCATATAAAATATGTCTTAATCCGATGAGCAGAACTTATATTTTTAATTTATTATTTTTAATAAATTATATGTGCAAGGTCGGCCAGTTTTGTAATGTAGGCTCGCATGCCCAACAGATGTGTCACACACCCTCATGATGGATATATATACAGAAAAAGTTGGAGAGATTTTCATCATCATCACAACTCACATCTTCCTCTCTCATCAAGGAGTACGAGCTACCAAGAAGGACGAATTTAATCCACACGTGTGAAGGACGAAGAGGACAAACTGTACGGTCAAGCTGAAGTACGGATTTGCTGCTGCTAGGGTTTCACTGAAACTTTGACCAGCGTTGACTTTGGTCAACGCTTGGTCCAAACAAGTTGAAAATTGGTGGAAGGTTCGATTTATGAAGGCCGTACTACCTGGCACAAAAATCGAGGTCAAAGGGTTGACCGTTTTGCTGCTGCGTTGACTTTTAGCTTGCTGCCCCTGCGTTGACTTTTCAGGACAGCGTTGACTTTTGCATAGTTGACTTGGGTTGACTCATCTACTGATTGGAGGGTTGTTGTGACACATGCTGGGCTGGCTGACCAAAGGAGACTTTGCTGGTTGAAGCATCCTGTTGACCGCCGAAACGAATACACACATTTTCCTGTTTCTGATTTGTCTTCTGTAAGATCTACTTATATGTTCTATCTGCATTTTGCTTACCTACTTGTATGATTGCTGAAAGAAAAGTGAAATTGCTACTAGCATAGAACATCTACAAAACTTTACATGGTATCGGAGCTGAGGTGAAGACAAACTCAATCTATAGCAATCATCATCAAAGGAAATGGGTTCCACTAGTCTTGAATTCAAGGAGAATGACAAGCTGACTGGAAGTGATGACTTCCATCCCTGGAAGATGATATTAGATCTCAAATTAGAAGATCATGATCTCCTGGATCATGTGACAGGGAGGATTCAAGAACCTCCATCCAATGCCTCTGCTGCTGTTAGAAACAAGTATATGAAGGGAGAAATCAAAGCAAAGCTGCTGATCAGGGAATCCATAAATAAGAGTCTGGTTGCCTACATATCTGAACTAGGCACATCCAAGGAGATGTATGACAAATTGTTACTTATGTTTCAAGTAAACAATGTGAACCAAGTGCTATTCCTCAAGAACAAGTTGAAGAATATGAAGAAGGGCCGAGATGAGTCTGTTCAAACTTTCTTTCTGAAGTTGACCGAAACCAGGAACCATCTGCTAGCTATTGGGGAGACAATAGCTGATCGTGAGATGGTTCTCACCGCACTTGGAGGACTTCCATATGAATGGCAAGTATTCACAACTACCATTCTCAACAATAATACCATTTCTAACTTTGATGAGCTTCTGTCAAGATGTATGCAAGAAGAAACAAGGATGAAGGAATTTGATAATGAAAGAAATGCTGCCTATGGTGCTCATTCCCGAAAGAAGAACTCTGGTGGTTCTAAGGACAAAAGAAGGACAAAGACTCAAGAGAAGAAGGGTAAATGTTTCACCTGCCATAGGCCTGGACACTATGCTAGAGAATGCACCTTCAAGGAGGATTCCCCCGATAGTGACGATAACAACAACAACCCAAGGAATGGGAATCAAAGAAATGACAAATCCAAAGGAAAGAGGAAGGCTCACTTTGGAGGAAACAATCAACCTTCTAAGAGGTCCAGAAATACCAGGTATGAGGAGTCTAATGTTGTTGATAAAAGAAATGAGTATATTCTGGTATCTGCTCTCTCAGCTGCATCTCTGCCCGACACGATGGATGTCTGGCTAATTGATAGTGGTGCCTCCAGACATATCACCGGATTCAAGGAAGCATTTTCTGACATGGTTGAAAGGGATACTAATCTAGAAATTATCCTTGGGGATAATGCCACTTATCCTGCGAAAAGGACCGGGACTGTGACCCTCCACTTGTCCCAAGGACAAGTCCTCCGTTTGCAAGATGTACTCTATGTACCCAAATTGAAGAAGAATCTTGTGTCTGTATCTGCCCTGGAAGACAAAGGATTCAACGTTACTTTCTCTAATGGAAAGGTGCTCATGTGGAAGAAGAGCTTCAAGGAAGCTATCTCAATTGGTTCTAGGGTTGGTACACTCTATCAGGTTGGAGGGAGTCCGGTGGGAGCTATGACTTGTGATACTATCCGACAAACCGAACTATGGCACCGAAGATTTGGAAAGCCCTTCCCGAAGCAAGGAAGGTGTATGTAAGGGCTGTGCTGAAGAATATAACATAACAAGGGGACCTTCTTTCCCCTCAAGTGTCACAAAGAAATCTGAGATATTGCAACTGGTCCATTCTGATCTTTCTGGTATGTTGCCTGTAACATCCCTGGAGGGATGTTCTTACTATATGACATTTACTGATGACTTCTCTCGCAAAACCTGGATCTTTTGAGGAAGCCATCAAGCATCAAGTCTGGAAGGATGCTATGCATGAAGAATATGAGTCTATTATGAAGAATGATGTCTGGGATGTGGTCCCGAGACCGAAGGACAAATCTGTTGTCACTGCGGAATGGCTCTACAAAATCAAACATGGATCTCATGGGAGTGCTGAAAAGTTTAAGGCAAGGTTTGTTGCCCGTGGCTTCTCTCAAAAGGAAGGAATTGACTATGACGATATATTTGCACCTGTGGCACGATATACCACCATCCGATCAATCATAGCCCTTGCTGCTACACAAGGATGAAGTCTTCATCAGATGGATGTCCAGACCGCTTTTCTGCATGGTGCAATAAAGGAAGAGGTGTATGTGGAACAACCTCTGAGATTTGAAGTTCAAGATCGAGACACTTATGTCTGCAGGTTGAAGAAAGCCCTCTATGGGTTAAAGCAAGCACCCAGAGCTTGGTACGAGAGGATGGATAGTTACTTGATGAAGCCGGGCTTCACTCGAAGCAATGCTGATCCGAACCTATACTTCAAGGTTGTGAAAGAGAAGCCTCTCATTCTAGTGCTGTATGTGGATGACCTCTTCCTGACTGGAGATGACCCTCTCATTCATCAATGTAAGAGGGAGCTTGCTGCCGAATTCGAGATGAAGGATCTAGGACTGATGCACTATTTCCTAGGCCTGGAGGTCTGGCAGAGACCTGGCGAGATTTTCCTTTCTCAAGGAAAATATATTGTGAAGCTTCTGGAAAGATTTGGAATGGTGGACTGTAAGTCCGTGTCGACACCAATGGAACTCAACTTTAAGAAGTTGAGGAGCAACGTTGCTGGGCCCGTCCTACTGAGTATCGTGAACTCATAAGGACCCTGATGTTCTCAATGAACACTTGTTCAAACATATGCTGTGCAGTGAACACTTTGAGTCAACACATGGTTGATCATAACATTCACTGGGTTGGTGCCAAGAAACTCTTGAGATATCTCTGAGGCACGACAGACCATGGGCTGAGATACACTGCCGAGAGTATGACACTCCGTGGATATACTGATGCCGATTGGGCTGGCAGTGTGGTGGATCGCAAGAGCACATCTGGATGCTACTTCACATGTAGATCTGCTTCGGGCAGGAATCTAAAGTCGGTAGCCTTGAGCACCGCTGAGGCCGAATACATTGTAATATGTATGGCCTGTTGTGAAGTCACTTGGTTGCGAAAGCTCTTCTGTGAGCTATTCGAGCATGTGCTAGATGCCACTGTTATCCTTTGTGATAACCAGAGGGGGATTCATTTGTCATAGAATCCTAGGTTCCACGATTGATCCAAGTTTGTTGATGGCTGGTACCACTTTATCTGGGATATGGTACAGCGAGGCGCCGTAAGGCTCGATCATATAGGAACTGATGAGCAGGTCGCAGATATTCTCACTATGCCCTTGGGGAAGGTCATGTTCCTCACCTTCCGTGAGAATCTTGGTATCATGGAACGACCCTATTCTGAGGGTCCTGTTGGACGATGAGCTCTGGGAGCTCTGGGGGGGCTTTGGGGAGAGCTTCTCGGAGCTATGGGCAACCACAAGGCTAGGCTTGCCAAACCTTGTTGGTGTGCTTGGACCCCACCGTTGTGATTTTGAGTTGGTTCACCTCTCATTTTCTGTGCCCCGTATGCATCCTACCCATTGAGTTCAGGGCTCATGGGAAGTACCTCTCATTTGGCCAATGAGGTGTGGAAAAGTTAGAGACTATTAGCAAAAGACTGATGGACGCATCAGAGATTGCCGTACTCTCTATCTAGGATGGCACGGTCCAACCACTTGATCTGGGATCAAGATTTGTGAGGTCTGGGACCTCTGGACTGACTATGTCAGTCAGGGGATGATGTCTTTGTGACTAACCCACTTCTGTTCTGAAATAAAGAAGCCAGCAAAGCAAGTTTCGGCGGGATGACGCACGATGTTGATTGCACTAATAGATGGAGTTCTCCCTAGTTGAGAGGGAGTGTTAAATTTGGACATCTAGGTCCAAACTCCATATTAAGATGCTCAGATTAAGAGGCTAATATTTTTGTTGGATTCCTCTTTCTGAGAGGTGTAAAATCCATATAAAATATGTCTTAATCCGATGAGCAGAACTTATATTTTGAATTTATTATTTTTAATAAATTATATGTGCAAGGTTGGCCAGTTTTGTAATGTAGGCTCGCATGCCCAACAGATGTGTCACACACCCTCATGATGGATATATATACAGGAAAAGTTGGAGAGATTTTCATCATCATCACAACTCACATCTTCCTCTCTCATCAAGGAGTACGAGCTACCAAGAAGGACGAGTTTAATCCACACGTGTGAAGGACAAAGAGGACAAACCGTACAGCTGAGCTGCAGTACGATTTTCTGCTGCTAGGGTTTCGCTGTAAGTTTGACCAGCGTTGACTTTGGTCAACGCATGGTCCAAACAAGCTGAAAATTGGTGGAAGGTTCGATTTATGAAGGCCGTACTACCTGGCACAAAAATCGAGGTCAAAGGGTTGACCGTTTTGCTGCGTTGACTTTTAGCTTGCTGCCCCTGCGTTGACTTTTCAGGACAGCGTTGACTTTTGCAGAGTTGACTTGGGTTGACTCATCTACTGATTGGAGGGTTGTTGTGACACATGCTGGGCTGGCTGACCAAAGGAGACTCTGCTGGTTGAAGCATCCTGTTGACCGCCGAAACGAATACACACATTTTTCCTGTTTCTGATTTGTCTTCTGTAAGATCTACTTATATGTTCTATCTGCATTTTGCTTAACTACTTGTATGATTGCTGAAAGAAAAGTGAAATTGCTACTAGCATAGAACATCTACAAAACTTTACAATTTTGTTGCAGGACCAGGAGCTGGAGGGTATGAGAGCGACTTGTGCCAAGTCGGCGGCCAAGTTGGTCCGCATTGGGGAACAGCTGGATTCCCTGATGGTACAACCAGAGGGCACGTTGGAGTGTCAGATCATTCCCCTTCAGGCATGCATGGATGAGGCTAGCAGTGTTGTTGGGTCATCTCTTTCCGTTGGAGAGAGAGGCAGAGCCACCTAGTCAGATCTCATATGTTGACTTGGATAGCGGTATGAGACGATCAGAGTTGCACAGGGTACATCATCCACATGTTGAGGTTGGATGGCGAGAGATTTTGAGTTGGTACTCGGTGGAGCGGGCTATGGAGATAGTGATGGATCCGAGTGTAGCTCAGCAGGATTTTCTATGCATGGGGAATACAGGAACCCCAGATGGGCATTGGGATCCAGGAGGGATCACCTACCGTTTCCCAGGCAGGTCGGCTGACTATGTCTTGGAGAGTACAGTTGGCCTAGCAGTAGAGCATGTGCAGTTTCGGTCAGCTCCAGTGGCCAACCAGTTTATGGGCAGACCCCCTAGGTTGTCTTGGCATGACATTCATACACGGGGTCACGGGGTGGTCAGCGCACCTTGGCAGGAGCTTGTCGGAGGAGGTGGCATTGGCAGGCCACCAGATGGCACCTTGTATGGGGCCAAGGATTCTTCACCTTTGTGTGGGGCACAGAGGACGCAGCGGAGCCGAGCACTGGTGGTAACACTACTGACACAGGGGGAGATTCACTTCTCGGACCCCTTGAGGAGTATTTGGAGTGATGATCCTTTCGTCGGCAGGTATAGTGATGCGACGGTGGAGACGATGTTACCAATTGGTGGTAGTCGGACAGGTAGAGGCACAGCTCTAGGACATCACATCCAGGGATGTGTGGGAGCCTCTAGCATTGAGCGGTGGATTGCCGGTGGACATGGAGTAGCATGGTGGTGTACCATAGTGTGTGGGACTGCATTGTGGAGTAGGAGTATCCTACATCACATTGAGAGCATGCGGAGAGTGACCGATGCCTGGACACAGTCAGGGCATGAGACGGTACAGGGTGCTACAGCAGCATCACATGGTATCCAGCAGCATACCGAGGTATGCCTCAGTGTGCAGTGGCACGTTGAGGAGTGTATGGATGATCAGTGGTATGCGAGGGCATACGGTGCTACACGGCAGGGTCTTAGAGCATTGCTTCCAGAGAGACTCATGGACAGGGACACTGGGCTTACCTTTGGGGGTATTTCACCCAGGATCGATGGAGAGACAGAGGAGCGGTACTTGGCAGTATCTGTGGGGACTCACACACCTGACTCGCTTCGACATCACTCACTGGTACAGTTGATTATGTTTTCGATCTTTGGCACTTTGGGCGTGAGCAGCAGGGTATGCGAGGTTCACCCAAGATATTTGGATGACACTCAGTACACTAGACGAGAGACTTCTCAGCAGTGGCACTGGGTTGGTGTACTAGTTGACAGCCACAGGTTGGGGGATGAGATGATCCTTTGCAGAGGTGGTGCATCAGTCATCACTGAGCCTATGCTTGGGGAGCAGGTCATGAGGGAGACATGCATCATTTTTTCTTCAGGGCATGCCGAGATCATGCATGAGCAGAGGATACGGGGTACAGTAGAGGTAGTATCCCAGTATGTGTCTGGGCTCCAAACACTGTATCGTCACTTTGTTGAGAGGGTGGATGGCATGTTCGATGCAGATGAGATGGCGGAGGTAGAACAGGAAGGCATTCCTTCTGTATGCCAGGGTGAGGACTCCTTTCCACATGAGTCCATAGGATCAGTTGAGGTCGCTTTTGGGGAGCGAGGGCAGTCATGCATGGATGGTGACAGTAGACTGGAGCTATATTCTAGTGTCCAGGGTGAGCAGTCATGGGACTCGGCGAGAGATACTCTGGGTGAAGAGTCACTTGTGACAATTCAGCTAGAGCAGCAGGTGATGGAGCCTGAGTCGACAGAGGAGGGCACTACTCACATCAGGCATGATATTCCTTTGAGAGAGAGCTAGATGGGCACTCACATCGAGTCTGTGGTGGATATGCAGCTAACCGCGGGGTCAGCCATTGAGGAGGAGCAGTCGGCTGCATTGACATCGAGTACGGTGACAGCTGTTGTAGATCCATATCCTCTGGAGGTGTTGGAGGTTGATGGGATTGTTTTGCAGGGGACTAGTAGACAGCAGGAGCTGTTGGATATGTTGGAGCATCCATCTTTGGGTCGACGCTGGGATGAAGCGCAGACAGATGTACTTGCAGTCAGCAGAGCTGCAGTGTTTTTAGTGGGTAGCTCTCTCCAGGAGTGCATCGATGGAGTTTGCAGCATACCTTGCCCACTTTTGCCCATCATAGAGAGAGGGGCTTCCTTCTACAGGCAGCTTCCATTGACAGACAGGGTAGGGCAGTGGGAGATGATTACGGGTTGGCGGCAACCTTCCAGGCATGTTCCACATGCAGTTGTTGTTGCTACATCAGATGCTTCCTCCAGGATGGACTGGCGGGAGATCATGAGTTGGTACCCTCTTGATGGTACGGTACTCTTCGTAGGGAGCACAGCGGAGCAGGGGCCCTTGGACATAGTAGATGTTACAGATCCCAGTTGGCAAGAGGGCACCGATTCTCATTACTTCAGGACTCCTTCCCAATGTCAGGGGAGCAGGATCAGCATGGGATTGAGTCAGGACGTGGATTGGAGAGAGGTGATGAGTTGGTATGCGGTTGGAGAGGCAGCATATGCAGTTACAGGTACATCACAGCAGGAGCCCGAGAGCATTGATGCTTGTTGGTGGTCTTCACCTCTTAGAGCATTGGTCATAGCCAGAGGCAGTGCACAGTCCGAGCCGTGGGACTTGTGCGATTATTGGCCACGGTGGCGATGGGATCCAGGAGGATTATTGGTTGGCTGGTACTGTGAGAGGTCACTTTGGGATCCTGGCATTGAGATATCCCTTCGTATCAGGGTGATGCAGAGGTCAGAGAGGTTTCAGTGGGACCCAGGCACATTTTGCAGTATCGGTGGGGAGCATCAGCTAGAGAGTAGGCTTGTTCAAGCGTTGCTTGAGGACAAGCAATTTTTGTCGGATGAGGATGCCACTTGGGAGAGCGAGCAGATTTTACAACATCCATCACTTCAGTTGCTTGAGGACAAGCAACGTTTTGCCGGGGGAGACTGTAATATTCCTAATTAGCACCGCTAATTGGAATATTTGATTTTTGTATAGTTTTGCCGACTATAGTTAATTAATAAATAAAAGTAAGAGAAGGGGTCTAACTCACTTAAATAAAATAAAGTGTTTCCCTAGTAGAGGCAACGTTGTAACTTAAAGGGGAAAGCCTTGGGGGTCCACACACACATGAGAGAGGCCTCACATAGACTCCTAAGGTAACTACGCAGGTCAAGGAGGAACTCAAGGACGCAGTTAGGGTTTTGAGGGAGCTAGCACTATAAAAGGTGGGGGTTTCACTCCATTTGGCATTATTGATATGTTATTGATATTGAGAGCTAGACTTCTATCTACTTCAGCACGCCGGTTGTTTAGTCGGTCTGCAGCACTGTTTAGTGCGAACTGAGTGTCTCCGGTCGGAGATCTCACCCTTGGCTCCGGGGGACTTCGAGTGCCTGCTCGAGCAAGGTATTTCCTTCAGTTTCTATAGGTGGTTTGCGGTGGATTTTCGGGTGGACGTTGCAGAGGAGTTGGTCTCTTGGAGTGACTGCGCAGTCCAGGAGAGAGGACGCAGTTTCAGCAGGGAGGACGCAGTCTTTGTTGAGCAGCGTTGTTGTGTGGTGATTTGGCAGTGGTTTCAGCGTTTTTCAGCCTCGAGGAGGTTGCCATTTCAGTCGGAGGTTTTGCAGGAGGATTCAGGCCCTTTTCTCAGCGTGTTCCTTGAGCTTCTGCGCTGTTCCTGGGGGCACAGCGTTTTTGTAGGAGGAGGGTTTCTGGGGGTGATTTTCGAAAGTGGTCCGTTTGGTCTATGATTTCTGGGTTTTGTCCGGAGCAGCGAGTACAGGTGATCTGTAGATTTTTAGCTCATTCCGGCGAGGGGATCAGCCTCTAGTTCCAGTTCTTTCCAGGAGCAGCAGTTTACGGCAGTTTCTCCAGTCAGCTAGGACGCAGTCTCTGTTGCAGCCATTTCTTATTCTGAGAGGGTCTCCACTTGCCTAGAGCAAGGATAGGTGTACTCATTCTGATTATCTTTGTACCCATATACATATATTCTCAGATTAATAAAATGGCTTAGTGTTCTGGCATTTTCTGTGTATTTGTTCCATATTCTAGTTCCGGCATTTTGTCCTATATAGCTGCTTGTTGTTTTTCTGTGTATTACTGTTTATTTCCCGTTGGGGATATTACAGATGCATAGCAAATGATAGATCACAACCCTTATTTTTCTAATTCTGTTTGTACAAAAATAAGTTTTGTGTGCAGCTTGTCCTAATGCCACAACCCATGGTAAGTCAGATTGCCCAATCTTGATTTAAACCATGTTTTCAATTTCATGTCAATAGCTTAGAGAATGAAGTCTGTCAAACAACTTAATCTTGACAGTCAAATAGTCTAGGTAGAGAATAAAAGAGTTCACTAGCATAATCTGAACTCTTGGAAGCAATAAAGGTAGAAGTAGATAGTTGTTTTTCTTTCAAAAGAAGAAAATGTCAAGGGTTCGCCAGTTCAAGTGCACCCAAGGAAGGAAAAATGCTAGGCCAAGTAGACTGGGTAGGTAGAGATGAAGTTGAAGTAATCACATTTTTCAAATTATTGAGATCACAACTTCAAAGAAGCATGAACAAATGAAAAAAAGAAAAATATGCCCAATGGATGAGGAACTGGTCATCATAAAACCAGAGATCTGAAGTTTTGGACACCTCCTGAAAAGGAGCTGCCCTCCCCAAGTGGAGCCACTATTAGTCATCAGTAATTTTGCTATTTTATAGATGACTAAATACTTGTCCTAGATTTCTAAAAAACAAAATTCATAAATATTGTGAGTTTTAGAAATCTCACTGTTTTCATTATCCTTAAGATAAAATTTTCACTATTTTACTATCCTATCATGTCATGGTCAACCTATCATTCCCAGAAGACCCATCATGTGCTCATGCCACTAATTTTCACTATGTTTTGCCACCTCTGACCTTAGCACTTTGTTTTGACTTGCCTAACCCCTCCACTTTCCACCTAGGATCACCAACCAACTTACTCATTTTTGTGTTTCCCAGATACCTCAAGCATTGATGGTCTCAAAACTATCTCTGTAGGCTCTTTAGATAAATCAAGTACATTAGATTTTGGATCTTCAATACATCAAAATATCAAAAACTCTGTTTTTCATACTTGAGGACCCTAAGCCAAGTTTTTAGTCAAGGGACAAAGTCTAAAGAGCCTCCCACTAGGTCACTAGGGTTTCATAGGTTATAAGATTGTTTTGGTGTTCTAAATCACTGTTTTACATGTGCCAAAAAGATGAAATCAAATGGAAAGGAGAGTCAGCACATGATTGTCCAAAATAGGTCAAAAGTCTCCAAGCAAGGACTCCTTGGTCAAACACAAATTCTGCAAGGGATAGCTACCCTTTTTGACATTTCTGCAGGAATGTCAAGGTGGTTATCAACAGAAAAATAAGTAAGGTAAGAGGCCAGCTCCTCACTAAAGAACATCCACAACAAAGAAAATGAAGCTTGCCTATGTTCAAAAGGAATCAGGGTGTTTAGGACTGATTGGCTAAACAGTGTTGTCAAGCAAGAAGCCAATGCAAAAGACCACAAGGACAGAAGGCACATCAGCACAAGCAAGCACAAATTGAAGATTTTTAGAAATTGTAAATGAAGAAGGGAAAAAGGTGAGGTGAACTGAACATAGATGAATGAACTTGAAAGGGCTATAGAGAACTTAGAAGACAACACTAATTATTTTTCTCTAACATCCCTAAAACCTAAAGTTTTGGGAAGATAGGCAAAGTAGGTGAAATGAAGACTATGGACCTCCATCATGACAACAGAAGGTTGAAGAAGAAATCAGAATATGACCTCCATGGTTTGCCAAGGTAACAGTGATTCACTGCATGAAAGGGAAGAATGTAAAGAGTATCAGTGTGAGGGAGGTCAAGTTTTCAAGTGCAGACAATTGCCTACAAAGGGTCAAAGGAATAAAAGTATGGTTTTGGGTTATAAGGTAAAAAACTAACATGAGCATGAGTTTGTTGTTATATGACTGAAGGTTGTCAAAATCCAAAGAATGACAAAGGAGACCAAAAACATTTGTGTCATGGCACCTGCAACAAATCAGGAGTGGCCAAGAAGAGACATAGCAGGCATGATTTATAATCTTTGTCAACGAGGATGTGTCACTGTCAAAATCAGTAAGAAGGTAAGGAAATGTGTTTTCAGATCACTTACATTTAGGAATGTCAAAAAAGGGATAAAAACATGTTTTTAGTTTATCAATGCAAGCAGAGACAGGTTTTGACAATGCCAAGACCCTCAAAGGTTAAAAAGGACCTTTTTCATCTCTCCAGTAAGCCATCACCAAAAGAAGAAAAGTCACTTTGAAAAGTTTGCAAATCACTTGCAAAAGGTCAAAAAGGATATCAGTCAAATGACAAAAGAGATTAAAAAACATTACAAAGTGGGTTTAGGCAAAAATAAATTTGCATACCCAAGGCTATAAAAGTAAAATTCACTTAAACACTTGACTCATTGTGCATTTTCTATTTGCAAGAAGAGCAAGAAAACCATGTTGGAGAAATTTCTAAGTTTTTGGACAAATCCTGGGCCAAGTAACTGGTGCTACGCATAGACATTGGCACTGCACTCACAAACCCTGACGTTGCACGAATAGCATTTTTCGCTGTTCATTTTTACACGGCGCTATGCGTATAGCGGGTGTCGTTGCACGAATAAGTTGGCGCTATGCATAGGTGGAACCAACACGCCCACGCCCGACGCTGCGCCCATAGGCCGACCCAACACCCATTTTTTTTGCGCCCGACGCTGCGCTCAGACAGAGGCCTGATCCGCTCGGCGCTGCGCCCAGAGGCTGGCAAGCCTGCACGCGGGTGGCGCTGCGCACGGCAAGGCCCGACTCACCTGACGCTACACTCAGAGGCACACGACAGGCCCAACACTGCGGTAAGGAAGAAAATCCTCTAAGTTGCAGAAAATTTACCAAAAAGTTGATGGAAACATCTCCAAATTGCCTCCAAAGACCTGCAAACAAGCTAAAAGCTGGTAGGTGGCCTTTCCTCCTTGTCCTCCAAGAAATTTTCCTGATTTGGTGATCAATAGAAAAGATCAAACCCTAGTCATGAGAAACCATAGCTCTTCATAGCAATTAAGCCTTTGTTTTTGACCTATGAGCAATTAATTGTCATTTGAAGGGAAGTAAACTAAGGTAAACACAATCATTTCATATAAAAGCCCTCATCAAGCTCAAGGCAAAACAGTCATACATTTGCCTCCATATCATTCATCTACAAAGGTTGCCCTCACCATTATTTCCATTTCACTCCTCATGCCTAAGTGTCACAAGCAAACCTAATTTGCCCACCATCAGCCCTAATCACCATGTCAAGAGTAGAAGATAGTAGCAGCAGTGAAAGAGGCCAGGGGCCTATGAGGCCAAACCACAAAGGAGGAAAAGTGAACAGATTTGAACCCCAGACACAATGGCTTTCACCTCATCTCCCCGATCCTCTCATGTTTCCAGAATGTAGGGTGTTTTCAATTTTGTGAGAGAGTCAAACAAGTGCAAAGCCACCCAAAGCTTACAAGGCTTTTCATTCTTAACCTGCACAACAAACAATCAAGCCTTGCAGGAGTGGACTTTGAACTATCAGCAGATGCCATCTCTAATGCTACAAGTATCCCTGATGTTGGTGAAAAGTGGTTTAAGAAAGCCAAATTGGACAAGAACTATTATGAGCCATTTGTCAAGACAAGGTACAGAGAAGGCTGCAAGGAAATTTTCCCTTTCTCACACCTCAAACAGAGATTTGCACCCTTGATGAAAGTCATTATGAAGTACTTTACTTGTGAGGGTAGATACTCCAAGCTTTACTCCTACCATGTCAGAATCCTCATGCATTTCACAAGGGTCAAGATGCTCAACTTTCCCTACTACCGCTATAGGAGTATGGACAAAATGTCTTCTGTTGTCCGGAGAAGGAATCCTTCCCAACAAATGGAGAGTTTGTTTCACCATTCCTTGATCAAGATGGTGGTGCTACATCAATTGGAGCAAAAAGGCATTCCTTGGGATGTGTTCATAGCCCATGAAGTCTTCACAAACCCATAGCTCCTCATCAACCAAACTTGCCCTCCTCATCTACACAAGTGTCCTGACCTCAAGGAAACCTCCCTTCCTCCTCTTCTCTTGATGCATCAAATGAAGAAGGAAGTGACAATGATGAACCAAGTGAAAATGAGGGAGATAATGATAATGAGTCAAATCAAAATGAAGAGGCTGAGAGTGACAATAATTCAGTCCAAAGTGAAGAAGAAACAGATGATGAAGAAGAGCAAAATGATGAGGAAGAGGAAGAAACTGATGAAGAGGAAGAAGGAAATGATGATGAGGAAAGGGGCAGTGAACATGACAATGATGAAGATGAAAACAGTGAGCGAAATAGTGACAAAATGGAAGAGGATGATGAAGAAGATGAGGAGGTTGAAAGTGGAAATGAAATGAGCATTAATGAAGAGGAGGTCAACAATAAAATAGGAGGATACAGAGGCAGAGAATGAAGAGGAAAATGATGAGGCAGAGACAGAAAATGATGATGGAGCAGCGACAGATAATGAAGACATGAAAGAAGATGAAAATGATAAAGATAATGACATTGAGGATAATGCAGAAAATGAAGGCAGCAGTGACAAAAATGAAGCAAGTATGAGTGATGAAAAGGACAACAAAGAAGAAAATAGTCATGACATTCATGACAGCTGTCATGACAGTCATGACAACAATCAGCCCCTCATGCTAATGACAATGATGACAGTGCAGAAGATAAAGAGGAAAGCAGTCCTGGTGATGAAAAAAATGAAAGTGAGCAAAGTGCAGAGGGTGATAGTCCTAATGAAGATCACAGCCATGACAAAGACACCAACAAGATCACCATCACACCTCTTTCATTCACATATCAGAGAGGGCCAAGGCTTGTGTTTTCTGCCTCCAAAAGGAAAGGGACCATGCCATCCACCTCAGCTCAAAAGCTTGAAAAGGGCAAAAAAAGATGAAGAAAGGTAAGAAAGGTAAGAGAGGCAGGCAAAAACAAAATCCCCAATTCATTGACCTTGAGAGTGATAAGGAAGATGAGGAGATGGCCACTAGAATACTACTCCAAAGCAAAGATGCACAAATTAGGGAGTTGGAGAGAGATTTTGGCATGGCACAACGTATCATTCAGTATTATAAGAATGAACACAAGTATTTTAAGAAGATAAAAAGGGGCCTTGATCTCCAAAAAAAGATGACCAAGCACTATGCAATGAAAAACAAACTTGCTTGTGCCAAACTCAAAGAGGCCCTCATTGAAATTCAAGCACTAAAAGGAGGAAAATACCAAGAAAACCTTGGAGTTTTTGCTCAAGCTTCTCTACAGGTCTCTCAAACCCCATGAGGGAGACACTCACCAATTTTGAAGAAATTTTGATAAGTTTTTGTTTTTTTTGAGAATTTGGAGGCCTATAAGCATAGCGCCACTGGCGCTATACTTTTCCCTCAGGCATCCTCAGAGGGAGAACTTCACATTTTTGGATTGCTCATGCCTAGTACACTATGCTCACCAAATTTCAGAGCATTTGGAGCAATTTTGACCCCCCAAAATGTCAAAAAACACCTCATTTTCTACCATTCTGCCTCATTTTCAAGCTTGATGCTGCGCTCATAGTAGTGTTGGGAATTTTCCTTTTTGGACATGTTACAGAGGCTCAATCAGAAACATAAAGGTAGATCTGGAAAGAAGACTCATCAGGCTTTCCAACGGGCCATCACGAAGCAAAATCCGGCATCGGGAAGGTGCCCAAAACTTGGCTGCAACAGGACCTATTTTATGCCTAGGATGGCGCTGCGCTTATAGACAACACTTTGTGTTTTCGACCAAAAAGTCAACAAAACACACAAATTGATGGCAAAATGATTTTTTAATGTTTTCTTGGGCAAATCACTCCAGATTTGGTTGAGGAGTTATGTTATGTTATCTTTCATTTATTAGCTTAGATATTATGTGTCTTGGGCCTTGCATGGTCTTCAAGCACATAAATGACATTTATGATGTATTTAGGGTTTCTAGAAGCCGCTTATGGTTTCCACTTGCTCTTTTGCTAAGATAAATAGAGCATGAGAGCTTCATTGTAAATGTTGGCATTTGATGAGTTTTGAGAGGAATACATTGTTTTCTTGAGTTTGAAGAAGAAATTGGTCTTGTGGAGTTTTTGAATGGTTTGCTTTGATTGATGATGAAGGAGGATAGCTCGCAGGATCCCTGAGCTTGGTTATTGGTGAAGTGCTTCTCTTTCATGTTATTGTTTTCTCATGTTTCCATTATGTTTCCATCCTTCTATGTTGTAGTAGAACATAAGAGTATAGGCTAAGAAATGTTGTTTGAGGCACCTTAGTCCTTCTTGTTTTCTATTGTCTTTATGTTTTTCTCTGCTGGGTTAGATTAAGGAATTCTTAGTTGCTTCTTAGATCTACCTATGCTTGTTTATTCTATGAATTGTTCAATATAGTAGTTTTCAAATATGTTTTATGGTTAGCCCTGCTTATTTGATGCTATTTAAGCTCTGTTTTGGAATCTCTCTTTGAAGTACTACTTATTGGGTTTTAGTCAAAGAGGCCATGTTCTGATCATGCCCTTTGTCCATGCTTGAGAAGTTTCCTTAAAGTTCTTTGTAGCCTGATCACAGATGTTTAGGAGTTCCCTCTTCTTTGATTAAAGCTATATGTTATCTTGTATGTTTTCTAAACCTTGAAGGTGAAATCACTAGAAGTTAGATAAGTTTCTTGCTTTCTGTGGTCCATTGAATTGTTCATCTTGAATGCTTGTTTGCTTAAGTATAATAAAAAAGTCATTGGTTTGCCCTGTTTTATGATTATTCCCTTATGTTGATCAGTATTTGAGACCATCTTGTTTAATAGTACTTGTTTAAGGATTCTTCATTGTCCTTACACACCTACTATGCTCACAAACTTATTGTTCATTTCACTTCACACATGCCTTTAAAGATCCATTTGACCATGCTAGATTTGCCCTGTTAGGCATCCTATTTCTTTGCTGAGATATCCATGACTTTCATAGACTCCATAGCGCAATGATTTGAAGACCTCTCATTGCACCTATTCTACTTGATCATATTAGCCAACCAAAACAAACAATAAATCCTACACTTAACAACTAGCCTAAAATCAACCATCTAAAGCAAAAAAGTTCACATCCTTTTCATCCAATAGAGAGAGCCCTCTCTGAGTCCAGGAAGGATAGGTCCTAGGACTCCAAAGACTGGTCTGATTTTACCCTGTGCATTTGGTCTACCAATCCGCTGAATCACGGGACACTAACAACACAGACATTCGATATCACTTCTTCAGAGATCTTGTGCAACATGGTGTAGTCCAGCTACAACATGTTCTCACAGAAGAATAGGTTGCAGATATACTCAGTTAAGCTCTAGGGAGAGATAAGTTCGTATATTTCAAAGAACAGATAGGTATAATGCAAAACCCTTTACAATAGTAGATGGATCAATGTTAGCATGGTGCAGTCCTATCTTGTGGGACAGTGGTAGAACTACTTGTATTCAGTTACTAGAGGGCCTTAGAGACAAATGAGCACAAACTTACCCAATCGACAGTTCAGAGGCTAGTTGCAGTCAGAGACTCTGGAGATAGATGAAGAGCTAGTACAATGACAAAGTTGATTCAGAGTTTTGTTCTTAGTTGCAGTGGTTGCAGCAACAACAACAACGTGAGATTAGTTGCAACGCAGAGTAGAGTTTGCAGCAGTGCAAGAGGCACAGTGTTGTGTTAGCAACAACGTAGATGCAAGATGGTTCAACTATAGGGTTAGAAGATGAGGCAAAGTATGTGCACTGCCTTGATGGACAGTGATAGTTTGTTACATGTATCAGATATCAACAACATGAAGGAAGATGTTATGGGATAAAGACATCAGAACACCTTCCTCGCTAAGAGGGAGTGTTAGTTTTTGTAGCATTGGATAGGTGTTCTAGTCTCGATTTGTGCCAGAGAGGCTAAGAACACGAGATCTTCAAAACCCAGAAAAGGTTTCACGAGATAAGCTTGCGAAACACCTTAATTAAATTAATTACCCATCATTTAAATTTTTCCTAAGTAAAACTTTGGAAAACTAGTTAAATAATAGTAATTAATTAAGGAAAGGTGAGAAAGCTATAGAAACTCACATAGTTTGAGTTTGAGATGATCTTAGCTGTTGATGGAGATTTAATCATGGTCGTTGGTTCACGAATGAGATATTATAAGAGCAGGATGATGGGATGGAGATATACACATCGAGTAAGTGGGAGATCAAGGTAGATCAATTTTCCCAAAGAGCAGAGATACAACTGGGGAAGAATTCGAGCCAGAGATCGAGTAGCAGAGATTGAGGAGTAGCAACAGAGTGATTCTCGAGGATTTTCTAGTGCTGGAAGAGGTAGCAGGCCAGATAATTCCACTGGAGGTTCTGCAGGCGTTGCGCAGAAGCCTCAAGGAGGTAGTTTGATTTAGCTAAGAAGCAGGGTGATTTAGGTGCTAAAGGTAGGGAAAATTTTCGGGAGGCCAAGCGAAGCACTTGCAGAGGCAGTGACAGGCACGATGTCTAATTCAGAGGAAAATCCTGAGGGTGCATGTGAGAGACTATGCAAGCATTGCGTAGAGCCTGCGTAAGGGGTATTTCGAGAACCATATTCTTAGGCCATGTTGAGGCTAGTCGCTTGTGGAGAGAGAGAAAAATCTCTCAGATATCTTGCAATTGATCTCTCAGTTGCCAGTTTTGCATCCAGATGATTGTACTAAGATTTCGCTGCTGAACATAACATAAATAAACCCTCATTTGTTGGACCAGTTTTCCCACATTGGGTTTTTCTGGGGACATTTTTTCAAAAACAACAGTGTAATTTTATTACGTGTGCATTATTTTCTCTGCTCCAGTTTTACTTTCGTAATGCATTTTATTTTTGGTGAAAATTGCAGTAGTGATTTTATTCGTTGTTTTTTGTAATAACAAATAAATTGCACATAATAATATTCAGTTAGAAGAATAATTTCTAGTTGCTACAATAGTGAAAATTTCACACAATGCATAGCCCTTTGGGCTGTGGAGTCCTAGATGCTTTTAAATTGGCCAAAATAATCCTTAAGGAGGCTAAAGGTTGATGCCCTAGATACCAACCTTCAACATTTACCTACTCCAAAATTTATGGAGTTTTATGGGAGAAAGACAAAACTTCATTCACTAGTGACATTCATCATTTTCCATCCAATGAGTAACAAATGCAATTATATTCAAATAAATTTCCAAAATGATATTCAACAAATTAGGGCACAAGAGCATTAACCTTGTTACAATAATTCCATACATTAGACATTATTACAAGAAAATATTCAACAAGAAGCACTTACAAGATGACAATATGATATATCCACCCACAAATCATGAGATAGCTCCAAAGAAGATAAAAAATTTCAGCTCCAAATTTCAAAATGCATAAAAGAAACCTCCAATAGCTCCAAAGAAAAAGTGAGTTCTTTTACAAGAGAAGAATCCAAATGATGATGATGATCCAATAAAAATGAGGCTTAGTTCTATTTATACGAGCCTCTCTAAATAAAATTACCATAATTAGCTTCAAAATATGAAAATAATGAGAAAGAAACAAGGATTGGTCACAAGTTGACCAAGTAGCTTTCATAAATTTTGATTTAGCCATCCAATTGTTAATAGAGTTGATGACATCATGCTGATGTAGGGCCGTTGGAGGGCCACGTTAAGTCCTCTTTGTGCCAAAATGTGAGAGAGGGCTATATAAATCTTGAACAAGGGGATGGCCACTTAGTCTCCATACAAGTCATCATGTGGAGCCCCAAATTGGGTTTTGGGGCATAAGAACTGGTCCCATGGGTCTCCAGATAATAGAAAAATCCTATAATGATCTAATGATGAGGGCTCTTACAATGGTGCTTGCCCTCCCATTTCTCAAGTGGTGAGACAAACCTCGTCCAGGCCTTGGATCAACTGCCATAATATGCTAAGTGGGTCGGGGCACACTGGTCCAAGTGCATCATCTAGTGAATAATATGGGGCAATAAATAGACTATTGAGGGTGTTGAAGGTGCCCATGGAATGACATGATGGTCTAACACATGATGTAGTCCCATGGCTCTCAACGCATCCCTTAGGAGTGTCAATATGATCCTCTGGTGGGCTTCAACACCAATTAAGTTTCCCAATCCATGCTGAATCCATCTACAAATTACATATAAGATCCAATGCGCTTCCTCACCATTAGGTACAATAATTCATTAGTGCATCTAAGTGAACCAAGCTTGTTAATCAAGGTACATTGAGACTTCATAATGGGCTTCCCTTCCAAATTTCGGGCTTTAAGGTTGTAATAGTGTTATCTCCCTAGGTAGAAGTGGCTAATAAAAAACCCTATTAGGTGTTCTCAAACCCTAAGGGAAAAATATAGGTCCGAGGTACATCCTTCAATTGATATGGGTCATGTGAATAACGATGAAATGGATAGGGACACATGGGTCTCAAATCTAAATGCCATGGATTCAAGGATGGTAATGATGAGGGATGTCAACATATTTGGGTATATAGATGTAGGAGAGAGTAATTGTGGATACATGAGTTACCCCAGCCTTTGTTTTTCCACCCTTAATTATTTGCCTTTTTCCTTTTTATGATTTCCTTTGTATTACTGCTCAGGGCTCTAAGAAATAAGAGCATGTTGTGAGAGATATACAACAACTATTACCCTCTTAAGGTGGGCAGTTCATCACCCACAAGATTTGGGATGTGTATGGGTTCCTTAATGATGTGTGGGGCACTTAAGGGTCCTAGGAATTAGGGTGATGGCCATGATGAAGGGATAGAACGCATGTTTGGATTTTTCCCATGTTCTAAATTAAATGTCTCGACTGTGTTTTGCATTTTAATATATTATTTCTTTTGTTTCTTGCTTGTTGACATGATGTGATTTTAATGTTCTTTTAGCTGCATCAACCTTCGAGGCAACAGTTCCAGGCCTGATCCAAAAATGAGGACAAGGGGAGGGGGTGTACCAGTACCTTGTGGACCCAGTGGTCATGTGGACCCAGAGAGGGAAGATGATGAAATAGGGCTTGTAATGTGAGAAGGGGAGTGAAAAATGGGAAATGGGAAAATGAGACCGCTCTACCAAAATTAGGTTTCCCAAGTAGTGCCCTTCTTGAAGCCATAGGCCAACAGGGGAGATCCCACGTGACTAGGATTGAGGATTAACCACCCATTTAAGGTGATTATGTTTAAAACTAAAGAAAAAGCCTTTGCTCCTTCCAAGTCATTCAATAATCCATGCCTAATATGCCCAAGGAAAAACAAGTGTAAGCAACTGATTGCACAATGAAAAACATATCTTTAGGATTGGATTACCCTGTAATATCCCCAACGGGAAATAGACAGTAATACACAGCAATACAAACATGCAACTATATAGGAAAAATGTCGGAAATAGAATACAAAGCAAGTACACATAAAATACCAGAACGCTAAGCCATTTTATTAATCTGAGAATATATATATGGGTACAATAGATAATCAGAATGAGTGCACCTATCCTTGCACAAGGCAAGTGAAGACCCTCTCAGAATAGGAAATGGCTGCTATAGAGACTGCGTCCCAGCTGCTGGAGAAATCTGCGATAGAATGCTGTTGCTGCAATGAACTGGAACTAGGGGCTGATCCCCTCGCCGGAATGAGCTGAAAATCGGTAGACTGCCTGTACTCGCTGCTCCGGACCAAACCCAAAAACCATGAAGCAAATGGACCACCTCCGAAAAACACCACAGAAGCCCTCCTCAAGGAAAATGCTGTCTCTCCCAAGCACAGCGCAGATGCCAAAGGAAGAATGCTGGAAAAGTGCCACAAATCCCTCTGCAAACTCTCCAACTGAAAAGACAATCCCTCCAAGCTGAAACACGCTGGAAACTCCACGAAAATCCCCCCAACAAGAAAGGTTTTAGTCTCAACCGCGTCTCCAGACTCAAGGGCAGTTTACCTAATGAGGCCTAAAACTCATCAGAAAAACGTCCACCCAAATCACCCGCGAACCAATCAAGCAAAACCCTGGGTGGGAGGTCATTTGCCGAAGAGCAGTATCTCCTCTCTCGGCCAAGGGTTTGCATCTCCCACGGGAGACACTGGGGCTCAAAATAATTAAATGGGGTTAAGCCGCAGAATGACTAACATCCCATGCGGGTCAAGGCAGAAGTCTAGCTCACAATATCATCAACATATCAATAATGCCAAATGGAGTGAAACTCCCACCTTTTATAGTGCTAGCTCCTCTCAAAACCCTAACTGCGTCCCCTCTCTCCATGAGCTCCTCCTATGCTTGCGTAGTTGCCTCTAGAGCCTACGTGAGGCCTCTCTCACGTTAAGTGTGGACCCCCAAGGCTTTCCTTTAAGTTACAACGTTACTCTACTAGGAAGCACTTTATTTAATTAAAGTGAGTTGACCCCCTCTTTCTCACTTTTATTTATTAATTTAACTATAGGCGGCAAAACTATACAAAAATGAAATATTCCAATTAGCGGTGCTAATTAGGAATTTTACAGTCTCCCCCGGCAGAACATTGCTTGTCCTCAAGCAACTGAAGTGATGGGTGCTACAAAATCTTCTCATCCTTCCAAGTGGCATCCTCATCCGGCAAGTTCTTCCACCTCACCAAGAACTCCCGGATCGTCCTGCTCCGTAACTGCCTCTCCCTAGTGTCAATAATGGCCTCCAGCTGCAACACCAGATGCCCCTCATCATCTGTGGGTGGTAGCTCATCTGTGACTGTCACCTGCTGGCCCAATGCCTTTTTCAGGCATGATACATGAAAAATGTTATGGATCTTGCTGCCTTGGGGCAGCTCAAACTCATATGCAACCTGCCCAATCCTGCGTATCACCCTGTATGGCCCATAAAAACGGGGCTTAAGATTCTCGGCCCCCTTCTGCTTAAGTGTAGACTGTCGATATGGCTGTAGTCGCAGGTAGACCAAGTCTCCTACCTCAAAGTGTCTCTCCACCCGACCCCTATCAGCATACAACTTCTGCTGATTCTGTGCTGTGGCTATGTTATCCTTGAGAGCTCGGAGGATATCTTGGCTCTCTTGGATCCATATCTTGGCTCTCGGAGCCCTACTAGCACCAAACATCATGTCCACAAAATATAAAGGATGATATCCATATAAAGCATAGAAAGGTGACATACCAATGGACATGTGATGCGTCGTGTTGTAGCAGTACTCTCCCAGATGCAGCCACTTCAGCCATGCCCTCTGCTGCCCACTGACATAGTTGCGCAAGTAGCCCTCCAGCCACTTGTTAACTATCTGTAATATTCCTAATTAGCACTGCTAATTGGAATATTTCATTTTTGTATAGTTTTGCCGCCTTTAGTTAAATTAATAAATAAAGTGAGAAATAGGGGGTCAACTCACTTAATAAAATAAAGTGCTTCCTAGTTGATGAACGTTGTAACTTAAAAGGGAAGGCCTTGGGGGTCCACATGCACATGAGGGGAGGCCTCACGAAGGCACCTAAGGTAACTGCGCAAGTCAAGGACGCAGTTAGGGTTTTTGAGGGAGCTAGCACTATAAAAGGTGGGGTTTTCACTCCATTTGGGATTATTGATATGTTATTGATATTGAGAGCTAGACTTCTGTCTACTTCAGCACGCCGGTTGTTTAGTCGGTCTGCAGCACTGTTTAGTGCGAACTGAGTGTCTTCGGTCGGAGATCTCACCCTTGGCTCCGGGGGACTTCGAGTGCCTGCTCGAGCAAGGTATTTCCTTCAGTTTCTGTAGGTGGTTTGCAGTGGATTTTGGGTGGACGTTGCAGAGGAGATGGCCTCTTGGAGTGACTGCGCAGTCCAGGAGAGAGGACGCAGTTTCAGCAGGGAGGACGCAGTCATTGTTGAGCAGCGTTGTTGTGTGGGGATTTGGCAGTGGTTCCAGCGTTTTTCAGCCTTGAGGAGATTGCTATTTCAGCCGGAGGTTTTGCAGGAGGATTCAGCCCCTTTTCTCAGTGTGTTTCTTGAGCTTCTGCGCTGTTCCTGGGAGAGACAGCGTTTTCACTGAGGAGGGTTTATTTGGTGGATTTTCGGAGGTGGAGCACTTGCTTCACGGGGTCTGGGTTTTGTCCGGAGGGTTGAGTACAGTTAGCCTTCCGATTTTCAGCACATTCCGGTGTGGGGATCAGCCCCTAGTTCCAGCACCTTGCAGCGGCAGTTTTTCTACGGCAGTTTCTCCAGCAGCTAGGACGCAGTCTCTGTTGTAGCCATTTCTTATTCTGAGAGGGTCTCCACTTGCCTAGAGCAAGGATAGGTGCACTCATTCTGATTATCTCTTGTACCCATATATATGTATTCTCAAATTAATAAAATGTCTTAGCGTTCTGGTATTTTATGTCTATTGGTTCCATATTTTAGTTCCGGCATTTTGTTCTACATAGCTGCTTGTTGTTTGCTGTGTATTACTGTTTATTTCCCGTTGGGGATATTACAATGGTATCAGAACATAGTTCTGGCTCAGCTTGTGGTGCTAGCAGTCTATGACGCCCGGGGATAATCCCTACTTTGATCAGAGGAGACACAGAGACATTGAGAGTAGGTGGGAGTTTCCCTTCGGAGGGAGGGATTCTGATCAGGAGCCACCTGAGACAAATTCAGAGCAGGAGCAGCCTGCAAGGGACACAGAGCAGCGGAACCCGATGGCAGACGAGGAGGGTTCGAGGAGATGGGATACGCTCCTCCATCACATGCAGGAGATGACACAGAGACTCACGGCCATAGAGATCAGACAGAGGGAACCTCCCAGGGTTTTCCAGGTCGGTGAGGGATCGGGCATGTCTCACCACGTGCCAGTGCATGATGCTATCCCCATCATGGCATCGCATGCACCCACGCGATCCACTATGCCCACATTCTTGCCAGAGGACGCAGGGGCAGGAGTACAGGGAGGTGCACAGAGGGATATTCCAGCACCCACGCGATCTACCATGCCTACCTTCCTGGCAGAGGACGCAGGGATAGCAGTACAGCGAGAGATAGATCCGGGTCGGATGGCTGACCTTTTTACAGAGTACCAGGCTTACGGACAGGCGTTCATGGATTCTCTCACCTTCAGAGACTATATCCAGGTCCAGCATGACATTAGACCCCGTGATCATCACCGAGGGCACAGGCACCACCGTGATGACCACCGCGCAGCTAGTAGATTTCATTTGCCCATGTTAGATGGCTAATCAAACAGTTCGGCAAAGTCTTGGGTGGAGAAGCTGGACATCTATTTCCAGCTTAACCCGATGTCGCAGTCAGAGGCCATTAAGGTGGCAACATTACATCTGGACGGTGAGGCCCAGGACTGGTGGTTCCATGGGATGACGACACTCGGACATTCTGCAATGTCGACATATGCCGAGTTTACCCGGAGAGTGATAGAGCGCTTTGACAGGAGGGATCCGGAGCAGCATTTTGTTGAGCTGACAAAGCTCAAACAGTCTGGGAGTGCAGAGACATACATATCAGACTTCTTGAGGATTTCGGTGATGGTTCCTGATTTGTCTGCGGCTCGGATGGTTTACATGTTTGTGGAGGGATTGTCAGAGCTACTTTGTGGCTTAGTCCAGTCGACCAGACCAGCTACCCTTCAGGATGCCATCAGCAGGACTCGGGACTTACAGGATGTCTTACCCAGGACTCGGACACCCTATCCCCAGAGACAGGATTTCCAGCCTAAGGGGAAGGACACGAGGGTTCCGCCACCCAAGGCGAATCCTGGACGAGGGCAGTTTGATGACGAGGCTAAGAGAGAGCTGAGGAGGAAGCGGTTGTGCTTCACTTGCCAGGAGCCATGGGCACCGGGACATAGGTGTGCTGCAGGGAAAGCACACTTCATTGAAGTCTTCTCCGAGAGCAGTGGGGAAGAGGATGAGGGGGATGACGTGGAGGCAGGAGATTGTTATGCAGCGCAGAGTACTTTACCACCTCCACCACCCGCAGCAGGTGGGGCATCGTTTGCACCCACTGGGGGAGCTCTAGCAGCATTGCGGGGAGTTCCCAAGTACTTGACACTGCGCGGACAGCGGGTTTCAGTCTTAGTTGATAGTGGGGCCACCCACAACTTTATTGATGCCCAGATGGTTGAGCGGAGAGGCATACAGACAGAGGGCTTTGATGGGTTTTCCGTCTTGGTCCCAGGAGATCAGACCATGGCATGTGCTCGATATGTTCCGGAGTTATCAGTGACGATGGGCACTTATACATTGACAAATCACTTCTTTGTGGTGGACATCCCGGACACCAACCTGATATTGGGTGTTCAGTGGCTTATTACTCTAGGGAAGGTCACGACAGATTGGAAGGCCCTAGAGATGGAGTGGGATGATCCCAAGACGGGGAGGCATGAGAAGATACGGGGACAGCACACATACCCACCCCAGACAGTGTCGGCACACAGGATGGAGGCGACCTTCCGCAAGGGAGACATAGAGTGGGCGGTAGAGTTGCGGGCTTCAGAGGCAGTGGATACAGGGCAGGCAGTGCATCCTGAGCTACAGTCTATTCTCGACAGGTATGCAGTGGTTTTCGGGGATATTCCACCAGGGCAGCCACCGGATCGGGGGTTTGAGCACACGATCGAGCTTGAGCAGGGGATACAAGCCGTGATTACCACACCGTATAGGCATCCCAAGGCCTATCGGGACGAGATAGAGCGGGCTATCCAGGAGTTGCTGGCCCTTGGTCACATTCGGCCCAGCACGAGTCCTTTCGCTTCTTCTGTAGTGTTGGTGAAGAAGAAGGACGGCACATTGCGCATGTGCATTAACTACAGGGCTCTGAATAAGAAGACCCTGAAGAACAGGTACCCCATCCCCAGGATCGATGAGCTGATGGATGAGTTGAGAGGAGCACGGTTCTTCTCGAAGATTGACTTGAGATCCGGGTACCATCAGATACGCGTGAGGGAACAGGACATTCCCAAGACCGCTTTCAGGTGTCACTATGGGCACTTTGAGTTTCGGGTCATGCCATTTGGGCTTGACCAATGCACCTGCCACCTTCCAGTCATGCATGAACCACATTTTCAGGGGTCATCTGAGGAAGTTCGTGCTGGTTTTCTTTGATGACATACTTATATACAGCAGGACTTGGGAGGAGCACCTCCAGCATATTGAGACAGTTTTGCACATCTTGGAGGAGCAGCAGTTCTATGCCAAGCTCTCCAAGTGTGAGTTCGGGTTGACAGAGATGTTGTATCTGGGGCACATCATAGGAGTGGACGGGGTGAGAGTCCACGAGGAGAAGATCAGGGCCATCCGAGATTGGCCAGAGCCGCGGAATGTGACGGAGCTTCGGGGATTTATTGGCATTTGCACATACTACAGGAAGTTCGTCAAGGGCTTCTCTCAGCTTGTTGCACCCTCACAGATTTGACGAGGAAAGGGGCATTCAGTTGGTCGGACACAACACAGCGAGCTTTTGACAAGCTCAAGGAGGTGATGAGCAGTTGTCCTGTGTTGGCGCTGCCAGATTTTACACAGCCCTTTGTCCTAGAGTGTGATGCATCAGGAGAGGGGATTGGTGCAGTTTTGATGCAGGGCGGTCACCCGATTGCTTTTGAGAGCCGGAAGCTCCTTCCACACGAGAGGTTGTTTCCCATATACGACAAGGAGATGTTGGCCATCATGCATGCATTGGCCAAGTACCGGCAGTACCTGGTGGGCAGCAAATTCAGGGTGAGGACAGATCATAACAGCCTGAGGTACTTTCTGGAGCAGAAGCAGTTGCAGGAGAGGCAGCAGAAGTGGATCAGCAAGATCCAAGCCTATGACTTTGACATCGAGTATGTCAAGGGCAAGAATAACGTGGTAGCTGATGCCCTTTCCCGTAGACCGGCCACGTTATCACTTATGAGCTTGGACGCTGATTGGAGGGCTCGACTGCTGGTTGAGTACTCCAAGGACAGGTTTGCATGTGAGGTCCTGGACGGGCAGATAGCAGATGACAGGTACAGGGTGGTCGATGAGATCATCTATTACAGGGACAGGATCTTCTTGACTGAGGGATCTCAGCTCAAGAAGAAGATACTCCAGGCTTCACACGATTCTCCATTGGCGGGCCATCAGGGGTTCACCAAGACCTACCGGGCCATTCGGGAGAGGTTCTCATGGAAGGGCGTCAAGGAGGACGTACTCCAGCATGTCAGGGAGTGCGATGTTTGCCAGCGAAACAAGGGAGAGATGAGCCATCCTGCAGGGTTGTTGCAGCTTCTTCCCATTCCGGAGGGAAAATGGGAGAGCATATCGATGGACTTCATCACAGGGTTGCCCATGGTGCAGGGCAAGGACTGCATCTTCGTAGTCGTTGACCGGCTGACGAAGTATGCCCATTTTTTCGCCATATCCGCACATCACACAGCAGCGCAGGTGGCTGAGCTGTTCTTCAGGGAGATTTTCAAATTACATGGTCTACCCAAGACCATCGTCAGTGACAGGGACAGCCGCTTCATGGGCGGATTCTGGCAGGAGCTCTTCCGACTAGTGGGGACCGAGTTGACACCGAGCACTAGTTATCACCCACAGACGGATGGGCAGACAGAGATAGTTAACAAGTGGCTGGAGGGCTACTTGCGTAACTACGTCAGTGGATAGCAGAGGGCATGGCTGAAGTGGCTGCATTTGGGCGAGTACTGCTACAACACGACGCACCATATGTCTATTGGTATGTCACCTTTCTATGCTTTGTATGGATATCATTCCTTATCTTTTGTGGACATGATGTTTGGTGTTAGCAGGGCTCTGAGAGCCAAGTTATGGATCCAAGAGAGCCAAGATATCCTCCGAGCTCTCAAGGACAACATAGCCACAACACAGAATCAGCAGAAGTTGTATTCTGATAAGGGTCGGGTGGAGAGACACTTCGAGGTAGGGGACTTGGTCTACCTACGACTACAGCCATACCGACAGTATTCACTCAAGCAGAAGGGGGCGGAGAAGCTTAAGCCCCGCTTTTATGGGCCATACAGGGTGATACGCAGGATCGGGCAGGTTGCATATGAGTTGGAGCTGCCCCAAGGCAGCAATATTCATAACATCTTTCATGTATCATGCCTAAAAAAGGCACTGGGCCAGCAGGTGACAGTTACAGAGGAGCTACCACCCACGGATGATGAGGGGCATCTGGTGTTGCAGCCGAAGGCTATTATTGACACTAGGGAGAGGCAGCTACGGAGCAGGAAGATCAGGGAGTTCTTGGTGAGATGGAAGAACTTGCCGGATGAGGATGCTACTTGGGAGGATGAGAGGATATTGCAGCATCCATCACTTCAGTTGCTTGAGGACAAGCAACGTTCTGCCGGGGGAGACTGTAATATTCCTAATTAGCACTGCTAATTGGAATATTTCATTTTTGTATAGTTTTGCCGCCTTTAGTTAAATTAATAAATAAAGTGAGAAATAGGGGGTCAACTCACTTGATAAAATAAAGTGCTTCCTAGTTGATGAACGTTGTAACTTAAAAGGGAAGGCCTTGGGGGTCCACATCACACATGTGAGAGGCCTCACGTAGGCTCCTAAGGTAACTGCGCAGGTCAAGGAGGAACTCAAGGACGCAGTTAGGGTTTTGAGGGAGCTAGCACTATAAAAGGTGGGGGTTTCACTCCATTTGGGATTATTGATATGTTATTGATATTGAGAGCTAGACTTCTGTCTACTTCAGCACGCCGGTTGTTTAGTCGGTCTGCAGCACTGTTTAGTGCGAACTGAGTGTCTCCGGTCGGAGATCTCACCCTTGGCTCCGGGGAACTTCGAGTGCCTGCTCGAGCAAGAATAGCTTCCTTCGGGGCCGTAGGTGGTTTGGCAGTGGGATTTTGGATGACGCGCAGGAGCCGGCCTCTTTGGAGACCGTGGCACCAGAGAGAGTGACGCCAGCTAGCAGGAGGACGGCTGCCATGCTGAAGGGGCCGTTGCTGTGTGATTTGGCAAGGTTCAAATAAGTTTTTCTCAACCTTGAGGAGATTTCTATTTCTGCCGAGGTTTTGCAGAGGATTCAACCCCTTTCTCGCCGTGTTTTGAGCTTCTCGCGTTGTTCCCCGAGAGAGAAGTTTTCACCGAGGGAGGGTTTATTTGGTGATTTTCGGAGGGAGCACTTGCTTCATGGGTTCTGGTTTTGTCAGGGTTGAGTATAGTTAGCCTTCCGATTTTCAAGACATTCTGTGGGATCAGCCTAGTTCCAGCATCTTGCAAAGAACAGCTTTTCACTTCAGCTTTCTCCAAAGAAACAGACGCAATTTCCGTTGTAGCCATTTCTTATTCTGAGAGGGTCTCCACTTGCCTAGAGCAAGGATAGGTGCACTCATTCTGATTATCTCTTGTACCCATATATATGTATTCTCAGATTAATAAAATGGCTTAGCGTTCTAGTATTTTATGTCTATTGGTTCCATATTTTAGTTCCGGCATTTTGTTCTATATAGCTGCTTGTTGTTTGCTGTGTATTACTGTTTATTTCCCGTTGGGGATATTACACTATCTCTGTCTGTCCGTCCGTCTGGGGGTGATAACTAGTGCTCGGCGTCAACTCTGTCCCCACTAGCCGGAAGAGCTCCTGCCAGAATCCGCCCATGAAGCGGCTGTCCCTGTCACTGACAATGGTCTTAGGTAGACCATGTAACATGAAAATCTCCCTGAAGAACAGCTCAACCACCTGCGCTGCTGTGTGGTGTGCGGATATGGCGAAAAAATGAGCATACTTCGTCAGTCGGTCAACGACGACAAAGATGCAGTCCTTGCCCTGCACCATGGGCAACCAGGTAATGAAGTCCATCGATATGCTCTCCCATTTCCCCTCTGGAATGGGAAAAGGCTGCAACAACCCTGCTGGATGGCTCATCTCTCCCTTGTTTCTCTGGCAAACATCGCACTCCCTGACATGCTGGAGTACGTCCTCCTTGAGGCCCTTCCATGAGAACCTCTCACTGATAGCCCTGTAAGTCTTGGTGAACCCCTGATGGCCCGCCAGTGGAGAATCGTGTGAAGCCTGGAGTATCTTCTTCTTGAGCTGAGATCCCTCAGTCAAGAAGATCTTGTCCCGGTAATAGATGATCTCGTCGACCACCCTGTACCTGTCATCTGCTACCTGCCCATCCAACACCTCACACGCAAACCTATCCTTGGAGTACTCTACCAACAGTCGAGCCCTCCAATCAGCGTCCAAGCTCATAAGAGATAACGTGGCCGGTCTACGGGAAAGGGCATCAGCTACCACGTTATTCTTGCCTTTGACGTACTCTATGTCAAAGTCATAGGCTTGGATCTTACTGATCCACTTCTGCTGTCTCTCCTGCAACTGCTTCTGCTCCAGAAAGTACCTGAGGCTGTTGTGATCTGATCTCACCCTGAATCTGCTGCCCACTAAATACTGCCGGTATTTGGCCAATGCATGCATGATGGCCAACATCTCCTTGTTGTATATGGAATACAACCTCTCATGCGGAAGGAGCTTCCAGCTCTCAAAAGCTATCGGGTGACCGCCCTGCATCAAAACCGCACCAATCCCCTCTCCTGATGCATCACACTCGAGGACAAATGGCTGTGTAAAATCTGGCAATGCCAGCACGGGGCAGCTGCTCATCACCTCCTTGAGCTTATCAAAAGCTCGTTGTGCTGTGTCCGACCAACTGAATGCCCCCTTCCTCGTCAAATCTGTGAGGGGTGCAGCAAGCTGTGAGAAGCCCTTGACGAACTTCCTGTAGTATGTGCAAATGCCAATAAATCCCCGAAGCTCCGTCACATTCCTCGGCTCTGGCCAATCTCTGATGGCCCTGATCTTCTCCTCGTGGACTCTCACCCCGTCCACTCCTATAATGTGCCCCAAGTACAGCATCTCTGTCAAGCCGAACTCACACTTGGAGAGCTTGGCATAGAACTGCTGCTCCTCCAAGATGCGCAAAACTGTCTCAATGTGTTGGAGATGCTCCTCCCAAGTCCTGTTATATATAAGTATGTCATCGAAGAAGACCAGCACAAACTTCCTCAGATGACCCCTGAAAATGTGGTTCATGCACGACTGAAAGGTAGCGGGTGCATTGGTCAGCCCAAAAGGCATGACCAGGAACTCGAAGTGCCCATAATGACACCTGAAGGCGGTCTTGGGAATGTCCTGTTCCCTCATGCGTATCTGATGGTACCCGGATCTCAAGTCAATCTTTGAGAAGAATCGTGCTCCTCTCAACTCGTCCATCAGCTCATCGATCCTGGGGATGGGATACCTGTTCTTCAGGGTCTTCTTATTCAGAGCCCTGTAGTCAATGCACATCTGCAATGTGCCGTCCTTCTTCTTCACCAACACTACGGAAGAAGCAAAAGGACTCGTGCTTGGCCGAATGTGACCAAGGGCCAGCAACTCCTGAATAGCATGCTCTATCTCATCCCAATAGGCCTTGGGATGCCTATACGGTGTGGTGATCACTGCCTGTATCCCCTGCTCAAGCTCGATAGTATGCTCAAACCCTCGATCCGGTGGCTGCCTTGGTGGAATATCCCCGAATAATACGAAATACCTGTCGAGGATAGACTGTAGCTCAGGATGCACTGTCTGACCTGTATCTACTGCCTCCGAAGCTCGCAACTCCACGGCCCACTCTATGTCTCCCTTGCGAAAGGTTGCCTCCATCCTGTGTGCCGACACTGTCTGAGGCGGGTATGTGTGCTGTCCCCGTATCTTCTCGTGCCTCCCTGTCTTGGGATCATCCCACTCCATCTCTAGGGCCTTCCAATCTGTCGTGACCTTCCCCAGAGTAATGAGCCACTGAACACCCAATATCATGTTGGTGTCCGAGATATCCACCACGAAAAAATGATCTGTCAATGTATAAGTGCCCATCGTCACTGATAACTCGGGAACATACCGAGCACACACCATGGTCTGATCTCCTGGGACCAAAACGGAAAATCCATCAAAACTCTCAGTCTGTATGCCTCTCCGCTCAACCATCTGCACATCAATAAAGTTGTGGGTGGCCCCACTATCAACCAAGACTGAGACCCGCTGTCCACGTACTGTCCCCCGTACGCGCAACGTCAAATACTTGGGAACTCCCCGCAATGCGGCTAGAGCTCCTCCAGTAGGTGCAAATGATGCCCCACCTGCTGCAGGTGGTGGAGGTGGTAAGGTACCCTACGCTGCATAACAATCTCCTGCCTCCACGCCATCCCCCTCATCCTCTTCCCCGCTGCTCTCGGAGAAGACCTCAATGAAATGTGCTTTCCTTGCAGCACACCTATGTCCTGGTGCCCATGGCTCCTGGCAAGTGAAGCACAACCGCTTCCTCCTCAACTCTCTCCTGGCCTCATCATCAAACTGCCCTCGCCCAGGATTCGCCTTGGGAGGCGGAATCCTCGTGTCCTTCCCCTTAGGCTGGAAGGCCTATCTCTGGGGGTAAGGTGTCCGAGTCCTGGGTAAGACATCCTGTAAATCCCGAGTCCTGCTGATGGCATCCTGAAGTGTAGCTGGTCTAGTCGACCTGACTAGGCCACGAAGTGGCTCTGTCAACCCCTCCACAAACATGTAGACCATCCGAGCCGCGGATAGATCAGGCACCATCACTGAAACCCTCAAGAAATCTGAAATGTAAGTCTCTGGGCTCCCAGTCTGTTTGAGCTTCGTCAGCTCAACAAAGTGCTGCTCCAGATCCCTCCTGTCGAAACGCTCTATCACCCTTCGGGTAAACTCGGCATAGGTCGTCACCGTAGAATGCCCGAGTGTCGTCATCCCATGAAACCACCAGTCCTGGGCCTCACCATCCAGATGTAATGTTGCCACCTTAATGGCCTCTGACTGCGACATCTGGTTAAGTTGGAAATAGATGTCCAACTTCTCCACCCAAGACTTTGCCGAACTGTTTGATGAACCATCAAACGTGGGCAAATGAAATCTGCTAGCTGTGCGGTGGTAGTCTCCATCATGATGATGCCGGTGCCCCCGGTGATGATCACGGGGTCTACTGTCCCGCTGGAGCTGGACAAAGTCCTTGAACGAGAGAGCCTCCATGAACTCCCGTCCGTAAGCCTGGTACTCTGCAAAATAGTCACCCATGTGGCCCGGCTCCGGCTCTCGCTGTGCTGCTGCCCCTGCGTCCTCTGCTAGGAAGGTAGGCATGGTGGATCGCGTGGGTGCTGGAATATCCCTCTGTGCTCCTGCCCCTGTGTCCTCTACTAAGAATGTGGGCATAGTGGATCGCGTGGGTGCATGCGATGCCATGATGGGGATAGCATCATGCACCGGCACATGATGGGACATACCCGACCCCTCATCGATCTGGAAACCCCAGGGGGGTTCCCGCTGCTTGACCTCTAACGCCGTGAGTCTCTGTGTCACGTCCTGCATGTGTTGGAGGAGTGCCTCTCTAAATCTCCTCGAGTCCTCCTTGTCTGCCATAGGACCCCTCTGTTCTGCGTACCCCACAGGCTGCTCCTGCTCTGAATCTGTCTCAGGCGGCTCCTGATCGGAATCCGTCACAGGCTCCCCCTCTCTGTAGGGATTCTCCCACCTACTCTCAACGTCTCTGTATCTCCTTCTCCTACAACCGATGTAGGGTTTATCCCCGGGCGTCATAGACTGCTAGCTCCACAGGCTGAGCCAGAACTATGCTCTGATACCACTGTAATATCCCCAACGGGAAATAGACAGTAATACACAGCAATACAAACATGCAACTATATAGGAAAAATGTCGGAAATAGAATACAGAGCAAGTACACATAAAATACTAGAACGCTAAGCCATTTTATTAATCTGAGAATATATATATGGGTACAATAGATAATCAGAATGAGTGCACCTATCCTTGCACAAGGCAAGTGAAGACCCTCTCAGAATGGGAAATGGCTGCTATAGAGACTGCGTCCCAGCTGCTGGAGAAATCTGCCGTAGAATGCTGCTGCTGCAATGAACTGGAACTAGGGGTTGATCCCCTCGCCGGAATGAGCTGAAAATCGGTAGACTGCCTGTACTCGCTGCTCCGGACCAAACCCAGAAACCATGAAGCAAATGGACCACCTCCGAAAAACACCACAGAAGCCCTCCTCAAGGAAAACACTGTCTCTCCCAAGCACAGCGCAGATGCCAAAGGAAGAATGCTGGAAAAGATCCACAAATCCCTCTGCAAACTCTCCAACTGAAAAGACAATCCCTCCAAGCTGAAACACGCTGGAAACTCCACGAAAATCCCCCACAACAGAGCTGCTCTAACTCCAACTGCGTCCTCCCTCCAGGACTGCGCAGTCACTCAATGAGGCCCAGCTCCTCTGCAAAACGTCCACCCAAATCACCTGCAAATCAACTGCTGAAACTGAAGGAATACCTTGCCCGAGCAGGCACTCGAAGTCCCCCGGGGCCAAGGGCGAGATCTCTGACCGAGATTCTGGCTTGCACTGGGGCCAGGTCGCACAGTCCAAACACCATGGCTTCATCTAGACAAGTCTAGCTCAAAATATCATCAACATATCAATAATGCCAAATGGAGTGAAACTCCCACCTTTTATAGTGCTAGCTCCTCTCAAAACCCTAACTGCGTCCCCTCTCTCCATGAGCTCCTCCTATGCCTGCGCAGTTGCCTCTAGAGCCTACGTGAGGCCTCTCTCACGTTAAGTGTGGACCCCCAAGGCTTTCCTTTAAGTTACAACGTTACTCTACTAGGAAGAACTTTATTTAATTAAAGTGAGTTGACTCCCTCTTTCTCACTTTTATTTATTAATTTAATTATAGGCGGCAAAACTATACAAAAATAAAATATTCCAATTAGCGGTGCTAATTAGGAATATTACATACCCACCTTTAAACATATTCTCTTGACAAATGGGCTAGGGGACATATGACTAGTTTAGGGAGCGAAGATAAAATAACACAATACATTGACTACACTGGTGGCTATCAGGGGTTGTTGCCTTTCGATTGAAGAGATGTCTAGGAGAAATATTCTCCCATGGGCTGATCCACTTTTGGTGGGTAATAGGGCCTACATGATCTCTCTTTAGAGCGTGCGTGTATGGGACCCAATGCCACTCTTTTCCTTTCCTTTTGGACACTTGGGGATAGAATCAAAACCCTCTGAGCTAAGAAAAAATTGGTTAGTCTCCTGCCCACTCGGAAGGGATTCCTCAATGTTGACCTCACCAAAGCACAACGGCTGGAGCTCAAACAAGCCAGATATTAGGTAGCAACTGCACAAAAGGAAGGGAAATGGGCAATTATTCAGGACCTTAAAGTTGTCATCTGTGACTTGCCCCCCCTCCCCGGTTATTCCTAACCATGGGGCAAATGACGGTCACATTCAGAGGAGGTCCAAGACATGCGAGGTGGACCGACTATCTCCATTGGTTGTTGTTGATTTCTTGTAGCATCAAATGTGCTCTAAGTCTCAAATTTTGCAGGGAGGCTTATACACATGCATTCCAAAATACCCAGAAAGAGTTTTGGGAAATTCCACTCGGATGGAGTTTTATTAAAATAATTAATTATTTTAAATGGGACCCTAAGTCTAAACTTAGAGAATTAAAATAATTAAAGTATATTAATAGAACTCAGTGTGAAACTTCTAGAAAAAGATGGAGATCGAGTCAAGATGATCTTAAGCCGTTGATTATGTTTTAATCTGGGCCATTGGTTATCCAACGAGAAGATTATAAGAAGTACTTCGATGGGCATTTGGAAAACACATTGAGTGAATCTAGAGATCGAATTTGTCAAGTGAGCAACGCAAAGCAACTAGAGGATTTGATCGAGTTGATTCGATTGCAGTGAGGGGCAGTGATAGTTCTGGTTGGAAGATCTTTTCCTGAGTTGGGAATACTTAGCTGAGAAGGTAGAGGAGGACGCAAAAGAGGTAGCGTAGGAGCTAGGCTGGGTAGCGCAGTGCCACGTAGAGGCAGGGATGAAACCTTGAGGAGATACGAAGTTTTGTGAGGATCAGTCAAATCCAGTGCCGGAGTGTCAGGGTGTGAGACCGGATGGGCGAGAGATCAACATCTAGCCAACACAATGACCAGCAGAAGGAAGTGACGCAATCCCCAGCCAGAGTGATGCAGAACTGTGCAAAGGCAGCGTGGGGCTGTCCAGTTTAGTGTTGGGTTAGTTCCAGATCTCCAGTGTC